>CM076575.1:1768848017-1769296051 GCA_034641835.2 Pinus albicaulis | reverse complement strand
TTGTGGATTCCACCATTTTCCCAAAACAAACTTTGCATCTATAACTAGCCTAAAATCATTCAAAAACAAAAGATAAAAATCATAAAGAGAGAGCCACTCTCTGGATGCGGATTGAGCTGGGTCTGCATCTAAAAGATTGGATTTGTGGATTTACCTCGGGTATACTTTCCTCTTACACAACTTCTAGGAAAGCACAGTGCTAACAACGAGGGGAATTAAAGAGATAATTAAGAAATTTGATATATCATTTGACAAGTTGACGAGAACAGGTTTGCCCTCATGTTGGACGGAGAGAGAGGAGATTACGTCCTGGAAATTCTATGAAGATCAGTTGATATTTTCAAAAAGCAGAGCAGATGGTCGGCATGAGAAGACACAGGTTTTGAAGGGAGAAACGATATTTAATTTCTTACAAAGGCATTTCCTTCTGCTATGGATGGTGAAGACATTGTTCACAGGTAATCTTACTCATAGTTAGGTTGTTGCGTTTACACTGGAATATCATCGTTATAAGAATGCTCCGACGACTCAGGATAAGCTCTGGAAAGAATGCAAAAGATTTTCTATGGACACAGAAAAGGGAACTCCATCCACTCAGCCACAAGTAGCCGTTCAGCCACCAATGGTCATTGAGACAGCCAATATTTCAGGAGCATCAGCTCCCTTAGAATAGGGATTATCACATTTTATCATGTTTTAAATGAAGTCATGTAAATGTAATAGAACTTTACGAGGCATGTACCTCCACTACAGTGAGCAGTTAAGCAGTTAGAGTTAGTTAGAATCGGTTTCATTACTGGAAACCATTTTGATCATATTGTATTTAAAGACAATCAAAAGAAGTAAGAAGGTTCCGAGTTTTGGACCTTGAAGGCTAATTTTGTACTGAAAAATATTGAATGAATGAAAAGTTTTGCAAGTTTCCATCATTCCATCTGTGTTGAAGAGTTTTCTTAGTTTTCATTTCATTTCCATATCTGTGAATAAAGTAGAGTGATTTGAGCTGCAGGTCTCTTGATATTTTTGTATCTAAGAGTTAAACATCCTTAATGGGCGCTCCTCTATTTTAGCTTTATTGTTACTCACTTCTTCAGGATTTTATAATGGTAGATTCTGTTTTTAACCAGCATGTCAATTTAAAATCTTTTTCTTTCTTCATCTTCCATTCGCTCACTTCAACATAAAGAGAACATGGCATTGCAGAAATTGTAAAGATTTGATATTTGGAGAATATATTTTTAATATTTGAAGGTTTAATAAACAGAGACAGATATACGCTTGTTTGTGACATAATCTTTAATGTCTTGAGCACGGATTCCTTTACACAGCAAGGAATTGTTTCTCGAGGAACAGCAGTGACATATCATTAAATGCCCCTACAGAGTCAATCTCTGGAATAGATCTAAAAAGAATTTTTTCATTTCATATCCATGGTCTCAAACAATGAGAGAGAGAAAAAACCTTTTATATTCAACATGTAAAAAAAAAATTATCCATAAAAGTTTTCCATTGAAACCAAAAGTGATTTGATACAAAACATAGGTTTTAACCTTAGTAAATTCCCCTATAGTCAATATCTGGAATAGATCTAAATAGAAGTTTTTCATTTTCATATCCATGGTCTCCAACAATGAGAGAGAGAAAAAACCTTTTATATTCAACATGTAAAACACAAATTAGCCATAAAAGTTTCCCATTGAAACGAAAATTTATTTGATACAAAACATAGGTTTTAACCTAAGAGTAAATGCCCCTACAGTCAATCTCTGGAATAGATCTAAATAGAAGTTTTTCATTTTCATATCCATGGTCTCAAACAATGAGAGAGAGAAAAAAAACCTTTTATATTCAACATGTAAAACACAAAGTAGCCATATCTCTAAAATAGATCTAAATATAAGTTTTTCATTTTCATATCCATGTTCTCAAACAATGAGAGAGAGAAAAAAACTTTTATATTCAACATGTAAAACAAAAATTAGCCATAAAAGTTTCCCATTAAAACAAAAAGTGATTTGATACAAAACATAGGTTTTAACATTATATAGTTTAATTGTTTCAAATAGATTTTTAATAAAATGAAAAATATCCAATGTAAAAAACATAGTACATTTAGAGACAAAAAGTAATTTTATACAAAACATATATGTTTTAACTAAGTATATAGTTAATTGTTTTGAAAATAGATTCTTAAGAAAATGAAAAATATTCAATGTAAAACACATGCATTCTTATACACCCTTATGTCTACGTAATGTAGTTTGATTGATTCCACGGGTCCTCTACACCCTTCATAGGGTATAGTTGGGACATGTAGTGTTAACTTCTACAATTTCTACAGGCAGAGTCTGTAAAGGGCCAGGTAGCCTCTGGATCTCATCTTTTATGAAAGGTGACATATCTAGTAAATGCCCCTACAGTCAATCCTTGGAATAGATTTAAATAGAAGTTTTTCATTTTCATGTCCATGGTCTCAAAAAATGAGAGAGAGAAAAAACCTTTTATATTCAACATGTAAAACACAAATTATCCATAAAATTTTCCCATTGAAACCAAAAGTGATTTGATACAAAACATAGGTTTTAACCTTAGTAAATGCCCCTACAGTTAATCTAAGGAATAGATCTAAATAATATTTTTCCATTTTCATATCCATGGTCTCAAAAAATGAGAGAGAGAAAAAACTTTTATATTCAACATGTAAAACACAAATTAGCCATATGTCTCGAATATATCTAAATAGAATTTTTTCATTTTCATATCCATGGTTTCAAACAATGAGAGAGAGAGAAAAACCTTTTATATTCAACATGTAAAATGCAAATAAGCCATAAACATTTTCCATTGAAACCAAAAGTGATTTGATAGAAAACATAGGTTTTAACCTAAGAGTAAAAGCCCCTACAGTTAATCTCTAGAATAGATCTAAATAGAAGTTTTTCATTTTCATATCCATGGTCTCAAACAATGAGAGAGAGAAAAAACCTTTTATAGTCAACATGTAAAACACAAATTACCCATATCTCTCGAATAGATATAAATAGAAGTTTTTCATTTTCATATCCATGGTCTCAAACAATGAGAGAGAGAAAAAACCTTTTATGTTCAACATGTAAAACACAAATTAGCCATAAAATTTTCCCATTCAAACCAAAAGTGATTTGATACAAAACATAGGTTTTAACTTTATATAGTTTAATTATTTCAAATAGATTTTTAATAAAATGAAAAATATTCAATGTAAAAAAAATAGTACATTTAGAGACAAAAAGTAATTTGATACAAAACATATAGGTTTTAACCAAGTAAATTTTTTTTTTTTTGAAAACAGATTCTTAAGAAAATGAAAAATATTCAATGTAAAACACATGCATTCTTATACATCCTTATGTCTACGTAAAGTAGTTTGAGTGATTCCACGGGTCCTCTACACCCTTCATAGGGTATAGTTAGGACAGGTAGTGTTAACTTCTACAAGTTCTATAGGCAGAGTCTGTAAAGGGCCAGGTAGCCTCTGGATCTCATATTTTATGAAAGGTGACATATCCAGTAAATGCCACTACAGTCAATCTCTGGAATAGATCTAAATAGAATTTTTTCATTTTCATATCCATGGCCCCAAATAATGAGAGAGAGAAAAAACATTTTATATTCAACATGTACAAGACAAATTAGCCATAAAATTTTCCCATTGAAACAAAAATTGATTTTATACAAAACATAGGTTTTAAACTTAGTAAATGCCCCTACAGTCAATCTTTGGAATAGATCTAAATATATTTTTTTCATTTTCATATCCATGGTCTCAAACAATTAGAGAGATAATTTTTTTTTTATATTCAACATGTAGAACACAAATTAGCCAGATCTCTCAAATATATCTAAATAGAATTCTATCATTTTCATATCCATGGTCTCAAACAATGAGAGAGAGAGAAAAAACCTTTAATATTCAACATGTAAAACACAAATTAGCCATAAAAGTTTCCCATTGAAACCAAAAGTGATCTGATAGAAAACATAGGTTTTAACCTGATATAATTTAATTGTTTCAAATAGATTTTTAATAAAATGAGAAATATTCAATGTAAAAAACATAGTATTTAGAAGCAAAAAGTAATTTGATACAAAACATATAGGTTTTATCCAAGTATATAGTTAATTGTTTTGAAAATAGATTCTTATGGAAATGAAAAATATTCAATGTAAAACACATGCACATTAACATATAGGCTTTAAGCTTATATAGGTAATTGTTTCAAATAGATTCTTAATTTAAAATGAAAAATATTCAATGTAAAACAAATTCATTCTTATACACCCTGATATCTATGTAAAGTAGTGTGAGTGATTCCACGGGTCCTCTACACCCTTCATAGGGTATAATTGGGACAGGTAGTGTTAACTTCTACAAGTACACTACCTTCTACAAGTTCTATAGGCATAGTCTGTAAAGGGCCAGGTAGCCTCTAGATCTCATCTTTTATGAAAGGTGACATATCTAGTAAATGCCCCTACAATCAATCTCTGGAATAGATCTAAATAGAAGTTCTTTATTTATCTCATGATCTTGTGTCATTACTCCCATGCATTTACAATAAATGTCAATTTAATATATTTTTTTATTGATTTTGTTTTTTTTCAGGGATAAGAAAACCATTAAATATGGTTGAAAAATGGAAATTATGCATAGATGTTTCTTGCTATCCCAATCTAGGGAAAGAAATGGTTACATATGTGCTTTCCAATATTGCGACTAGAAAAGTCATTGTTATAGCATCATTTCTCACCTTGACATGATTCATGATTGCTACATGGCTTTATGGGCACCCATTCCTACAGACTTGGACAAATTCACTTAAAAACAGTGGAAAATCCTTCATACGCGACTATGCCCGTGTTTTTCCGCGTGTATACGCGAGTACAGCTAGACTTTTCCGCGTATACCATTTTAATGATTAAAAAATATATAAAAATCCCTAATTTCGCGCTGGGTTGATGGTTACTCAGGTAGTTCAACCACCCCAGCCCGTGGCCAACTGTTTCCAACTGCTGAAACTACTTGGAGGGACTATAAAAGCCCTCATGTGTATGGCCTAAGGGAGAGAGAGAATTATTGATATTATACTCTGTTGGTATTCCCTATCCAAGTCTGATTCCCCGTGCCTCCTGCACTTTCCCAGTTCATTGTTGGAAACCCTTGTTTCCTTGAGATACACATCCTTTATATGTTATCTCGTATGCACCAGTTTGGAAGGAGTCTTAGCGAGGCAAGGGCTGGACGGATCCGGACGACGGTCTGCGAAGGCCTTGGAAGGATCAGGTGATCTCTCCACGATTACTTTTGTACGTACTATTTATAATACAGAAGTATCATGCTGTTCCCGAAATAAATGTGTTAGTGTATGCTTTAATGTATGAAGAATATTTGTTATACAAGCATCAATTATGATTTATTTAATGTTTTATATGAATCTCACTAACATATAGAGTAGAAATATGCTGTACAACTTGTCCTTTGTGCTGGTTTCTTCTTGTATTTCAGGTTAAGGAGGAAGGACGGTTGCAGGGAGTTTGAACTCCACGTGGATCTACTTCAAACGTAGGACCAACGGGTAAATCTCTCATTCTGCTCTATTTGGTTTTTCTGAATGTGCATGGTTGTGTGAGTCTCTGTTAAGTAGTACGCCCCTGCTCTGTGGAGGTTGTATCCCAACCAACCTCTAGGGTGTTAATTCCCCGAAACAGAACTGGCGACTCAGCTGGGGATCACATTCTTGTGATTCTCCTGTTGGGTTGTTTCAGTTTTTTGGTAGGTTGCCAACAGTTTTTTCTGTCTTTTGCAGTCCAGTTTGTTTTCTTGCAGTCAGTCTGAAGTCTTGGTGTCTTTTCCAGGCTTGTTCTTTTGTTTTTTTTCATTATTTACCTTTGCATACGCTTCTTCTTTTGCACACAGTCGCGTATACACGCGAGTTTGTCTGAAGGAAACCGCGTATACGCGAGTTTCCCTTAGAACAGACGTGTATACACGCTGGTTGCACAGCTGTGAAGCCGCGTATACCTAGGAAGATTTTGAATTTTTAGGATTCTTGAGTTTTTGGTCCTTTCTGGCTGTGGAGGCCTGTGTCTACAGTGTCTCTGTACTTACTGGAGTGTGAAGGAAGTGGTTTCATGTCTTTTCTCTCTTTCGTTTGAGTGGAAACTAGTCTTTTGGCGAAAGTTTTGTTTATGGTGCTGGCACTTCTGGATTGAGTTCCAAGATCGCTTTCTGAGAATTCTTGGTTGTTCTGCTTTATCAGAACAGAGAGCTTCTGCTCACTGACTCGCTCCTATATTTGTGTTGTGCTTTGCATTTCGATTTTTGCTTCGTTTTCGATTGGTTTTCTTGAGTTCCATAGGCTAGGGTTTTGTTGCAATTTTCGAAGAACTTTTCTTGCTTCTTTGGAGTTTTGTGTCGCAGCGAATTTGCACTATTTGTCTAGACTGATTGGCTGAGTTTTTGGTCTTCCATTGCTCTTATTGGTCTTGCTACGAGTTATCTTTATAAGGTTTGGGAGCATAGTTGAATTTTGTGCTTGAAATTCGGTCTCGTTTTGGTTTGGATTTTGATAGTTTGTGCTTGGTCTTTTTGAGCTCTTGCTTTATAAAACTAAAAAGCCCAAAAAACATTTGTTTTGCTTTTTGTTTTTGCATTTCAAAAACTCAAAAAACATTTGGTCTTGTTTTTGTTTTTGTTGTTGCATTTTCATTTTCGTTTGGCCATATCTTTTGGAGCTTTTGTGAAGTTTCTTGCTTCTAGTTTTCGCCTTGATTTTGAGGAGGAGTTGTCATTTGATTTCTTCTTCTTGTTGTTAAGTGTTTTGGTGTCCTTATTTTAAGAGTTCTTGATTTCAAGAATTGGCTTTCTGGACAACAAAAGATGAGTTAAAACTGAAGGAGCTTTTTGGGAAATTTCGCCTTGTTTTAAGATATTTTTGCATCTTAGGATTTACATGCTTGTAGTGATTTGCATTAGGTGCATTGAATCATTTAGTTAGCTTCTTAGTTTTTGTGAGTGTGAGTTTGCAATTCGAAAAGAAAAATACATTTTTAGTCTCGTAGAACTTATATAGAGATTTATTTTCATCGAAAGACAAAGAACTGCATGTGCATGTAGTTAAGTTTTTATTAATTTCTTTTGCGTCAAAACACCATTGGTTTCATCTCCATATCCTTGTGACTTAATACAACAGGCCTTAAAATAAGAGATTTAATCTAAAATCAACTAGCAAGTTTTACTAAGTGTCAATCACCAACTAGCTAGGTTGTAGGGCCTTGAATAGGTGAGTGGAGAGTTAACTCTCCAAGGCCGCTCAAACGAACATAGAAGTTGATTAATTGAGAGAAATCCAACTCCGTGAGGTGGACTGGGAAAGCTCTCATCCGAGAGTCAAGCGCGAGGGGAAGTGAAGGTTAAGAAGAGGGATACCCCCCCTCCGATTAGCTGAATCTAACCTCAAGACCGTTCCGCCCAGCTTCTGATGCGGATTGGTGTCCATAGTTGTTGTTCCTAGGTTCCACACAGGTGACTGCGGGGGGGAATACCCGTGGTACCTGAGGCAGACGTCGCATCACTTCCAGCAGTACTTCTGGGGGGTGCCCTTGCGAAGCTTGGGTGCTTGAGCCGGCAAAGGTTGTTGTTAGGAGGTCGGCGTAACTGCTTCTGATACCTTCGCTAGTTGTTCTGGGCCCTAATCATCCCAGACTGCTTTCGGAAGGCCCTATACTTCGCTTTCCTGTATTTTGGTGTTCGGTCCTCATCACCCGGAGCGGAAATACTTGGAGGCTGTTTGCTTGCTGTTTCTCAGGGATTTTTATTTTAGTGAGTGCTCTTTGCTCCTAGCTTGCCTAGCTTTTCACTTTTTGAGTCTAATTTAATAAATCTATAAAAGTGGCTGATCAAGCGCCTCGACGTTCGAGGAGAATCCGGGGGTTATCTCCCGAGAGTGCAGAGCCTTCTTCGAGAAGGCGTAGGAGCGATTTAGCAGGTGGTTACCACCCTGTGGATTCTGACGCAGTGGAGAGAGATCCTCCACCAAGGTCTGAAGGTTTCATACCTAATTCTAGTGTCGGTCCCGAGAGGAGCGTTCCGCTCACCTCGCGAGTTTTGTTCCCTCAGGAAGAAGATTTTCAAGTCGAAGACGTACCTGAGCCTCCTGCTACAGGTCCATCTCCTCTTCCTCCTGATCATCCGTTTGTTCTTCAGTACATCGGACCGGAGTCTGAGAGACCGCCGGATCTTCCATATCATTCCTATATTTCGATGGCCACGACTGGGAACGCGGCTTCTACCGTGAGTGCTGCAGGCATTCAGACCCCTGTTTCTGTCGAGGCAGGGGGCACTATTGCTTCATCTTCGATTGCTTCTAGCACTGCTATGTTTGGCTCTGGGTTCACCCAAGCATATGCTTCTCATTCTGGTCCCGTCTGTTCAGGGATGTCCATTAGTGGAAATCCCTCTTTTTCCTTTTCCGCCGGTGCAGCTGGATCTACACCCATGTCTAACATGGCTAGTGGATCAACTTCGTTTCAGGGTTTCCCCTTTGGGACTGGGCATATTCCCAGTTCCAATCCTTCTTTAGGGTCGTTTCCTTTTACGTCTCAGACCCAGAGTTTCAACCCTTGGTTTGGGGGGCAAAGTTCGACTACTTTTACGGGATGGAATCCTGTGTTTACAACGGCTGGGGCACGGAATCAGTTCTTCACGGGTCATCAAGGGAATGCTTCTTTCCCTTCATCGAGTGCTTATCAGTCTTTTTCTCCTCTGTCTAATGCGTGGAACCCCTACCAGGGGCTTTCCTCTTCAATCAATACTTCAGCGGGGGGAACTGGTCTGGGTTTTGGTAACTCGGCGTGGGGAGGAGGTTCTTCTCCGTTTTCTACGAGTTCTTTCTGGCAGCCTGGTGCCTCATCAAATCCAGGCTATTCTTTTCAGAATGTTGGGAATCCATCCCATCAAGGATGGAATCCTCAGGCTCCGCCTCGCTTACCATTTCTGGCAACGTTAAACTTGCCAGATTTGTCGAAGTTAACTAATGACCCAATTCGGTATAGTCCGGGGTGGCCTCCGGTCCCGACCAAACTTCCTTCAGACATTCCAAAGTTTGAAGGTAAGAATGGAGAGGATCCGGCGGACCACATTACCACTTTCCACTTATGGTGCTCTTCGAACTCCCTGATCGATGACTCGATTAGGTTGAGATTATTTCAACGCACCCTAACTCGGAATGCTGCCAAATGGTATATAGAGCTCACTGGGGGCAGTTTCGCCACATTTGGGGAACTGGCTGTCACATTTCTTAACCATTTTCAGTTGCCTGTCAGATATGAGGTTGGGACCGAACTCCTGGCTAATTTTAAGAAGGATGAGGCAACTCACATTTCTGATCACATTCAGGAATGGAGGAGAAGGAAGAGGCTTATCAAAGCCCATATTCCAGGTGAGTTCCTTCTCGAGTGGTTTTTGAAATCTTTGCAGTCAGATATTTCAAAGGATGTATCCCTATCTGGGGTATTTTCTGAGGAGCAGGCCATCTTTAGGGCTCAGCAGTTAGAACTGATCTATTCTCAGTCTGGGATGCTTTATAAGTATTTACCCAATGCTCCTCGCTCCAAATTGGATTTATCGAAACCCAAACCTGGTCCGCATGGTGACGGGCTTGTCGGATCGGTCAATAGTAGTGCAGCCAGCCTGCTTTCTCAATTGTAGCAATTGTCTTTACAATCTGCTCCTTCTGGTCAGGCTGTGCCTGCTGATTCATCTCCTTCCCAGTCTTTGTCCATAAATGTTGTCCAAGCTTCTGATTCCTAAGGAAATCAACAATCCGATGGGAAGAAGAAGGGATGTAATAACAAGAAGAAGGGAAAGAACGGGAAGGGCAATGCAAATAAAACCAACGAGCGTGTTGGTGAGGGGAAAAAGGAGAAAAAGAAAGTGAAGTTTCCATGCAAGCTTTGTGCTGGGGACCATCTCACGCACCTTTGCCCGAAAATTCAGGATGCTCAGCGCCTGTTATCTCAGCAGGGTTCTTCTAGTTCCCAGGCTGTGCTAACAAACCCTTTTCCCCAAGGGCAGCAATTAGTTGTTGGCGCGAACCAAAATCATGGGGCTTCCTCTGGAGGTGCCCAGGAAGGGGAAATTCCATCGAACATCTTTATGATGAGTGCTCACGTGGATGTCGCTACGAGATCCCGTGATTATGGTGGAGAGGAATCTTCGAAAGCTAAGGAAGTTCCTGATGCTACTGAGCCGCTTCACATTACGAAGCCAACTATTGAGTCTATGCCTCGGATGCCAAAAGCATCTTCTAAGAGGTCAAAGATTAATCCGAACATGAGGGCTGCACAGAACTACTCAATTTTAGAAGATCTGGCGCAAATTCCTTGTGCTATGTCAGTTTTAGAGGTACTCCAGTCTTGTCCGGCTCAGCGCAGTGCTTTGCTCACTGCCATTGGGGCTGTTGATCCGAAAAATTCTCTTCTGATTACTTTTGATATGACTAACTTTAAGAAGAGACTTCCTCATCACATGGCATTTCATATTAAATCATCGTATCGGAAGACCAATATCTTTCGAACGGTGTTCGATGAGGGTGCTTCTACTTGCGTGATGTCTCTCGCATGCTGGAAGACACTTGGATCTCCCAAAGCTGTTCCATCTAGCACTGTTCTTACTGCATTCGATGGTCATTCTCACAGACCCCATGGTATTGTCCCGGCTTTGCCCATCTGTGTTGGGGGCAAAACCGTTAACATAGAGGTTGAGGTAGTGGATGCGGCCTTGGACTACAACCTTCTGTTGGGGAGGAACTGGATATATGAGATGGATGCTATTGCATCCTCATTATTTCGAATTGTATGTTTCCCCCACGAAGGGAGGATAGTCACGGTGGATCAACTGGACTGTCCTCCTGTAGACCTGGATGCGCCTTCTGACTCATTTGTTCCTAAGTTGGATAATACTAAGGCGCCTGTCGAGAATCTAGGAGTTGGAATGTATTCTTCCCTGATGGGTTCTTTTGATCTTCCTCCTCCTAAGGTGTCTATTAATGCTATTTCATCCTCCAAGGCTCCCCTTCGAAGAGAGTTCTTTCGAACTCATTATTTTTCGGACCCTTGGACCTTACCTTCCGCAACAGCCACATTGGAGGAAGGGCAAGTGGGTGGAATGGCATTCCCGATTTCTGCAGCTGAGATTGCATATCAATCTATTGTTGACACTGCAGAATCTGATCCAGCTCCTCTTTCGCCGGAAGAGTTGGATGGTGATGTGGCTCCGGCTTGGATGCTTACTTCTTCTTCTGCCCAGGATTGTCTAGATACCACTCTTCCATCTGAAGAGGCCATCCTGGAAGCGATGACAGGTATAGATAGACCGTGGGATGATTTGCATCATCGGTCTTACTTCCTACCTGACTTGAGCGAAGTCGAAACAAGTTTTCCAAGTCCTCAGTCTCCTGGACCTGTTCACCCAGTCTTGAGTCCTTTGGCACCAACACAGGTTTATGCTGAAGGGAACATGGCTGTGATCTCTCCTACTATCCCGGTGAACATCTCCAGGAATCCCAACATTATCGAGAATGTCTTCATTGGAGCTGAGTGCTCCCGTGAAGAGGTTCAAATCTATACCGAGCTCTTTAAAGAGTATAGGGATGTTTTTGCTTGGTCTTATGAGGAAATTCCTGGCATAGACCCATCTATCATCCAGCATGAGATCAAGATGTATGAAAACGCTAAGCCGATCAGGCAAAAACTTCGTCTGGTTAATCCTAGGAAGGCAGCAGCTATCAATGCTGAAGTTGAAAAGCTGCTTAAGGCGGGATTCATTTTCCCAGTTCCTCTGACTGAATGGGTTTCAAACCCCATTCCGGTAGATAAAAAGTAAGGAACGATTCGAGTATGCATCGATTTCAGAGACCTGAATAAGGCGTGTCCTAAGGATAATTACCCCACACCTTTCATCGATCAGATTATTGACGAGTGTGCCGGTAACGAGATTTTCTCCTTCATGGACGGTTTCTCTGGTTATAATCAAATTACTATCCGTCCAGAAGATCAACATAAGACCGCATTTATTTTTCCCTGGGGTACGTTTGCATATAAGAAAATGCCTTTCGGTCTTAAAAATGCTGGGGCTACCTTTCAGCGGGCCATGTCTTATGCCTTCCACGACATCAAGAAAATTATCGAGGCATACTTAGATGATCTAGCTGCTCATTCTCGAAAGAGGATGGATCATCCTGGTCACCTCCGGAAAATATTTGAAAGATGTCGTTTTTATAAAATTCGTTTGAATCCGAACAAGTGCATTTTCGCGGTAACATACGGTCGGCTGTTGGGATTTATCGTGTCTAGGGAAGGGATAAGGGTAGATCCCTTCAAGGTTGAGGCAATACTGCGGTTGCCTCCCCCGTCTTCAATCCGTCAGCTTCAAAGTCTCCAAGGGAAGTCTAATTTTCTTCGGAGGTTTATCGTCAACTATGCTGAGATTACAAAGGGATATATGAGACTGTTGAAGAAAGGAGTTCCTTTTCTTTGGGACGACTACGCTCAACGCTCATTCGATGCCTTGAAAAAGGCATTGACCTCTGCTCCTTTGCTGAGTCCACCCGATTATAGCAGATATTTTCTTTTGTATCTGGCTACAGCAGAATCTACCATTGGTATGGTTCTGGTTTAGGAGGATGATGCTCTTGTTGAGCATGTTATTTACTACCTTAGTCGAGGACTGGTAGGACCTGAACTTCGATACACCCCGATAGAAAAATTAGCCTTAGCAGCAGTTCATGCTGTGCAGCGACTCCGGCATTATATTATTCTTCGCAAAACTTATGTCTTGGCAGCTGCCAATCCATTTCAGTTTGTCCTCAGCGGGCGAGTGATTGGGGGCAAATATAATAGATGGATTGTGATTTTACAGGAATTTGATCTAGAGTTCATGTCTGCCAAATCCAAGAAGTCATTAGTTTTTGCGGAATTGATCTCCGAGTTGCCTTGTGGAGAGGCGATGATCTATGATGAGTCCTTTTCGGACGAACACTTGTTTCTGATCTCTCCACAAGATCCTTGGTATGGGGACATCATTGTATATCTCCAGACTGCGAAGTTTCCCTCCTCTTTTTCGAAAGATGAGCGTCGTAAGCTGCGTCACTTAGCTAAAAGCTATCTGATTATTGGTGATGCTTTGTACCGTCGAGGGGTTGATTCAATCCTAAGACGCTGCTTAACTTTCGAAGAAGCTGAGGCTGTGCTTAATGATTCTCACGGTGGAGCTTGTGGGGGTCATTTATCGGGGCTTGCTACAGCCCAAAATATTTTGCGTGTTGGCTACTTCTGGCCTTCGATTTTCAAAGATTGTATTGAATCGGTCAAGAAGTGTCATCCTTGTCAAGTGTATACTCGAAAAATGCGCACTCATCCAGCTCCGCTTTTTCCAGTCGTTACTGTCGGACCCTTTACAAAGTGGGGTATGGATTATACTACTTGTAACCCGCCTTCGGCAAAAGGTCACAAGTACATTATCGTAGCAGTAGACTACTTTACGAAGTGGGTCGAGGCTATGCCTACTTTTGGGAACAATGGTGAGGCTGCAGCTTTGTTCCTTTTCAACCAAGTTATCGCTCGTTTTGGTATACCTAGAGAGATTGTCACTGACCATGGCAGTCATTTTCAGAATAGTATGATGGCTGAGTTGGCTCTCAAATTGGGTTTCCGGCAGGAGCATTCATCTCCATATTATCCTCAGGCCAATGGGCAAGTGGAAGCTGTGAATAAATCCTTGAAGACAATTCTTCAACGGACAATTGATAAACATAGATCCAACTGGCATATTATGCTATATCCTGCACTTTGGGCATACAGGATAGTATTCTGTCTAGCAGCGGCTTTCTTGGCTTTGCCTTGCAGTTGTTTCGGAAGTCTTGCCTAGAGGTTGGTTGGGATACAACCTCCACAGAGCAGGGGCGTACTACTTAACAGAGACTCACACAACCATGCACGTTTAGAAAAACTAAATAGAGCAGAATGAGAGATTTACCCGTTGGTCCTACGTTTGAAGTAGATCCACGTGGAGTCCAAACTCCCTGCAACCGTCCTTCCTCCTTAACCTGAAATACAAGAAGAAACCGGCACAAAGGACAAGTTGTACAGCATATATCTACTCTATATGTTAGTGAGATTCATATAAAACATTAAATAAATCATAATGAATGCTTGTATAACAAATATTCTCATACATAAAAGCATACACTAACACGTTTATTTCGGGAATAGCATGATACTTCTGTATTATAAATAGTACGTACAAAAGTAATCAAGTGGAAAGATCACCTGATCCTTCCAAGGCCTTCGCAGACCGTCGTCCGGATCCGTCCAGCCCTTGCCTCGCTAAGACTCCTTCCAAACTGGTGCATACGAGATAACATATAAAAGGATGTGTATCTCAAGGAAACAAGGGTTTCCAACAATGAACTGGGAAAGTGCAGGAGGCACGGGGAATCAGACTTGGATAGGGAATACCAACAGAGTATAATATCAATAATTCTCTCTCCCTTAGGCCATACACATGAGGGCTTTTTATAGTCCCTCCAAGTAGTTTCAGCAGTTGGAAACAGTTGGCCACGGGCTGGGGTGGTTGAACTACCTGAGTAACCATCAACCCAACGTGAAATTAGGGATTTTTTATATATTTTTTAATCATTTTAATGGCATACGCGGAAAAGTCTAGCTGGACTCGCGTATACACGCGGAAAAACACGGGCATAGTCGCGTATGGGGGATTTTACACTGTTTTTAGGTGAATTTGTCCAAGTCTGTAGGAATGGGTGCCCAAAATCCATGAAGCAATCATGAATCATGTCAAGGTGAGAAATGATGCTATAACATGTAGCTGAAGAGAAAATCTTCATGTGCTGCTTGTAGAAAATTCTCCTTGAGCTTGGTTGCTCTAAATAAGAATATCCTATCATGATAGTAGATGACCTCATCTCTGACTGAATATCCCTCCTCTAGTAGTTGGTCATCAAGTATCATGCAAGTAAAAATATCCTTGGAATAATCCACCAACATTTTGGATTTCCAATATGGATCTATCCTCCATAGTGACAACATTGATGATCTTTCATGTAAATCAACGGCCATGTGGTTGTCCTCCTCTTTGAAATCTCTCATGCCAAAGTGCTGCTATCCTTCCTCTGATGCTCCTCCTGTAGCTGCTCATGCTCAAGTAAAGGTTTAATCTTTTAGAGGTTATTCTCCCATGGGAACCTATCACCTATCCAAAACTTCCTGTGTTTGGAAAAATAATACATGAGTGGCCACCATCCTCTACCATGAGTGGAATATTTCTCTGCAAGTGAGAGCATATTTTGAGCCTCCAAAATTAGGGAATAGTCACCTTGCACCAAGATGGTGCCATCTTCCATCCCTGTAGCATCCTCTCTCAGCGCAATATGTGGTGTGAGAGTGGGTAATGATGATGTTGGGAGAATTTCTCCCTCCTCCTTGAGTCTACCCAAGACTCTTTGCGATGTACAATGACCTCCCAATGCTACCACTCCTCCTGGATCTATGAGTGGTGCACCATGATGTGAGAAATTCCTCACCAACTCCGGATCAGGTGACCTCCCAGGTGGTTTGCCACAAAACAGTAATGTCTCATGGGCCAAAGTCATGTGCATAATAGATGGTACTATTAGGTCCTTGCCTCCACTGTGCAAATCCAACTCTTTTTTATGTGTGGAAGTTCCCTGATAATTGGGTACTACTCTCAATTATGCAAGAGCCCCTCCAATGGGATCAAATGCTCCATTCCCGCCTCCTGGTGGTGGTTGATCATCTCCTGCTATTCCATCACTATGACCTCCTTCTGGTTCTTCTCCCTCATCCTCCTCATCATCTGAAAATACATCTATATAGTGTGCCTTTCTTGCTCCACATCAATGTTTGTGTGCCCATGATTCTTGGCATGTGAAGGAAAGCTTCCTTCTCCTCAAATATCTTCGGACATCATCACTAAGAGGTACTTTTTTTTGGCTCTCCTTTGAAAAAGGAGCCTTCTCATCTTTTCCCTTTGATGGAAAAGTGGGCTTTTGCTGAAATGTTTCCTTTGATTTTGGAAAGGCATCTTGTAGATCTCTACCCCTTTGAATGGCATCTTGTAGGGTAGTAGTTTTGGTAGATTTAACCAACCCATGAAGAGGTTCTGCTAGCCCATCAATAAACATATAGACCCTCCTTGCTGCAGATAAATCAGGAAACATAACAAAAAGTTTTAGAAATTTAGAAATAGAATTTTCTAGATTACCTTATTGTTTGAGCTTTGCTAGCCCCATGAAAGGTGTCTTTAGATATCTTCGAACAAAACCTCTCCACCAACCTCCTTTGTAACTCTTAATATGTAGTCACATTGGCATGACCCAATGTAGACAAGCCATGAAACCACCAATCATGTGACTCAACCTCAAGGTGTTGTGTTACTATCTTGATGGCCTCCATCTCCAGTACTTGGTTTAGCTGGAAGTAGATGTCTAGCTTACCTACCCATGATTTGGCAGTGCATTTAGATGACCCATCAAAGTTGGGTAAGAAGAATATGCCCATATTTCGGTGTGGATCATGATTCTATATGAATCCTCCACCTCTGTTGTGATGCACGGGTCTCCTATTGTCTTTGATCTGACAAAATTCTTGAATACTCAAGTGATCCTTGAATCTCCGAGATTGAGACTCATACTCCATGAAACAGTCTTCAAGATTTTATTGTTCTTGAAACCCTGCATTTCCCACTGCTAAGTGTTAAACACCATGTTGAAGCACACACATGGTGTATGAGGAAGAAGAATGCACACACAAAGAACTCAACAAACAATGAAAGATAAGCGTGACGCTTTCTTATTTTCCATTATACATGAGATGTACATTTATAGTACAATGGTGTGACTCTTGGTTTCACATTCCAAGGTCACTTGGACTCCATTGTGACTTTTCATATTCCACACCTACCCATGTAGGATTAGGTGTTCCAACATCCCCCCTTAATCCGAAGGGGTATGTGTGAGTCCAAGAAAAAAGTTGTAATACAAATCTGCAAAGTATACATGGCAGCACTTGGCTGAATCAACTCTCTGAAATGTTGGAAAAAAGAGGTGGTTTAAGGATGACCACCAACAGGAGGCATAATACATATTATGAGTTCAAGACTCTTCCAAAGGCGCAACGAGTGTCTGGCTTACGCTGGAGATTGTCTTGCGCCTTTCTTGACCTTGACCTAAAAGAAGGAGGTCTCGACTGTGATGGTTTAGGAGTTACCAATTACTTTCACGGAATGCTTGTACAATATAGTGGAACTCAACCAATCTTTGGCAAGTCAGTAGAAGAACACATGGTGAGCTTGACTTCTTTGCTAGAGGAAGTGTTCCTCGCTTGTGGTGGTTTTAGGTTGTCCACCAACCAAAGATGATGGTTTTAGGTTATCCACCAACCGAAGGCATGCTCATGGGCATCCGTGTCTCTGGCTACATCTCTGAATCCGGAATGACGAATTGTGGCTCAGGCTCGCTTGAACTGTGGCTACAACTCTGAATCTGGAATGAGAGACTGTGTCTCAGGCTCGCTTGATCTATCATTGAAGTTTGTACATGACCACCATTTTCCCCCCTGTCAGGGACAAGGTGAGATGATGGCGAAAACTCAACTGCAAGTTTGTTCAATATGCGTGAACAAGTTCTAACATGTGTTGTAAACATCTTCTTGGCTGCTGATGCCCATTGCCAAGAAGCGATCCATCCAAGATGAATCTTGGTTCTTGCAGGAGGCTTGTTTCTGAAGCATCTGTCTGAAGAATGGGTGTGGCGACCACAGTGCTTGCATGGATGAAGATCAAAGCAGTGATCTTTCATATGGCCAACTCGATCACAGTGTTGGCATTTTTCAATCTGTTGTTGTTGCGGAACAGGATCTGGAACAGCTGCAGGTGAACTGTCATATAGGAATCCGGCACTCTGAAATATGATGGGCTTGGTGTAGTCTGGAATATGAAAGGACACATCCTTGTCATATCCAAGACCAGTTCGGTGCTTGTTGTGGACAAGCTCTTCCCAAGGTCTGATGATGGGCTTAGGAAGTGCAGGTTGAGCTGCTGCATCTGCATGTAAATCTGCTCTAGTATAAGGAACTGAATGGGAATCAATTGGAACTTTGTCTTCTTTCTTCTGATGAGAGTCCTTCACAATCTTCTGAACAGAAACAGGTTCAGAATGGTGACTCTTTTGCTGAAGTTCGTCTTGTTGGAGCTGAGATTCCAACTGCAAAAACTCAATCTTCTCTTGTGCATCTAGCAAACAACTCTGAATGTTACATAGAGCATCCTTGCTCATTTTTATCATATCATGAACATTTGAATGAATGAGGTCATTCAACAACTCTAATGCCTCATTGATTTTGGCCATTTTCAACAACTTAGGCTCAAAAATGAAAGGGTGTCGGCTTCAACCGAAAATGCACCCGTTTACAATGTGACTCAACAAGAAATACAAATGACTCAAAAGAATTTCCAACTATGGAAATCTCAAAGTACAAAATCTGCGCCTCAAATGATGGAGGACAATCAACAATTTTTCAACAACTCAAGTACTGATTGCAGCAATATCCACTCACAATACAATACAATAGAATGTCTCTGCAAAATATGTGCAGCTGAAAACACTATGCAAGAAGTCTTTAAGGCGACTGAATTTTCTTCAAAGAGTTGTTTTCAATGATGGCAAACTTGTCTTCAAATATGAAAATTTTCAAGAAATCACCCTTATGCCACAAATCACAATGCCAAATCTGCAATTTTCTCTAATCAATCTGCTCACATGTCATTTCCTTTTATTTCTGCTCTTCATCTTCTCTTTCTCTCTCCTCTCTCTGTTGTTTTTTTTTTTTTTTTTTTTTTTAATTAATTAATTAAAAATTAATTAAAAAAATGGGAATTAAAAATTGAGGGAATTTTAAAATGGGATGGAAAACTATATGAAATGGAAATGGGAAAGAGATTTTAAATGGGGATGGGGAAATATTATAAAAATAGAGAGGGGAATTAAATTAATGGAGGAGAGATATTATGTGGAGGAGAATTATTAAATTAAAATTAAAGTGGGAGGTCGTATTATTATATGAAGTGGAGGGAATTAAAAGAGAAGGGGATATAATAGTGATTAAAATTTAAACAAGTCGAATGGGAAGAGGCGTATTATATGTGGAAGGGCCGTAAGGCCAGGGAAGAGTAATCGATGCATGGGGGGGAGGGTTCAGGTGAGAGGAGGAGTGATAAGGGGAGGCAAGCCGCGTTGGGAGGAGAGAAAGGTGTGAGGGCGGTGTTAAGGCTTGAGCAGAGGGTGGAGCGTAGAGCTGGACGCCGGATTGCAGATTGAGGGGGCCGGCAGTTGAGAGCGAGTCGAATGGGAGAACGCGTGGAGGGAGTGGCGTTGAAGTGAGGCCGTAAGGGATCTGTGGGGTTGAGAATTCGATGAAAAGGGTGGCAGGAATATGAATGGGCGCAGTGCTGGAGTGATAAGGGTTGAGATAGTTGTAGGTGTGAGATTTATGAGCGTGGGGAGGCCGTGTGCAGAAGCGTAGGCAGAGCGTTGCTGTAGGTCGAGTGCAGGTGCGTGGAGTGTAAGCGGTGAGGAGTGTTGAGTGTTATTGTAATAGCGTAGAGTTAAGGAGGGAGGGCGCGTATTGGAGTTTGCAAGTGGAAGTGTGGAGCGGTATAGATTGTAGATATGAGGGAGCGTTGAAGCCTGCGTGGGGAGAGAGGTAAGGGTGAGGCGCAGGCGCTATGGATAATGGGAAGGCCGAAAGGCCGAGGAGTGTATGAATCGATTTATTTATTTTTTATTTTTTATTTTTATATAACAGCAGAGAGGAGTAAAGTTTGCAGAAATTGCAGAACAGTGAAAATATCCAGCATTGAAACACAAGCAATTTGTAGAACTTGCCAATAAAATCCAGAGATTTTTCTAATAGCCCAGCAGCAGAAGAATATTTCCAGCAGTGTAAAAACTCAGAATTTATCTTCAAAAACCCTCTCAGTAGCTCAAAAATGCAGAATTTAAAAATGCTCAGAAATATTTTCCACTAAAAATTCATAGACTTCTTCAGAAATCCCAATTTAAACAAATTCCAGCAGCTCTTTAAATGCGGAATTTAAAATGCAGAGATTGCAGAAAAAAATAAACCTTCAGATGTGCAGTGCTGCTTGCTTCTCTTCTTCAAAACAAATGCTGAATGCTGGGATTTTAAATGCTGCTCTTCTCCAATATAAAACTTCTGAATGCTGCAAAATCACTGAATGCTGCTCCTTCTTAAAAACACTGCTACAAACACTTGAGTGCTGCAAAAAAACCAACAATTTTTGCAGATATGCATAGGCCATAAACACAAATGGCTCACTCAAAGTGGAGCAGGGCCAGAAATCACCCGCTCCGATACCATGTTAAACACCATGTTGAAGCACACACATGGTGTATGAGGAAGAAGAATGCACACACAAAGAACTCAACAAACAATGAAAGATAAGCGTGAGGCTTTCTTATTTTCCATTATACATGAGATGTACATTTATAGTACAATGGTGTGACTCTTGGTTTCACATTCCAAGGTCACTTGGACTCCATTGTGACTTTTCATATTCCACACCTACCCATGTAGGATTAGGTGTTCCAACACTAAGAATGTAGGCATTGTAGAGCGTTGGGAAACATGCTGCTTCACTGGTTGATTACTCCAGTGATGAGAAATGTTGGAGCATTCACCATGTAGAAACCCTTTAGGGGATTCCTTATGTCTGTATCCTCGTCTTCTTTATTTCTCTAGAAATGTGTTGCGGAAGTTAGAAGAGAAAGCTTAGGAAACTCCTTGTCATCCTCTTCTCTGATAAAGGGAGTTTACCCTTGTCTTCTTTATCATCTGTATAGTCATACTTCCGATTTATTCTTACGAGATACCTCTTCTCTCTATACGTGAGAGGATCTCCTTCACGATGACATATTGTTGCTGCTGTGGCCGGGTTGAACCAAGATTATGCTACAACCCAACGTAATATTCCCAAATGAGAAAAATCAAGAATATAGAAAAAAATATTGGAAATAGCAATGTAAACATCATCAAATCATGAGACCAATACATATAGCTTCTTTATACATCATAAAAACAACAAAAATGTGTAATATAATGGGTCACAAACCATAAAACAAGATACAACGAGCCTCAGTAGATAAATCCCTCGAGAATGAGGTGGTCTTTATTATATCAAAATGCTAGAGACACTAATACAACGCGGTCATAGAGCAACTACTTTACGAAAATGAACATACAAAAGATAAATGTCTGATACATGGTTGAAGATAATGTACGATGAATATCAAGGCTCTATACAACCTCCAACAAAGAACCCAAGAGGGTCTGCGGGAAAAACACCCGGTAATACAATATGAGTTACGTACAGGGGTAGTATATTCTATGAAAGTAAGCGAAAGGTTATGGTTGAATCTGATATGTGAAATAGTATTCTCTCCTCCAATAGATCCTGCGGATGAGAATATGTTTCCCTTCTTGAAGATAACACTCCCCAAATCACCCACTCCAACTACCCTGCCAACTCCTCACAAAATAACGTATATTGAGACTAATGCGAAAAGATAAAGCATTACATTGCTAGTGGAAAATATATCGATGATGCCAAGGGCCTTGCCCACCTGTCTCCCAAGAGAAAAGCCTTCACTCACGGGGATCTGGCTTAGAAATGCCAAATCAACCCTCCATAACTTCTTCCCTACAACCCACAACACAACCTCAACGAGAACTACCAACACATCTTTATAAGAATAAACTTTGGCTTGATGCAGAATGTGTGGAAATATAGTGCAATACTCTTCCTAAGTGGACAGAATTTCCAAAAGGATAAGAGGTGGGATTCCCACTTGGGAACAACTTTGTGATAAATAGCACTTTCTGATCTTAGCCCGAAGCAAATTGAAGAGGAAACAAGTCTAAATAGACCATAAATCTGAAATATCAAATACATAAACATAATAATCTATGGCTGCCATCCTCTTCCTTATATAAGTGGTGAGCTTCCTCATGCTTAGCCCCACTCATTAAAGGCACTATCCCATGCATGGAGTCTCCCTCCAAGCTACGGCAATCACAATGAATGCTGCCTCTGTTATGAACACTATTTATTTGGTCAAAGTTGACCTAGTCTTCATGCTCAACCCCTTTTCACACACAAGGGTTCTTAATTAATTGCTAATATGGCCTCCTTTCATATTAGGAGTGATTTTATTCCTACTAAGGATATTTATGGGTCTCCACCTCTTATTCATCGAGCAAGGAAGGCAAAAAATACAAAATTTAGTATTCCAACTAGCTCATGGCTAATTAGGAATATTAGAGGTCCTCCCCTCCCAAATGTTGCATGTCCTCAAGCAACTATAAAGGTGAGTGTTGCAACTCTTCTCCTCCTCCATTGGTGACACCTCCATGTGATAAATCTCATCATAAGAAAAGTGTCTCCTAATCCATCCCTCACGACATGCTCCTCCCAAGTTCTCATATGATACGAATGACTCATCCCACAAGGGAAGAAAAAGACCCAATGAAGAAATCATGGTGCGCAATGTTCTCCGTTTTGAAATATGTATCATAAGAAACATGGATAATCTCTCTCCGGAGGTCGTATCCAATCCTTCCATCCTTCCTCCAATCATTCCCATAAAAAGAATAAGGACATCATCAAAGTATGGGATCAAAACGATGATACATAAACATCCATATGAAAAATGGATGTGGATCATAGTCACATGTGGAACCGGCCCACAATATATCCTCTGTTGCCTCGAGATAATGATATGGTAAATGGTTTCCCCACAACAATTGCTGCCATAGTCTTCTCAAAAAAATTTGAGAAGGTGAGTAATGTTGGGTGCCTTTGGAGCACACCTTGAATGATAAATCATCTCTTTATATCCTCTAGGGAGTGGCCATGCTAAAAAATGTTTATGGCCCCAAGTTAGCCATGAAGTTTATAAGGGAATAATTCTCCCCTTGGACGGTCGTACATGTATGGTATAGGAATGCAAATACTCATTAAGTAAATCTCATTGTCTGCACGATAACATGATCCTTGCATAAACCTACCCTTCTGATAAGGTGGCTCATAGATAGATCCCCTCTCTAACACGAGAGGAAATAGGTGGCTATGATAACTCCTTAAAGAAGTTATGTTATCTCCTCCATCTCCACATGGTCCATGCATATCTTCAAATGCTGATATATCTCCTCTTCAAAGCCTTCCCAAGTATACCCCTCCATGATAGTATGGTATAGCCTCATGGAATAAGTATGGATGGAAAATGAAATCTGCATGTGTTGCTTGTAGCAACTTCCCTTGAGCTTGGATGCTCTAGATAAGAAGATCCTATCATAATAGTAGATGACCTCATATGTCGACTGAATATCCCTCCTCTAGTAGTCGGTCATGTGAAGTTTCATACCCAAGTAAAAATATCCTTGGAATAATGCCAAAGAGCCGGGGATTTCTAATATGGATCTATCCTCCATAGTGGTAACGTGTGATACGTCATACAAAGCACTGAGTCATGTGGTTTCCTCCTCTTTGACATCTCTCATGCCAAAGTCACATACGGAAAGCTACTATCCTTCCTCTCTTGCTCCTCTTATATCTTCTCATGCTCGAAGTAAGGTTGAATCTTTTGGAGTTAGATACGCCATGGGAAGATATCACCTATCTAGCTTCCTAAGTTTGGCCCAGCCTTGTAATTGGGCTACTACAAGTGAGAACATGTTCTACAGTCCTCCAAAGTCAAGGAATAGTTACCTTGCACCATGATGGTGCCATCCTCCATCCTTGTAGCATCACTCTCTACGGCTAAGATGTGGTGTGACGGTGGGTAATGATGATGTTGGGAGAATGTATCCCTCCTCTGAGTTTACCCAAGAATATTTGCGATGTCTGATGACCTCCCAGAATTTCCCCACTCCTCCTAGATGTATGAATGGTGCACCATGATGTGAGACAATCCTCACCAACTCCGGATCGGTGGCCTCCCAGGTGGTTTTTCACAAAACAACTATTAATATAAATATGTGTATTGCATCACTCAAAAAAAGCGACATCAATTATTATTTACATAGTCTTAGAGGTTTAGGTGTCGAAGGGTATGGTCATATAATTCATTTTTCATTACTTGGTAAAGGGAAAATTTTTAAATTTTCTTATTAGCCTATCTTAAGGTCCAAACCACACCCCATTCAAGTCTTTTCATGTCACATCAATCATTATTTCACGACATATTTCATTTCCAAAGATTTCAACTCCAGAAAAATTCATTTTAGCCAACATTCCCTACTTTCGTAGCGAATTACCACGAGAAAAAAACACACTTTTCGCTATGAAACTACTAATACTTTCGTAGTGAAACAACCCAGAAATACACTAAGTACGCTACAAAGGAGGTATTCATGTCTTGTCTTTTCAAATCAGGTGCTAAGTGTCACTCAATGATTGAAAGGGTTAGGTTATATGCCATTCAAGTTAGTTAGGGTTAAATCGAGGTACAATGGTCGTGGTTGGAGATTGTACTATTTTAGGCATGTATATTCAGGTATACCGCAGGTTAATAGAAAGTATAAAATATTTCCCAAATTGATTCATTTTCATTCTCCACTCCCTCTTTGCATGTTACTGAAGCTACGAGAGGCTATTTCACTAAGCCCAAGTTGTGGGCACGGAATTTTCAAAAGTTTCCGGTATCCTTTGATGAAGCGAGGAGAGAAGACATAAAAGTATCATCACACAGAAGATCAACCATCGAGAAGCAAAGAAGGAAATGAGAAAATCATTGCAAAAATGAGATTGAGGTCGCCAGGGAGTAGTTGAAAGTTAACAAATCATGGAATGAGTCTTGAAGAAGAAGCGAGGAAACATAATGTTCATAAGGTGCATTTTGAGGGGAAAGTGAGAAAGAAGAAGTTTGGGAAGAAGCGGTGAATAGTGTGTCGAAGACTTTAGATAACACAAAAAAAAATTGATAAAATGGACTCGACCATTGAGAGGAGAGGTGAAGCATATCAAAATAATAAACACCGCACTTAAAATCTGGGAACAAAAAAATGAAGGACCAAATCAAAGACACGAGCATCGAAATTGATCCATGAGGAGCTAGGGAAAGACCGGTAAAGATGAGCAGTTGAGAACCCATAGCTCAACTTATCATTAATGAAGAGGGGGAAACACCTCAAGGCTATTAAGTTAGTTTGATTATGTTTTAAGAGGTTAATGGCATGTTGAAGACCAAGTTTCTACGGTTGGAGGTTATCTTTTTAAGACGAGGTTAAAATCTGAAAATTTCACAGTTTTTCACGGTTTCGTAGTGTTTCCTAGTCTTGAACGGGGGAAAACACTACGAAGACTCTATAGGCTTGTCTTTTTCTTCTAAAACCACTTTTTTAGATTTCAAGGAGGGAAAATGGTAGTGATTATGTGTCGATTCATGATGGACACTATGGAACGACAAAGAAGAACAAATTTTGAGTGAAAAAGTTTATTTTTTTCTATGCTACGAAACTACCTTATTTTCATAGCGGTACTTTTAAGGTTTCTAAGCGGTTTAAAAATAGTTTTGGATAGGTGGAAACATCCAATGAATCAAGGGACCTTGCCACCAAACATCTATGACTTCAAGACCATGACATGGAGACAACTCATTAGTGAAGCTTTGAAGAAGATAGGGTCTGTTTTCTGAAAAATAGGGTTTGGTTCCATATGTTTAGGAGGATATTTAATATGTCAAGTAGTGATGAGCTATGTTATAGCCTATTCAAACATGTGAGGCTTATTGTCACTAAAATGTAACTATTTTAAAGATAGGTAGATTTATGTAATAAATAGGAGTTTGAGTCCTATTAGGAAAAGGTCTTCTTTAGAGTGTAGCTAGCCATTTTCTCATTAAATGACATGTTTTCTATTTTATGAGGTGTCATAGGAAAAATTGGGCAGATACTAGCCAAAGAGGTAGATCATCCTGTTGTAATAATGTTTATTTAAAGCCAAATTATCGAAGTTGTAAAGGTTGGATATTTTTTTTGCACCATATCTTTTATGTAATTTGGTGATATCGACGGTACATGGGACTTCTTCTTGATAGACAGAGATTCTCATGGAGTTTTAATGTTTTTCTGATCTATATCTTTATGTGTACTACTTGCGGTAGATTTCATATTTATTATAAAATTCATATGTGTATGCTATGGCTTCCCTTTATTGATGAAATTGTATTGTGCACCCTATAAATTTTGTTGTCGAGAGGGTTGGCTAGACTTTGTCTCAAAGCCTTAGAGATAGTTTCCTTTGAAAACTGTCATATTTTTGAAGTCTTACGATGTTCTTTATCCTTTGAGTTAATCTCCTTATTTGTTTCAACATTAATTCCTAAAGTACTGAAGTGTTTTACCAAGAAAGTTTGCTTAAAACTCCATTCTTCATTCATTCACTTCACCATTTTACTCTTATAAGGCTCCATTTTCCACTCATTTCATTCTCCATTTCACTCACAAAAAACTTTCATTTTGACCTTATTTCCTTCATAAAATCCTTCTAAACCTTCCATTTTAACCTCCTAAAACATCAAAACCCCTTAAAACCTTGTGTTCCCCTTTATTTATTTTTTAAATTCCTTCTTTCGTATCAAAACACAATTTGACCTTGGAAATCCTTGTTTTAAGCCTAAAATCATATTTCGCACTACAGGGTCTTAACCTCGTAAGGGCTTATTACCTTTAAGCCTTTTCCTCATATAACCCTAAGCCCCGCAATCAGGTGCTTAAAGGCCTAAAAACCCTTTTGGAAACCTTATTTCCTTTTATTTTTGTTTCCCCGACGTTTCCATTTTAAAAATAATATGGATTGTTGATCTCTACGGATCCAATGGCCATCGGGCCCATCTTTCCTCCTAATCACCTTCCTACCTTTCTTCCTCCATTCGAATAACTCACCCCCATCTTTTAATCTCGATCGTCCATTCGGGTGATCGACGATCGGGACTAAGCTTGAGTAGCCTTTTGACCGTCCACCCTAGTGACAAATTCTTTGTGTAGCTGTTGGACCCACTCTAATTTGCCCTCGGGACTATTGAGTTTCACGCTCGATGATAGCAGATTTGATGCGCTCCCTCCACGGATCAGCCAGCAGCGCGGATTTCCCATCTCGCGCCATCAAGCCTATGTGTCCACGTGTCCAATCGATGCATCGTATCGTGTTTTGTTTAGCGATACGCCTCCCCCCCCCCCCCCCCCTGCTTCCGGTTTTTGAAACCACCCTTATCATTTACGCACGAATTTAAAAATTCAAACCACACTTCACTTCCACCAAGGGTTTCTCCCTTGCTACAAATTCCTCCATTTCTCAACACAACTCACAGAAACACTTCCATAAAACCTCCTAAGTAGTTAAAACCTCCGATCACGGGATTTAAAAATAACGTGTGTGTTTTGTGCGGAGTTTGTATGATTCAAGATAAAACCCTCCTAGAGACGATTATAGTGTTATAGGCTAAGGATGACGATCCTCATGGCCCTTAATTACATTCAAAGGGTTGGGAGTTCTAATTACTGATTTTATGGAATCAATAAGTCATTATTATCGTTTTTAGAAAAAACTCCAATAAAACACTAGAAATTGTGGCCTCAGAATGGCTCCAAGCCTCCCCATCGAAATTCAGCCCGCAGGTTGCCTCCTCAAATCCTCCGAATTGGTTCCTCCACAAAGAAGGAGCAAGTAGTAGTGTAGCAATCATGGTTTTCCCTTGGTGTATCTGCAAAATGAAGCATGTATAATAGGGAGAATCATGCTCCCAATGGGCTATACATCAATACTCTCCAAATAATGCTCCTCATGATTGCACAAACATCGGGAGATACGAAGTACACGGTAAAGCGAGTTGTCAAATGACAGCGGAGAAGTGGTTCGAGTTCCACTCATGGAACTTCTGTGATGCCTCCTTGGCTTTGCCTCAAAATCAAAAGTAACAAGTGTTTGTAATAGCCACTTGTTTGCTGCCACAACATCTCATCATAAGATAAAACATGAAAAAACAATTTTGGTGCCAATGATGCACACGAAGCGTGTAGATTCCCCACAAACCATCATAAGAATGGCCACTCCCATTGCTGTCAGGCCATCTGTCAATAGGGAGCATAAGGAGGTGTGATCATCCTTAGCTCACCAGAAGTTTCCCATAAAAGTAAAGGAAAGGCAAATCAAAATGAAGATCTATACCTCCTTTACCATGTACTCTGGAATGTAGCTAAAATGGCTCATCCCAAGATATCTCCATCTCCTCCAATGAGTAAGGGAATGGTTACAGCCATAACCTCTCCCTAAAAAAATCAAGCTATGCATGTTCCCTATGTTGATGAAGATAATGATGAATTCCTCCCAAGTGAACTCCTCCAACAAGGAGCAAAGTATGCATCAAAATACATAGCTTCAAAGTCCCTCATGTGTTGCATCTGATAGTTTCTCATGAGACTAGAAAATCTGGTAAAGAAAGATCTTGCCATAACCACAGGATGACCATATCATAAACCATGTGTCATCATCTCCCTCATGTTCATCAATAATAATGCATGCACCGAAGATCAGGAATACTCAACCAAAAGTTGAGTCCTCCAACTAGGATCAATCCTCCACATAGATAGCGGCCCTAGTAATCTACAATAAAGTGCTCCCCTCACTCTACTTCATGCTACCTTGACACTACCCCCATGCAAGTCATCCTCCAAGTTGCTTCCATGCCCATCATGCGGTTGCTCATGCTCAAATAGAAATGATGCTCTGCGAAAATGAGCCTCCCATGAGAGACTATCACCTCCAAAAAGAATCTCCCGATCTGACGATGTAAGCATGAGTGGCCTCCATCTACTCCAATGAATGAAAGAGTCCTTCCTCGAAGGAAGTATCTCTTTCTCACCAAATATATGAAGCATTCATCTGCATCACGAAGATACTACCCTCTACCTCTGCGGCAAACTCTATCGGCGCGGTATAGTGATGAGAGTGGTGGTTTCAAAGCAGAAGGATTTATCCCTCACTCCTTGTGCACTTATCCCGACTCTCTACGCTGTGATGGACTCCTCTTATGTCTCCACCTCTAGAATCCCAGTGGTGAACCACAAAGCATGATGCCTCTCATCACCTCTAGATCGGGGAGGCCTCCCAAGTGGAATGCCTCAAAAGTGAGACATCAAGATAGGAAATTAATTTGTGTATGAGAGGAATGAAAAGGTCCTTCTCTCTCTACTACGACGTGCGGTCACCTCTCCTATGTGAAGAGAATCTCTGAAATAGATAAGGGTGAATGTCCATCATCCCCTCATGCGATCCTTCTACTCTTCTTCTTCTTCCAATGGTGCAACATTGTGGGTTCTTCTATGCACCTCCTCTCTACCAACATGTGAGTGTATATCCTCATTATTATTGAGAGGCCTTGGATCTTGGCCTTCCTTTGAGATAAATATCTCTACACCCTCACAAATGGAAGAGTGCCCTTCATAAAATGGGGGTCTTGCCTCTAGAAAGCCATCCTCCTTATTTACTCGCCCTCGAGAAAGATGGAATGATCTTTGTTTCATGGTCCCCTTCCATGCATACGAAGTGTTTAAAGTTTTGTCACACCATGTTTCACATTGGTTTTCATCAATCCCCTTTGCAAAAATCTTTGTGACTTCAACATATGATCTCTCATTTGCATGAAAACATGAAATATAATTCTAAAACCAATCATCATGAATCATACCTTTGAGTTGCAGCATTGCTCCTCAAAAGGCCTCAACTTTTTCCTCCATCCTTCTTGTAGTAGCTATGGGAAAATCTTCTGTTGTAGATCTGCATGTGTAGCTGAATGCTCACACCCTTCATGATAATAGCTAGGGCTTGCTTCATCCACAAACCTTTCATAAAAAATTTCTCAAATTTCCTTCCATCAGATCTTCAATAATCTCCTAATAGTCTAGGAAAAGAATAAGGGGAAACCTCCTCTTCCATCATTCCTTTTCCCTTTTCTCTCTGCAAATATCCTCTCCTTGGAGAGAAGCTCCTCTTGCGATGGCATTAAATCTTGTGCATGACTTGCTTGATATTGATGCTACGATACCATTGTAATGTCCCAAATGCGGAACTTGCGCTCCATCGAATATTTTAAGATATTCTAAAATTCCTTCTATAGAAATACCATAAATCCATTCCGGAGAGGGTGTGCATTGATGCATTACTAGATATGTCACCTTCACAAGGAAGTGTATGAGATCCGAAGCTAAGTGGCCCTTCACGGAACTCTATCTATGGATATACGATATTTCGACTTAGGAATTTCTACCACGGGGTCCTTGAGAGCGTTGTATAAGGAAGTCATGGCATAAATAAGGCTGAAGCCCTACTAGGATGCCCTAGAAAATATATAATTCAACTCCCTTGCAGAAAATGAGCTCAAATAAATGATTCTAGATGGGTTATACAGATCTCCCAATCTAGGTCTCTGAAATAATGCTCTATGAGAGAGCTTACGGCAATACATGAACATAACCACAAACTGCAAATCTAAATACACCATAAGAAATGATATACAGCCAACAATATGATATTATTCAGCAAATATACAATAAATATAAGAGGGAAAAACCACTCATACAATGGAACTAAACTCAAGTGATCATACCCTGGAAATACATGAGTTGTTGCACTACTTAGAATGCCAGAGGACCATGCTGTGCGGTCTCTATGAGAAGTAGTAGGCTGCTGAATACATGAAATACAAATTTGGCTGTAGACTACAAGAAAAATTTCATGTATTTGTAGAATACATGAAATAAAAATACTACTCCCGCACCATAATGTCGAAGTGGAAAGAGTTTCCGGTGGGGAAAGAATCGGGGAAGATCCTTTGATAGTTAAAGAGGAAGATCACTTAAGAATTGTTTCTAGCATTACTAAAATTATGATATCCCTTCGAAGTGGAGACATATGCATGTGGGCATGCTATGGGAGCACTATTGATGATAATTAATTAAATTGAAAAAATACAAAATTCATACAAATGTAAAATAAAATTAAAACAATAACTACATACTAATATTTAGAAATCTCTAATAAAAGAATAAACCAATATAGATCTACTTTAACCTAGATATGTTATGCCTTTGATCAATTATGTTTTTATTTTATTGTAATCCCTCTCAATGCTTAATAAATATTGGACTAAAATATCAGTAGCAATATGCATATCAAACCCATTAACAAATCACTGAGGCAAGTAGGTAACATACTAGCATTGTCACTACATTATGTCTAGCCTAAAAAAAGGTTGAAATTTGAATTTTGAATGGGAACACACTTGACAAGTGGTGGAAGTTCCCATGATAATAGCCTCAAACATATATGAAGTGATTTTATCATCATAAGCAACAACTATATGACTTAGAGTCCTCGATACAGAAATATATGAAAACTCAATTTTATCACCATAAACAACAACTAGGTGATTCGGTGTCAACTTTGCCTTAATGCAACCATAAAACAAAATAGGAGAGCTAGAAATAATAGCAAATTCCTAACACGGTGATCAAGAATGAATAGTTATTAGTATGTTCAAAAATCCCAAAATTTGGGATTTGAACATTTTCTTCTTATTCTTATCATGTATGCAAGTGATTATGATCATGAAAAGGAAAAACAATAAAAAGTGGTTTAAGGATACAATAACATTATTCTTGGGCTAAACATTAAGAAGGAATCATACATGATGTATTTTCACATAAACTAAACTCTTCTTATTAATTTGTGTGCTTTTATATTTAGCGTACGAGTGCCTAACAATGCAATCTAAGATATTTCTATATTTTGTAACTACAGATGCGAAAAATAGAATTGAGAATTTGTTCTTATTGTTTAAATCATGTCTACAATTATTGTGATGTATATGGAAATTATGTTTCCTTTAATTTAAATTCCATTGTTGCCTATTGCATTATATGAAATATGATGAATTAAAAATGAAATGAGTTATAGATGTTATGTCAAAATTTATAAGGTGATACACTAATAAAAATTCAATAAGTTGGGGTTGTCGATTGGAGATTTTATAGTTAAGTTGTGAAAAGCATCATTTTTACATCTTTTCCATGGAAGGAGGAATACAATGTAGAGTGAGGTCATAAAGAGAGAAGTTGTGCCCTAAATGGTAATGGACATGTGTAGCATGAAAATATATTTATATATGCCAAGGGCATGATCTGTAGGAGTAATATTCTAAATGGCATAATGCTCTAGAAAAAAATATAGTTGTTTGAAAAATACAAAGATGCAAGTTTGGAAATTAGTTTCTTCTAAGGACTACATTATTTTAACTATGAATTTTCTCAACCTTTAGGATCATTTTTTTGATAAAATATTATTCATTAGATATTATATCAAAAAAACAAATAGGCATAGACAAAATATATCTAAAATTAGAAAGAAAAAGTAGAAACTTCTTTAAAAGCACACAAACTATTTAAACAAAAAACTTTACAAATATATAAATTCGAAATATAAGAATTAAAAAGGAATATTATTTTGAATGTAAATTTATAAATTAATTTTTGGCGTTATCTATACCTTGAGTTGCAAATCATATTAAATTAGGGTAGAGTTTAACTTATAAGATGAAGTGAAACTTTACATATGGAGTTTGAGATTTAGTTCCAAAAAAATTATGATTTTTTTGTTTAAAATATATTTTTGAATGTATAAATAGATTCAACCCATGGGACACTAGAATTCTAAGTGATAAATGGCAGCACAAGATTTTGAAGATCTTTACCAAATTTTAGTTAAAATTAACCAAAAACAATGAGAAAAAATCATTTTGATCTATTAATTAGAATACACATTAATTAGTATTGAAAATGAGTAAAATAACTAATTTAAAAATGGGTAAAATAAAACATCATATTCAAAAATTTGTGATTTTAAATTAAAACAAAATAAAACTTAAAAGGATTAGTCCTGTGGTAATGAAAATGATCAATTATATTGAATTCCTTAAGATAGAAATGAAATATAACAATCATTGCTTCTCGGGTAAACTTGCAATACTAGCATACCCATGAAACGAGGGGAAGGGGAACATCGAAGAGGAAGAGGTTAAATTTTGATTATGGTTAAACTTTTGATTATATGTAAATGTATTGAATGTAGACAACAATTCATTTAAAACAAGTGTTGCAATGCACCTTGAGTGCCTCTCCTTCCGAAGTTAGAAATTATGGTTTAGAAAAATAGCATAAAACATTACTAACTGCACTTGTCCATTCACTAAAGTTAATATTTGTTTAATATGAAAATCAATTCTATAGTCTTGATATGCAATAAAATAATAAATTGAGATGTCCACACATTTACAATTTTACTCATACATAAATAATGGTGAGAAGTAACTCCTAGTAAGTATATTTATTTACATCTTATTCCTATATTTTTTTTAAAATTATGGTGGGAAGTAATTGAGGGGTTAAGTTATGTGGTGACAAAATGCCAAGTGATCACTCATTTACCAATCTACTTGTTGTAAAAAAATATTGCTAAGGAAACTTGTTTATGCAGAAGTGGAGCATATTGTAGGTTAGTTGAACACTTAGGGATAGAACAACGTCCAACTACATTTTTTTATTGTGATATAAATTTCAGGTTGACCTTGTCATAGAATTTTTGCAAATACATGGAAAAACACCCAAAAACTAACATAAAATGAGTAACTCGGTAAATACATTTCTAATGGATTTGCTTGTTTTCATCATAATGTGGATGAGAAGACTTTATTAGAAAGTATAATAGTGGATATTCTCTAAAATAATTTCGCATGCCTTACTTGCAAAATAATTGTTTAAATATAAATTAGTAACATGTTTGGAAGCCCAACTATATTTAGATGACACTTTATCTCCATACATGATCTCGATTGTGAGTATACTTACCATTTCCGGTTGGCAGTTCGACAGAGTGGATTAATGACTCTTCCATGTTTTTATATAAAATGTATTACATTAAACTAAAATTGATGCACATGGTGAGAACATGGTGGGAACATATTCTTTCAACATCTTTTATGATTATTAGAGAATATATTTAATCTATCATTTGTGGACTTTCAGAAAGAGCATTGTATCCTTGAATGTTTGGGATGGCCTTTGAACATGTTTGTCTCTTCCATCATCTTCATCATTTATATTATTATGATGATGGTTTTATTTTGATACAGAGCATTCTATTCTTGAACATTTTGGATGGCCAAGTATGGTTGTAACAATTGATGTAGGTGTGTTATATATATATATATATATATATATATATATATATATATATATATATATATATATATATTTATTTATTTATTTTGTGTTTGATTTAGCGAATTAGATTTAGGTGGAGTTTTATGAGGGTTATTGGACTTTTAGGGTTATATTTTGTAAGTTGGTAAAGTTTCAAAACTTTCTTAAATCATCGGTTAATTCGGCAAATCACAAATAGTTTAACAAACAAGAAATTATTAAATTTATTTTAATTTTTTTAATTAATAAATATAATATAAATAAAAATCAAATCGGTAAATGCATATATCGAAATAAAAAAAATGATTGAAAATTATACATTTAACTTAAAGAATGTTTCACTGATATACGAAGCATTTTTTTAATTTTAGATTTATAATAAAATTAAAGAACCAAATAATCTGAATAAAAGTTATATATTATTTAGATAAAAATATATTAAAAAATAAATAAATTAATATCTACATTTATTTGCAAATAAATTTAAATTGATATTAAAAAATAGTTAGCATAAATGAAACTTTGATTAACCTATGGAAAAACAATTTATGGGGATAGAAAATCTTATACCCAAAATTATAACGAGTTTAAGAATTTCTATAGAAAATGTTATACGCAAAATTATAAGTCAGTTTAAAATTTTGTAGAAAAGTATCATCCCTATTTTGATCCTATTATAGGTAAATAGCTAATATGATTTTTTATATATAAATAAGTTTAAAATGTTATGTTATGTATTATGGGTTATTTATTTTAGAAAGTGAGATGAAATGATTTATGTGATTTTAAATAAGTTGAAAATGAAAAAATCAGTTTCACTTCAAATGTTTTCTATACATTCTTATTAAAATGGTTGTATTACGACAAGATTTTGAAAATTGCGGTAAATTTTTTTGAAAATATGGATTCAGTGGTTAAACTTTAGTATTTTGGGTCTTATAAGGGTTTTTTATGGCGCTGAATTCATTTCCACCATAAAAAATGCAATTCAAACCCTCCAACTACTGTTTTTAAAAATTTATTATATTGTGTGAGTAGACAACTCCCATTAAAATGTAATTTCAAATTATTTCTATACACTAGTATTAAAATGTAATTTCAAATTATTTCTATACCTCTTATTAGGTAATTTCAAATTATTTCTATACACTCTTAACTAAGAGTAATTCAAATTGGTGAAAATAATTTAATTTTCTTAACGTATTACTTTATTAGATATCATTTTGGGATTCCATTGCGTTAAGTAAGTCATTCATGTATGACCATTTCCAGAGGTAGTGGCGGCTAATTTCTCACGATTTTTGAATAGTCCACTTAGCACTCATTGCATCGGGTGATGCTCACGGGGGTGAAGAAGTGGGATTGAAACCTTGAGTAAGAAAAGAATCACATAAGCGTGCGATCACATCATAGGAGACTTGCCGGTAACCGGAGGACTTCACAGGAGGTCACCCATCCCGGAACTCCCTCACAACCGACGCGACAACCCGCGGAGTTTTCTCCACAGTCAAGCCCACGGAGAAGCCGGTTGTGGGCTCAGGTTAAACGCGCTTGAGCAGTGCAGAATGGTGACACTCCGTGCCGAGTGCAAGCCGAGTGATGATTGGCATATGTGATTCTTTTCATAGTTCCGATCCCCGCTTCTTCACCCACAATGACATCCGCGACTCTGATGATAGCTAAGTGAATATTCAAAAATCGTGGTAGTGGGTGTGACACTGCCGTGAAGTGGTCATACATATATGATTGAAAATCCCAAAAATGATATCTAACTATGTTACAACTATGGAAACCCCTCGTATTACTTTATATTAAAAATAAAAATTTTCAAAACAACTATTTGAATTTTCAATCAAATTTTATTTTAACAAACATTTATTTTAACAAACATTTATCATAATCTGCAATTCTTGACAATTTTTCAAAAAAAGAGACTATTTGTTTAAAAAAGAAACAATGCATTCTCATCGTGATTCCACTTAAACTAAAATAAAATAAGATAAGATATATATTATTAAAAAATAAATATAATTTAGAGAATAAAAAGAAAAGTCACCACCCGAGTCCATTCTAGTCCACTCTCCCACGTCACGTGGGATTGTAACTACAGAATATTTTGTTCGATTGTAATTACAGTAAATGAATGATATTATTAACTTTGTAATTTAATTATTCTTTTTATTCAAATTGACCCAATCTTTCATAGATATTAATTACACTTAAATTACCTAATTGCGAAACCCAGGAAATCTGAATCGAACTCTTCATCGTCTGCCATGCATGAATCGAAATTGATGGCAGAAACAACGCTCTAATTGGAAACAGTGGATCCAATATCACTTGTACTTGTCTGTTATGGAGGGCATCCAGAAATGGAACTTCAAGCTTGTAGAATGTAGGGAGGAGTAGATTCCTGAAGCCTGCTGGAAATGAATGAATGCTGGGACATAATTTAAAAAGAAATATGTTATTAAATTTATCAATGTCCCATGCCTGCCACAATATTGCAACAAATCCTGCCATTTCTTTTAATATTTTTAACTAAATCGGACGACCGCGTTTGTTTTGCAATGCCGTGAGTGGTTCCCCACCACCACCACTTCCCTTTCTTGTTGTTCTTGTAAACCTTACACTTACGTGACCTTTCGCTTCGCCATGCGATAGGTGGTTCTGGACCATGCGTTCCGCTTTTTTTGTTTTGTGGCCGCTCCTTTTAACGGTCAAGAATATCAAGCTTTTTCTTTTCTTAAGGGATTCTTCATGCTTTAGGTGTTGTGGTGCGGTGTATGTATATATATGGGTGCCTCTCAACGAATAGTTCATCCTCCGGTGTGTATATATATGGTTTGGTTACTCTCAACAAATAGTTCATCCTCTTCTTGTATTTGCAGAGAATTTTGTTGAATGTCTAATGATGTTTTCAATGTTTCTCGGGAAGTTTTTTATCTGGTCGTGTAAGCGTATTTGAAGTGTTTTATACGGTGGGTCTTTTTTTTTTTTAAGGATCTTTTGTATGGACGAATGAAATTAGACGCGTTGTGTCATCAAGAAGATCAGCGAGCGAGAAAGAAGGGATGCATGGACGATGTCATCAATGGAGAGGAGGGAGCCGGAGAGTATTTGTTGCGGCCGGCCAGTAGTGACGAGGTATGTGTTGCTTGTATTCATTAGGAGGCCGGAAGTGTACGCACGGCTTAATGTTTTTATTTAAATGTTATTTAGTCCTAATCCCATTAATCTCTTATATACAGTATTTGTTGCGACGACGGGGCGCGTCACGGGTATGTCTATTTTTGTTCTTCGGTTTAGAGTAGAATTGAATGTTCAATGTTCTTGTCCTTCCTCCTCGTCAAAGCCGTACTCACCATATCAATCTGTCATTGGAGTGATTTCTTCCTGTTTGACGTGATTTCCTACGAGATTGGATCAGTCTTCTGAAAGTTCATCTCTCAACTACGTCTATTAATGTTTTTAAATCTATTATTAGTCCCTAATCGCCGCATTAATCTCTTATATATATACTATGTCCTTTAATTGCTACTTGCTCTTTTAAATTAAATACGAATCCCATTACCATTAATTCCTCTTAATTTTTACTTTTACTTTCTTGCCTTTCGATCATCTTGCCCTTGCCACGATCTCAAAATAACCAAGTCACATGTTAGGAAACCATATCTTTGAAGTCACTCTTCGTTATCGTTTGTGCGGTTAAGCCATGATTATGATCTATTTACACGTTTGTGCGATTAAGCGGCGGAGATTATCTATTTACACGTTTGTGCGGGAATGTACGATTAGCGGCCATGATTAATCTATTTCTATTTATTGTTGATCTCGTTTTGTTATTGTACACTATTTATTTTCCGGCAGTTAAGCCATCATTATACCCGCTCTGTATTTTGTGTTTGTTGTTCATCTAGCTTTCCCTTTTGTATTTTTTAAAAATAGTGGCTCCATTATTATTATTATTATTGCTACAGCTCCAATTTTTTTATTTTTATTGCTACAGTTTCAATTATATTTTTATTTTCCAAGTCTGAGCTTACGTTTCACTTAGTATTTTTTTAGTTTCAATTATATTTTTATTTTCACTTAATAGTTTTTAGTTTCAATTATATTTTTATTTTCAAAGTCTTAGCGTACGTTTCACTTCATATTCTTTATTTTCCAATTATGAGCGCACATTTCACTTATCATTTACTTCAATCTTGAATATGGATGGGAATCTAAGTCTTATCTTGAAAAATGAAAATCTAATCTCAGTCTTTCAGGTTTATCTTTCTTGGCGTACACCTAATTTTCCAGGTTTATCTTTCTTTTCTTTTCTTCTTTTAACTGAATCAATTTTTCTACATTAAAATTATATAATGTAAATCAAATTTATTCAGGAATATTATTGTTTTATTTATTTGAAATACATTTTTATTTAAATGATATGATGTTCACATTTGTGTATAGATGTATTTTTACTTGTAATGTTTATGTGTTTTTTTTATGGTGTATTTTCTGTATATTTTTAAATGAAAGTAATTTTTGTTTCTTTATGTGATATCATGGTGTGCTTATGCTAATTAGATGAAATAATTGTTGTAACATAATATAATGTTGAAATATTTTTCATGTGCAATGTGTATGTATTTGTTTCTTTCATATATTTTATTTGATAATATTTTTATTGCTTCTTTGATGATATAATGATTGTGTTTTTTTTAGATAATATGATGATTTTTTTTATTTTTTTTAATTCATAAGATGTTTTTGTTTGCTACATGATGTGGATTGTACATGTGAAATGATATAATAATGATAATGATAACAATAATGATGAGGGAGAGAAAGAGAGATGGCCAGAGAGAGAGAGAGAGAGAGAGAAGGAGGAGGGGTGGGAGAGAGAGCGGGGGAGGAAGGGAGAGGGAGAGAGAGAGAGGGGGGGTGGGGGAGAGAGAGCGTTTGGGGGTGGGACGAGTGGGGGGCGGGAGGGGGAGAGAGAGAGAGAGGGGGGGGGGTGAGGGAGAGAGTGTGTGTGTGTGTGTGTGTGTGTATGAGAGAAAGTGGGGGGAAGAGAGAGAGAGGGGGGGGAGAGGGAGTGTGTGTGGTGAGAGAGAGAGGGAGTGTGTGTGTGAGAGAAAGAGAGGGGGGGGGATGGCAGAGAGAGAGAAGGGGGAGGGAGAGAGAGGAGGAGAGACAAAGAGGGGGGGATTGGGGAGAGAGAGAGAGGGGGGGGGAGAGAGAGGGAGGGAAGAGAGAGGGAGAGAGAGAGGGGGAAGGAAGAGAGAGGGAGAGAGAGAGGGGGTGGAGAGAGAGGGGGTGGAGAGAGAGGGGGGAGAGAGAGAGAGCACAAGGGAGAGAGGGGTATAGAGAGAGAGGTCGAGAGACAGAGCGAGGGGAGAGAGAGAGAGAGAAGGGGGGAGGGAGGGAGTATGTGTGCGAGAGAGAGAGAAGGGGGGGAGGAGGGAGTATGTGAGGGAGAGACAGGGGGGAAAGAGGGAGGACGGGGGAGAGAGGGTGTGTGTGTGTGTGTGTGAGAGAGAGAGAGAGAGAGGGAGCGAGAGAGAGAGAGAGAAGGGGAGGGGGAGGAGAGCGAGAGTGGGGGGAGAGAGAGAGAGAGAGAGAGAAAGACGGGGTGGGGGAGAGAGAGAGAGAGAGTGGGGGAAGAGAGAGAGGGGGGAGAGAGAGAGAGCGTGGGGAGAGAGGGAGGGAGGGGTATAGAGAGAGAGGTCGAGAGAGAGAGAGCGGGGGAGAGAGAGAGAGAGAGAGAGAGAGAGAGAGAAGTGGGAGGGATGGGAGAGAGAGAGAGGGGGGGGTGGGGGAGAGAGGGAGAGAGACAGGGGGGGAGAGAGAGGGGGTGGGTTAAAGAGAGAGGGGGGAAGAGAGAGGGAGGGAGGGAGAGGGAGAGAGGGGGAGGGAGAGAGAGAGAGTGTGGGGGAGAGAGAAAGAGAGGGGTATAGAGAGAGAGGTCGAGAGAGAGAGCAGGGGCAGAGAGAGAGAGAGAGAGAGAGTATGTGTGTGAGAGAGAGAACGAGAGAGAAAGAGAGGAGAGAGGGGGAGATGGGGGGGAGAGAGGGAGAGAGAGAGAGAGAGAGAGAGAGGGTGGGAGAGAGAGAGAGAGAGGGTGGAAAGTGAGCGAGAGAGAGAGAGAGAGGGGGGTATGGGGATAGAGAGAGAGAGAGAGGTGGGGGAGATAGAGAGGGGGGTGGGAGAGAGAGAGTGGGGGGGGAAGAGAGACTGAAGGAGAGAGAGAGGGGTGGGGAAGAGAGACTGAAGGAGAGAGAGAGGGGGGATAGGGAGAGAGAAAAAGAGCAAGGGTGGAGGAGAGAGAGAGAGAGAGAGAGAGAGAGAGAGAGAGAGAGAGCGAGAATGGGAAGAGAGACTGGGGGAGAGAGGGGGGGATATAAAATGATGTGGATAGAGAGGGGGGAGAGAGAGGGTAGAGAGAGAGAAAAGGGAGAGATGGGGGGAGAGAGAGAGAGAGAGAGAGCGGGGGAGGAAGGGAGAGGGAGAGAGAGAGAGAGGGGGGTGGGGGAGAGAGAGCGTGGGGGGGGGAGAGAGAGAGAGAGAGGGAGGTGGGGGAGAGTGAGTGTGTGTGTGTGTGTGTGTGTATGAGAGAAAGCGGGAGGGGAGAGAGAGAGAGGTAGAAAGAGAGAGAGAGAGGGGGAGAGGGAGTGTGTGTGTGTGTGAGAGAGAGAGAGAGAGAGAGAGTGTGTGTGTGTGTGTGTGTGTGTGAGAGAGAGAGAGAAGGGGGAGGGATGGCAGCGAGAGAGAGAATGGGGAGGGAGAGAGAGGAGGAGAGACAAAGAGGGGGGGATTGGTGAGAGAGAGAGAGAGGTGGGGGGGGGAAGAGATAGAGAGAGAGCGCATGAGGGAGAGAGGGAGAGAGGGGTATAGAGAGAGAGCTCGAGAGACAGAGCGAGGGGAGAGAGATAGAGAGAGGTAGAGAGAGAGAGGGCGGAGGGGGGGGAGAGTATGTGTGTGTGAGAGAGAGAGGGAGTGTGTGTGTGTGTATGAGAGGGAGAGACATGGGGGAAAGAGGGAGGACAAGGGAGAGAGGGAGTGTGTGTGTGTGTGTGTGTGAGAGAGAGAGAGAGCAAGAGAGAGAGAGAAGGAGAGGGGGAGGAGAGCAAGAGTGGGGGGAGAGAGAGAGGGGGGAGGGAGAGAGAGAGAGAGAGAGAGAGAGAGAGAGAGAGAGAGCAGGGGTGGGGGGAGAGAGAGTCGGATAGAGAGAGAAGGAGAGAGAGGGGGAAGAGAGAGAGTGTGTGGGGAGAGAGGGAGATAGGGGTATAGAGAGAGATGTCAAGAGAGAGAGAGTAGGGGAGAGAGAGAGAGAGGTATAGAGAGAGAGAGATGGTGGGGAGAGAGAGAGAGAGAGAGTGAGAGTGAGAGAGAGGTTGGGGAGAGGGAGAGAGAGAGAGAGAGAGAGAGAAGTGGGAGGGGTGAGAGAGAGAAGTGGGAGGGGTGGGAGAGAGAGAGAGAGGGGGGGTGGGGGAGAGGGGGGGGTGTGGGAGAGAGGGAGAGAGACAGGGGAGAGAGAGGGGGTGGGTTAGAGAGAGAGGGGGGGATGGAGAGGGGGGGATGGAGAGGGAGAGAGAGAGTGTGGGGGAGAGAGAAAGAGAGGGGTATACAGAGAGAGAGAGAGAGAGAGAGAGAGAGAGAGAGAGTATGTGTGTGAGAGAGAGAACGAGAGAGAAAGAGAGGAGAGAGAGGGATATGGGGGAGAGAGAGAGAGAGAGAGAGAGAGAGAGAGAGAGAACGAGAGAGAAAGAGAGGAGAGAGAGGGAGATGGGGGGGGGGAGGGAGAGAGAGAGAGAGGGAGGGTGGGAGAGAGAGAGGGGGGAGATAGAGAGAGAGAGAGAGAGAGAGAGAGAGAGAGAGAGGGTGAGGGGGAGAGAGAGAGAGAGAGGGATGGGGGGAGAGAGAGAGATAGGTGGGGGAGATAGAGAGGGGCATGGGAGAGAGAGAGAGTGGGGGGGAAGAGAGACTGAAGGAGAGAGAGAGGGGGGGGGGGAAGAGAGACTGAAGGAGAGAGAGAGGGGCGAGAGGGAGAGAGAAAAAGAGCAAGGGTGGGGGAGGGAGAGAGAGATAGAGAGAGAGAAAGAGAGAGCGGGAATGGGAAGAGAGACTGGGGGAGAGAGGGGGGGGATAGAATGATGTGGATAGAGAGGGGGGGAGAGAGAGGGTAGAGAGAGAGAAAAGGGAGAGATGGGGGGAGAGAGAGAGAGGTTGGTAGAGAGAGAGAGAGACAAAGAGAGAGTGGGGTGAGAGAGAGAGAGAAGGGAGAGAGGGTTGAGGGAGAGAAAGAAAGAGGTGGAGTGGGGGAGAGTGGGGGAGGAGAGAGAGGGGGGAGAGAGAGAGAGAGGAGGGGAGAGAGAGATATAGAGCGATGGAGAGAGAGAGAGCTACAAGGAGAGTGAGGGGGAGAGAGCGAGAGAGAGAGAATGAGCGGTGGGTAGAGGGAGAGAGAGGGGGGAGAGAGAGGGTAGGAGAGAGAGAGGGGGGGGGGAGAGAGAGGGTAGGAGAGAGAGAGAGGGGTGGGGGAGAGAGGGTAGGAGAGAGAGAGAGAGAGAAAGAGAGTGGGTGGTAGAGAGAGAGAGAGAGAGAGAGAAAAGGGAGAGATGGGGGGAGAGAGAACGGGGTGGGGTGGGAGAGAGAGGGGAAGAGAGAGAGGGGGGAGAGAGAGAGAGAGAGAGAGAGATAGAGCAAGGGAGAGAGAGAGAGTTGAAGAGAGAGTGAGGGGTAGAGAGAGAGAGAGATAGAGGGGGGGAGATAGAGAAAACAAGGGGGTGGGGGTTGGGTAGAGGGGGGGAGAGAGAGAGAGAGAGATCGAGGGGGGGTAGAGAGAGAGAGAGACAGAGAGAGGGTACAATGAGAGAGAGGGGGAGAGAGACTGAGAGAGACAGAGAGTGAGATAGAGGATCAGAGAGAGAGATATATACATAGAGGGAGGGGGAGAGAGATAGAGAGAGGGGTGAGAGAGAGAGAGGGGGGGGAAGAGAGAGAGAGAGAAGAGAGTGGAGAGAGATAGTGGGAGAGAGAGAGGGCACGAGGGAGAGAGAGTGGGACAAAGAGAGAGAGAGAGAGAGAATGGGACACTTAAGGGGAGAGAGAGACATATGGGAGGGGGGACAGAGAGTGGTAGATAGAGAGGGGGCATGGGGGAGAGAGAGTGGGAGAGAGAGAGAGAGAGAGACCGTGAGAGAGAGAGAGAGAGAGAGAGAGAGAGAGAGAGAGAGAGAGAGAGAAAATGATTCAGATCAATTTGATTTGGTGGACATGCATTGGCTACAGGGTTTTAAATAAAATTATGCTCACTAATGGTTATCCCTTACCCAAGATAGATTATCTATTGTGCAACAAGATAAATACTTAATCAAGCTAGACATAAAATCACGGCATCACCAGGTTTGAGTCAAAGAAGAAGATACCCAGAAGACTGCCTTCAAAACTAGACAAGGTCTGTATGAGTGGTTAGTTATGATATTTGGCCTATGCGATGAACCAACTACATTCATGAAGTTAATCAATGATATATTGTGCAATTTTATAAGTTCAATTTTGTATTGTTTATTCACAGGATTTACTAGTATACATTTCTACTTAATAGTAGCACATCTCACATATGATGTAGGTGCTAAAGACTTTAAAGAAGCACTAATTGTTGGCACACCTCAAAAAGTGTTATTTTTCACACTATACTTTGGTATATTTGGGATATGTGATAGGTGGAGGAGAGTTGAAGATAGATCCTTCCAAGATAGAGGTCATTAAAAAGTGGCCAGTAAGGCTTACTAAATCTTTTTGAGGTTAGGAGTTTTTTTTACACGAAATAGTACTTCACGAAATTCATAGAATTGTTTTCAGTAGTAACAATACCACTCCATACCATAATGTCAAGTGGCAAGAGTTTCTAGTGGGGACAAGGTCAACGTAGATTCTTTGCAGTGTTAAACAAGAAGATCAGTCAAACATTGGTTCTCGAATTACTAAAATTAAGGTATCCCTTTGAAGTGGAGACATATGCATGTGGGCATGCTATGGGAGCAGTTTTCATGCTAATTAATTAAATTGAAAAAATAAAGAATTCATACAAATGTAAAATCAAATTGAAACAATAACTCACCATACTAATACTAGAAATATCTAATAAAAGAATAAACCAATATAGATCTATTTTAACCTATATATGTTCTCCACACATCAATTATGTTCTATTTTATTTTAATCCCTTTCAATGCTTAATAAATATTGGACTAAAATTTATCTATGCTAATATTTATATCAACCCCATTAACAAATCACTAGAACCCAAGTAGGTAACATATTAGTGTTGCCACGACATTATGTCTGACCTAAAAAAAGCATTGGAATTTGAATTTTAAATGGGCACACACTTGACAAGTGGTGGAAGTTCCATGATAATAGCCTCAAACATATATGAAGTGATTTTGTCATCATAAGAAACAACTAGATGATTTAGAGTCCTTAATGAAATACATGAAAACTCAATTTTGTCACCATAAACAACAACTAGGTGATTGACTGTCAAGTTTTCCTTAATGCACATGACAACTGAACCCAAATAAGAGACTACAAATAATAGAAAATGCATTATGTCCAGCCTAAAAAAGCCTTAAAATTTGAATTTTAAATGGGCACACACTTGACAAGTGGTGGAAGTTCCATGATAATAGCCTCAAACATAGATGAAGTAATTTTATCATCATAAGAAACAAGTAGATGATTTAGAGTCCTTAATGAAATACATGAAAACACAATTTGTCACCATAAGCAACAACTAGGTGATTCACTGTCAAGTTTTCCTTAATGCACATGACAACAAAACCCTCATAGGAGAGCTAGAAATAATAGAAAATGCCTAACACGATGATCAAGAATGGATAGTTATTAAGTATGTTTACGAAATCCCAAAATTTGAGATTTCAACATTTTGTTTTCTTGGGCTAAACATTAAGAAGAAGCCATATAGAAGTGTATTTTCACATAAACTAAACTCTTCTTATTAAATTGTGTGCTTTTGTATTTAGTGTCTAATGCCTAACAATGCAATCTAAGATATTTCTATATATTTTTTAACTAGAGATGCTAAAAATAGAATTGAGAATTTGTTTTTATTGTTTAAACCATGTCTACATATGACTTTGGTCATATACTGCAATTATGTTTCCTTAAGCCAATTATTTCATTATATGAAATATGAAAAATAAAAAATGAAATGAGTTATAGATGTTATGTCAAAATTTATAAGCTAATACCCTACTAAAATTTCAATAAGTTGGGGTTTCCAATTACATTGAAAGTATTCTATAGATTAGAGTTGTGGAAAAGCATAGTTTTTACATATTTTCCATAGAAGGAGGAATAAAATGTAGAGTGAGGTCATAAAAGAGAGAAGTTATGGACATGTGTACATGCAAATATATTTGTATATTCCAAACACATGATCTGTAGGAGTCATATTCGAAATGGGATAATGCTCTAGAAAAAAATATAGTTTTTTGGAAAATACAAAGACGAAAGTTTGGAAATTAGTTTCTTCTAAGGAATACATTATTTTAACTATGAATTTTCTCAACCTCTAGGATCATCTTTTTGATAAAATGTTAGTCATTAGATATTTTATCAAAAAACCAAATAGGCATAGACAAAATATATCTAAAATTAGAAGAAAAAAGTAGAAACTTATTTAAAACCACACAAACTATTTAAACAAAAAACTTTATAAACATATAAATTAGCAATATAAGAAGTAAAATGAATATATTTCCAATGTAAATTTATAAATTAATTTTTTCCTTATCTTTAACTTGAGTGGCAAATCATATTAAATTGGAGTAGAGTTTAACTTACAGGTGAAATGAAAAATTTCACTAGAGTTTGGGGATTCATTTTCAAACAAGATTATGATTTTTTTTCTTTTTTGTTTAAAATATATTTTTTAATATATAAATTGATTCAAACCCTCGGACACTAGAATTCTACATATTAAATAACTTAAACACACGCTTTTAAAAATCTTTACCGGATTTTAGTTAAAGTTAACCAACAACAATGTGAAAAAATCATTTTGATCTATTTATTAGACTACACATTAAATTAGTACTGAAAATAGGTAACATAACTAATTTAAAAATGGGTAAAATATAAAATCATATTGAAAAACTTGTGATTTTCAATAAAAACAAAATAAAACTTAAAAGAGTAATTCTAATAGTAATGAAGATGATCAATTATATTGAATGCCTTAAGATGGAAATAGAGAAATATAACAATAACTGATTCTTAGGTTAACTTGTAATACTAGCATACCTGTGAAATAGGGAAAGGGAACACCAAAGAGGAAGAGGTTAAATTTTGATTATGGTTAAACTTTTGTTTATATGTAAATGTATTGAATGTAAAATTAACAATTCATTTAAAACACTTGCTGCAATGCACCTTAGTGCAAGTGATAAATTATGGTTTAGAAAAAATAGCATAAAACATTATAACTTGCACTAGTCAATGCTAAGTTAATAATGTTTAATATGAAAATCAAATTGTATAGTCTTGATATACAATAAACTAATAAATTGAGATGTCTACACATTTACAATTTTACCTACACATAAATAATGGTGAGAAGTAACTCCTAGTAAGTATATTTATTTACATTTTATTCTCGTATATTTTTTATGCAAAGGATTGCTTGAATTATGGTGGGAATTAATTGATGGGTTAAGTTATGTGACCACAAAATGCCAATGGTTGGTTGATTTACCAATCTACTTGTTGTCACAAAAGATTGTAAGGCAATTTTTTTTTTTTGGTTTGGAAATGGAATTTATTGTAGGTTAGTTGAACAATCAGGGATAGAAAAGTGTCCAAATACATTTTTTTGTTGCAATATAAACTTTAGGGTAGGCCTTGTCATATAAGTTTATGAAAATAGATGGACAAACACCCAAAAATTCACAAACTTTAGGGTAGGCCTTGTCATATAAGTTTCTACAAATACATGGACAAACACCCAAAAACTCACAAATCAATAACTCGTAAATAGATTTCTAATGGATTTGCTTGTTTCCTTCCATAATGTGGACCATAAGAATCTATGAGAGATATTACAATTGTTGTGAGTCACTAGGTAAGAAAAAGTATAATAGTTGATATTCTCTAAAATTATTTAGCATGCCATACTACAAAACAATTGTTTATATAAAATAGTAACATATTTTTTATTCTCTAAAATTATTTAGCATGCTATACTACAAAATAAGTCTTTATATAAAATAGTAACATTTTTGGAAGCTAAAATAAAATTAAGATATTATAAGGAGGTCATCAACCCCACCTTAGAAGATCAAAAGTATCTCTCTGTTTCAACTAGCTCAAAAATAATATAGCCAAGGTTAGAACAAACTCTCATGAGCTCCATAGTGAAACAGGTAGTTGGACAGTTCCTAAAACACTATGGATGAAAAGGATCTACCATCTTTGTGAGAATGATGAAAATCACTTCCTCTTAAAGTGCCCCCTATACAACCACTTTAGAGCTCAAATAAATTCTTAAAATCAAACTAAATAACTCTTTTCTTTAGGTCCGATAGACCAACATTAAACATCATCATCATCATCATCATCAAAGCATTTTTTTAATTTATTTTAAAATTAAAAAAACCAAATAATAAAAATATAAAATCAAAATTTATATATTATTTAAATAATAATATATTAAAAAAAAAAAAATTTAAATTAATATCTATATTTATTTTCAAATAAATTTAAATTAATATTGAAAAATAGTTAATATAAATCAAACTTTGATTAACATATTGGAAAAACAATTTATAAGAATAAAAATTTTATAGACAAAATTATAAATTGAATTTAAAATTTATAATCTTATAGTATCATCTTATTTTGATCCTATTATATGTAACATTAAATTGATAGCAAATATGCTTTATGTATTATTATTTTTTTATGTATTATGGAGTTAATTTATTTTAAAAAACCAGATAAAATAATTTATGTGATTTTGAATAAGTTGAAAATAAAAAAATCCCTTTCACTTGAAATGTTTTCTATACACTTTTATTAAAATGTAATTTCAAATTACTGATAATAATTTTGATTTTCTTAACCTGTTACTTTATATTAAAAATAATGTTTTCTATACACTCTTATTAAAATGTAATTTCAAATTACTGATAATAATTTTGATTTTCTTAACCTGTTACTTTATATTAAAAATAAAAAAATTCAAAACAGGTATTTGAATTTTCAATCAAATTTTATTTTAACAAAATTTTATCATAATTATTAAATCATCTGGAATTCTCTACATTTTTTTTTTTTAGATCTGAAATTCTCTACAAATTTTCAAACTGAGAGTCGCAATTACACTTACGTGCCCTTTCGCTTCGCCATAGGTTCTGTTCTGGACAGACTACCAAGGTAAGTGCCCTTTCGCTTACCCATAGTCTCTCGACAGACGACGGTCGGTGGGGATGGGAAACGCACAGCTGTCAAGGTTGTGATCTGCTCCTTTGAACGGTTAATTAAAAGAATTTGATGAAAAGCATGTCAGGCTTTTTTTTGGGTTGTGATCCGCTCCTTTTAACGGTCAAGAATATCAAGCTTTTTGTTGAGGGAATCTTTATGGTTTAGGTTGTGGTGCGGTGCCTCTGAACGAATAGTTCCAAGTTCATCCCCGTTCATTCTCTTCTTCTATCATCTGTATTTGTTTTGTTGTATGCTCATCTGTATTTGTTTTGTTGTATGCTCATTGGAAGTGTTTTAACTGTATAACAATGTTATGTTTGATGGAAGTGTTTTATCTAGTTGTGTAACTGTGATTAATTAGAAATAATTAATTCCTACTTGTTTATGGTTGTAATTATCCATTTGAGGAGTTTGTTCCTACATAATAGGAAGTAGTTAGAATATAGTTTCTCCTAGTTTAGGTTGTGGTTGAGAGAATATCTCAACCACATTACTATACGTCCAAGATAGAATTTCTATCTTGAGACTATTGCTTGTATAAATCTGTGTAATTTCCTTGATTCAAATATAGAATTTAATTAGAATTTGCAGTGTGATATTTTATCTGACTGGAAGTGTTTTATCTAGTGGGTCTTTTTGCTTTAAGAGATGCTGCATGGACAAATGTGTCATCAAGAAGATCAACGAGAAGGAAGGGATGCATGCATGATGTCATCAATGGAGACGAAGAGGGAACCAGAGAGTATTTGTTGCAGCCAGCCGTGACAGGTATGTGTATCTTGTATTTATTTGATTTATTCTTAGGTATGTGTTTCTTGTATTTATTTTATTTATTCTTCTCTATTTTGTATTTTTTGATCTAGCTTCCGCTTTTGTATTATTATTATTATTATTATTGTTACAGTTCCAATATTTTTATTGCTACAGTTTCAAAAATTTTACTTTCCAAGTTTGTACGTACATTTTATTTAATATTTTTATATTAAGTTTCCATTTCACTTAATATTTTTAAATTAAATTTCCAAGTCTGAGAGCGCATTTCACTTATCATTTACTTGAACCTTAAAAATGGAAATCTAAGTCTTATCTTGAAAAATGAAAATCTGATCCCAGTGTTTCAAGTTTATCTTTCTTGGCGTACACCTACTTTTCCATGATTTTATTTTATATTTTTAAAAGTTAAAAATATTTGTTGAAAGACTTTGTTGAAACACTTAACCTATATGTAACAATGATATTTGTTATTTTTATTTTATATTCATGTTTTATTATTTGGTTTTGTTTTCAGAGATTAGTGTAAAATTCTCGAATGTATCAAATTCTCTAATATATCGTGATATTTGTTATTTGTTATTTTATATTCATGTTTTATTATTTGGTTTTGTTGAGTAAAATTCTCCAACGTATCTTATTCATCCTTCGGTATACCTTAAGATATAATGTTTTTAGATCTTTATGTTTTACTCTTTATCACGAATCCATCACTCTCTTTTTGATTTATCCGAGGTCATCTTTATTTTTACTATCTCTCTTCCTTGAGCACTTGTGAGATCTAAGTCATAGTGCTTTTATCTCTCTTCCTCCAGCACCTTCCAGATCTAAGTCATAGTCCATAATCCAAATCTGTATTCTTCTCTGCATTTTTTCATTTTTTATCTTTCTTCTCTGCAGTTTTTTTTTCTTTATCCTTTTATCCGGTTCTTGGTCATGAATCCCATAACCCTTTATTCTATTTTATAACATTAAGAAAAAAAAACAAGAAATCCTTTCTCTCTGTGTCTGTATAAGTGAAACCATTATTTTTCTTTTCCTTTTTTTTCTTTTAAGTGAAACAGTTTTTTTACATTAAAATTTACTATAATCAAATTAAATTTACTCAAGAATATAATTGTTTTATTTATATTTATTTAAAATATTTGAAACATTTCCGAATAGAAAATGAGATTTCTTTATGTGAAATTAATGCAATGATTATTTATATATGTAAATTCATTTGGTCATGTGTTGAATGGAAATTAAATTTAATGAGAATTGTAGTCAAATTAAATTTATTCAAAAATATAGTTGTTTTATTTATTTAAAATATATAAAATACATTGAATTGAATTGTTTTATTTATTTAAAATATCTTAAATAAATGTATTTGCTTACTTAAATATAAAAAATACTCCAATTATGTTTCTTTAAAATTTCATAAATGTATGAATAATTGTTTTTCATAATATATTTTTTAGATGATATGATGTTGACATTTATGTATAGATGTATGTGTTTTTGTATGGGGTATTTTTTATATATTTTTAAATTAAAGTAATTTTTGTTTCTTCATGTGATATCATGGCGTGCTTATGTTAATTAGATGAAATAATTGTTTTGTAACATAATATAATGTTGAAATATTTTGCATTTATAATGTGTATATATTTTTTTGTTTTGTATATTTTGTATCATAATGTCACAATGCGACGTTGGGCAAAATATGACCAACGGTGATTTTCATATTGATACAAGTTTGTCAAAATGTGACATTTGATCATGGATGACATTGATCGATTATTCATATTATAAACCAAAAAAACTAATAAACCGAAGGGTTTAATATTATAAACCAAAGTAATTGGCGAACCCAAGGGAATTGATTTAAACATTGAGACAATTGTTGTCACAATGCGACATTGGACCAACTATGACCAGGGTTGGCCATGGGTGATTTTCATATTGAGACAATATTTGTCAGAATGTGACATTTGATCATGCATGACATTGATCGAGTATTCATATTATAAACCAAAAGAACTAATAAACCAAAGGGTTTAATATTATAAACTAAAGGAATTGGTGAACCCAAGGGACAACCATTACCCAACAAATTATAAACCAAAAGGAATTAGTGAACCCAAGGGAATTGATTTAAACATTAGGACAATTGTTTTCACAATGCGACATTGGACCAACTATGACCATGGTTGGCCATGGGTGATTTTCATATTGAGACAATGTTTGTCAGAATGTGTCATTTGATCATGGATAACATTGATTGATTATTCATATTATAAACCAAAAAAACTAATAAACCCAAGGGTTTAATATTATAAACCAAAGGAATTGGTGAACCCAAGGGGGAAAATCATTAGCCAAAAAATTATAAATCAATGGAATTGGTGAACCCAAAGGAATTGATTTAAACATTGAGACAATTGTTGTCACAATGCGACATTGGACCAAGTATGACCATGGCTAGCCATGGGTGATTTTCATATTGATACAATGTTTGTCAGAATGTGACATTTGATCATGGATGGGGTTTAATATTATAAACAAAAGCAAGTGGTGAACCCAAATAAACCCAAGGGTTTAATATTATAAACCAAAGGAATTGGTGAACCCAAGGGAATTCATTTAAACATTGAGAAAATTGTTGTCACGATGTGATGTTAGACCAACTATGACCATGGTTGGCCATGGGTGATTTTCATATTGAGACAATATTTGTCAGAATGTGACATTTGATCGTGGATGACATTGATCGATTATTCATATTATAAACCAAAGGAACTAATAAACCGAAGGGTTTAATATTATAAACCAAAGGAATTGGAGAACCCAAGGGAAATCCATTACCCAACACATTATAAACCAAAGAAATTGGTGAACCCAAGGGAATTGATTTAAAAATTAAGACAATTGTTGTCATAATGCGACGTTGGTCCAACTATGACCATGGTTGGCCATGGGTGATTTTCATATTGAGACGATATTTGTCAGAATGTGACATTTGATTATGGATGACGTTGATCGATTATTCATATTATAAACCAAAAGAACTAATAAAGCCAAGGGTTTAATATTATAAATCAAAGGAATTGGTGAACAAAGGGGAATTGACTTAAACATTGAGACAATTCTTGTCACAATGCGACGTTGGACCAACTATGACCATGGTTGGCTGTGGGTGATTTTCATATTGAGACAATATTTGTCAGAATGTGACATTTTATTATGGATGACATCAATCGATTATTCATATTATAAACCAAAAGAACTAATAAACCGAAGGTTTTAATATTATAAACCAAAGGAATTGGTGAACCCAAGGGAAATCCATTACCCAAAAAATTATAAACCAAAGGAATTAGTGAACCCAAGGGAATTGATTTAAACATTGAGACAATTGTTGTCACAATGGGACGTTGGACCAACTATGACCATGGTTTGCCATGGGTGATTTTCATATTGAGACAATATTTGTCACAATGTGACATTTGATCATGGATGACATTGATCAATTATTCATATTATAAACCAAAAGAAAAGGAATTGGTGAACCCAAGGGAATTGATTTAAACATTAAGACAATTGTTGTCATAACGCGACGTTGGACCAACTATGACCATGATTGGCCATGGGTGATTTTCATATTGAGACAATATTTGTCAAAATGTGACATTTGATTATGGATGACGTTGACCGATTATTCATATTATAAACCAAAAGAACTAATAAACCCAAGGGTTTAATATTATAAACCAAAGGAATTGGTGAACCCAAGGGAAATCCATTACCCAACAAACTATAAACCAAAGGAATTGGTGAACCCAAGGGAATTGATTTAAACATTGAGACAATTGTTGTCACAATGCGACGTTGGACCAACTACGACCATGGTTGGCCGTGGGTGATTTTCATATTGAGACAATATTTTTCAGAATGTGACATTTGATTATGGATGACATCGATCGATTATTCATATTATAAACCAAAAGAACTAATAAACCGAAGGGTTTAATATTATAAACCAAAGGAATTGGTGAACCCAAGGGAAATCCATTACCCAAAAAATTATAAACCAAAGGAATTGGTGAACCCAAGGGAATTGATTTAAACATTGAGACAATTGTTGTCACATTGCGACGTTGGACCAACTATGACCATGGTTGGCCATAGGTGATTTTCATATTGAGACATTATTTGTCAGAATGTGACATTTGATCATGGATGACATTGATTGATTATTCATATTATAAACCAAAAGAACTAATAAACCCAAGGGTTTAATATTGTAAACCAAAGGAATTGGTGAACCCAAGGGAATTGATTTAAATTATTTGTTTTGTTTAGGCAATGAAACATTTAAGAATAATATATATATATATATATATATATATATATATATATATATGAAATGAGAAATATAAGTTTTTTTTCTTTTCTTCCATCAAAATATGTTATTGATTGAGCACAAAAGGAATTAGATATCTCTATCATATAGGGTTTTCTAATGCATCTATTGGTCCAATAATGTTTTTAATTAAAATGAACCAAACATATGTAATTTTTTTTGTTCTCATTATAGTTGACACTATTTCTTAATTTAATGAACATTTTATTTTTATTTTAAGAAAGATGTGTCAAAGCTAGAGTAAGCATAAAATAAATTACACATCTCATACACTTTTAATAAAAAAATAATAAATATTGTATTACTTATACTACCAAATTTATATTTTTAAACCTTTTTAATATTTTATTTTCCTAAATTAATATTTAAAACATATGATATAAAAAACTTAATTTTTTAAAGTAAACTTTAAGTTTTATTTATATTATTAATTTCATTTTTTTTTATTTTGATTATAAAAAAATTAATAATGATAATTAATAATAATGATTAGTGTTTATTAAAATTTATCCTAAAATTAAAAGAAACAGAATTCGTTTAAATTTTGTATGTTAAAAATAAAAACACTCCAAATTATTATATAAAAAAATCAATAATAAAATTAATATTTCCTAAATAAAATCTAATATAAAAAATTATTTATTGAATTTATATTTATAATTTATTTGAATGACTTCCAAATGTAAAACTATATTTTATGGTTTTCAAATCATATAGTATGTTCAGGTTAGTGTGATTTGTTCCAATCTATATTTTTTTAAATACATAGTTATTTAAAATGAGTTAATTTTTATAATAATAAAGTATTATTTTAAGAAAACAAAACTAAAAAAACACAATCAACCTTCGTTTTTGTATTCAATTCATGATAAGTATTAAAATACTTAATTCATGATATTATATATAATAATTTTATTATATTAACTTGAAATATATATATTATATATTAATAAGAATATTTATCAATATATTAATTATGATTAAAATCACAAAAATATTTTATACATATTAATAATATCGATTGATATATTAATAATATTATAATATTTATTAATAATATATATTAATAATATTTATCAACACTACCATCAAAGCTTTGTTCTAATTTTTTTGTTCCAACGTTTTGTTCCAATATTCCAATGCTTATTTGTGCTGCTCCATATGTTAGGTATCCATATCCATATGCCGCGTTTACCATATCCATATAATATGTTGCGTTCACCATATGTTTTGTTTATCCATATGATGCGTTTATCCATATGCTGCGTATAATATGGTTATAATATGTTATGTATCCATATGCTACATTTACCATGAATGTTTGGAAGTTCAACCACAATGAATGTAATGGATTGTCAAAATAAGATAATTAATGCTGGGAAATTTATTTGAAACGTTCTACCATATATTGGAAAACACTTCCATATTAGGATACTACTCTCCATCACGTAAAACACTTCCATATTAGATACTAATCTCCATCACACTGCATACGTTGCTCTCTACATTGTATTAACAAGCACACTGTGGAAAAACTGTTTGGTTTCTTAAATCGAATGTGGCAATGAATGCCTGGTTACCTGATGCAACAATAAGAAGCGTAGTTGTATTACAAACAACCACCAACTTTGTTGAAAATACATTGCTTGCGTGTGTCTCACTAGGATCCTGTTCTATCATCAATAGAATGTGCGACATTTCCATGATAGACTCAGATCCTAAGGTAACAGGAGGATGTCGTTTTGTTTTTTATTTGTTGGGAAAACACAATAAAAATATCATGGTTCATAGATCATATTTGAATTCAAGAGACATCTTACTTATTTCTTTTTTGTTAAACAAGTGCTAACCTGGAAGTGATCTCACGTACAATATATAAATATTGAAGCCTAAAGTGTTTCAACTCTGTTAAGGAGCACCATTAATACATATGGAAACATAATACTAATTTAGCTAACATCAATATAATACCGGTTCATATAATATCAAGGTGTATTATTAAATGCCGCTATAATCAATAAAATATGCTGCAAATATATATCAACACCACTCCAATTAGACGTTAGTCCAACCGTGCAATATATGCTGCCTCTGCCCCATGGCTTATTCCCTTTCGAGTATGCGCTATGAGTCGGCCTCTCTGTGTATCATTCCCTCTCATATTAACGTCACTTCTATTTCGCTGGCTCCAAATGATAATTATTTTAATGCTCTCCAAAGCTTGATAATGAGATCTACATTTTTAATTCTCTCCAATGTATCAATGAATGTTGCAGGATGCCATGACACAAGAGAACTGTCTATAAAATAATGCTGCCAGATATTGTGCCAAATAATGATATAATAGTAATGTCGTGCCAGTGAATGAATAGAACCTGCCCATACCTGATAACGCTGCAATGTATTAATATAACCACTGCACAATATATGTGAACGTTGCTATGATGCAAAGCTTTGATTTATTAACGCCAACACAACAAAAAAATTAATTTATATGTAACTTTATAAGATGTAGTAATACATGGCATATGATAACCATATAGACATCCAACGAATAACCTTCTTTTAGCGCAGGGCAGGAAGAATTTATGCAATAATGTCTCTGTGTCTTCAATATATCCATAATATTCCGCCTCAAGTATGCTTGTATGAATCTGCATAGATAGTCAGGGTTCGTAACTCCTTTGTTCACCCAACTATACGACCATTATACTGCAAGTACATTCTTTGAGCTCTTTTAATTGCCCCCTTATCTTTGATCTGTTCAAGTTTGTAAGTTTTTATCAGAAATCCAGATTTGATGATAGCTATCACTTGTCATAACAACCTCTATTTTATACTTGTCTACCTCAATTCTTGACAGTCTGATCCAAGCTCTATGACCTGAGGTACCAAATAGCTTGCGATACACAATACATAGTCATTTTCAGAGTCTTTTCCAAGATCTATGACCTTAGGTACCACATAGCTTGCGATTCACAATACATAGTCATTTTCACAATGAGTCGTTTCTTCACATTTTCCAACCAAAAATAACGTATAGAAATCGTCCGTTCTTGTAGCTTGACAAAAATTTGTTCATACATTATTAAAAAATCTTCCTGTAATTGCATCTTTTTGTACAAATCATGAACAAATATTTGTTTCATTTCAAGATTCCCTTCTCAAATCAATAATCCCAAAGTGATAAATGGAGAGTGGTCTCGAACCAGCCTAGGCCCGCCCCAGCGTAACAAAAAGTTATATCTGTTCATTAATAAAACTTTCAAGAGTATCAGGACATGGTGATGGAAGGATAGGAAAATAGTAATTTAAGAATGAAAGAAAATAGTAAGTTTGGAGAAGAACCTTAACATCACAAGGGAAAAGAATCGTACCAGCATTCTACCCGTAACGTGGCCATAGGCATTTCCTTGCTTGATTCTCTCGAAAGGATAGGGAAGCAGTATTAGCATTACTATCACCCAGAAGAAAGTCGTAATCATCATCGTGAGAAAGCATGCCACAATCTTAACAATGGACAAAGCCTGTAGCCTCCCCGTCTTGTGACCCCAGAATTCGCCATGAAAAATTTCTTTCCAATAGAATCGAACTCGACAAAGATTTTACTACTCGGATAAACAAAATTTACTCGCTTGCCAGGCGGATTACTCAAATGCATGAAATTTACAGGTGAATGAAAGGATCACTCAAATGCATGAAATTTACAGGCGAATGAAAGTTGAACCTGAAACGTTATGTCAGCTCAATTCCATCCGCACCTGCCCGCTCTCGCCCAGTTCGATAAAACCTACGCGTGGCCCATAATACTAAACGAATGAAAGTTGAACCTGAAACGTTATGCCAGCTCAATTCCATTCCCCTTCATCAACAAGCCGCTCACCTGCCCGCTCTCGCCCATGTTCGATAAAACCTACACGTGGCCCATAATACTAAACTGTAATATTCCATTCCACCCACGTTCATCTTCCCAGTTCATCCTAATTTGATAGGTGGCGTGCTCACATTTTTTCTGAGAATTCATGTTTATTTGAGAATTTGAACAATCAAATAGGTGGCATTTTAGTTTGAACCGTCACTTGTTAATTTTGATAGGTGGCGGTCAACAAATGGCACAGTAAATTTTTAATCATGTTTTGTAAAAAATTAATTTAAGTATGGTTTAAACACGTGATTTAGATATGCAAGGAAGTTACTTTTTTGAATTTTATCCATTGATTTAGTGGCGACGACCAGAATATACCGACATCTTTCAATCTAGACCATCAGATCAAAAAGATTAATTAGCCTAATAAAAAAATATGCTCCTTCCGATAGGGGGATACAATAGGTGATTTTCATATTGATAAAATGTTTGTCAGAATGTGACATTTGATCATCGATGACATTGTTTAATTATTCATATTATAAACCAAAAAAACTAATAAACCCAAGGGTTTAATATTATAAACAAAAAGGAATTGGTGAACCCAAGGGACAACCATTACCCAACAAATTATAAACCAAAAGGAATTGGTGAACCCAAGGGAATTGATTTAAACATTGAGACAATGGTTGTCACAATGCGATGTTGGACCAACTATGACCATGGTTGGCCATGGGTGATTTTCATAATGAGACAATATTTCTCATAATGTGTCATTTGATCATGGATGGCATTGATCGATTATTCATATTATAAACCAAAAAAACTAATAAACCCAAGAGTTTAATATTATAAACCAAATCAAGTGGTGAACCCAAGGGAAAATCATTACCCAAAAAATTATAAACCAAAGGAATTGGTGAACCCAATGAAATTGATTTAAACATTGAGATAATTGTTGTCGCAATGCGACGTTGGCCCAAGTATGACCATGGTTGTCCAAGGGTGATTTTCATATTGATACAACGTTTTTCAGAATGTGACATTTGATCATGGATGACATTGATCGATTATTCATATTATAAACCAAAAAAACTAATAAACCCAAGCGTTTAATATTATAAACCAAAGCAAGTGGTGAACCCAAGGGAAAATCATTACCCAAAAAATTATAAACCAAAGGAATTGGTGAACCCAAGGGAATTGATTTAAACATTGAGACAATTGTTGTCACAATGCGATGTTGGACCAAGTATGGCCATGGTTGGCCATGGGTGATTTTCATATTGATACAATGTTTGTCAGAATGTGACATTTGATCATGGATGACATTGATCGATTATTCATATTATAAACCAAAAAAACTAATAAACCCAAGGGTTTAATATTATAAACCAAAGCGAGTGGTGAACCCAAGGGAAAATCATTACCCAAAAAATTATAAACCAAAGGAATTGGTGAACCCAATGGAATTGATTTAAACATTGATACAATTGTTGTCGCAATGCGACGTTGGGCCAAGTATGACCATGGTTGGCCAAGGGTGATTTTCATATTGATACAATGTTTGTCAGAATGTGACATTTGATCATGGATGACATTGATCGATTATTCATATTATAAACCAAAAAAACTCATAAACCCAAGGGTTTAATATTATAAACCAAAGGAATTGGTGAACCCAATGGACCACCATTACCCAACAAATTATAAACCAAAATGAATTGGTGAACCCAAGGGAATTGATTTAAAGATTGAGAGAATTGTTGTCACAATGCGACATTGGACCAACTATGATCATGGTTGGCCATGGGTGATTTTCATATTGAGACAATGTTTCTCATAATGTGTCATTTGATCATGGATGACATTGATCGATTATTCATATTATAAACCAAAAAAACTAATAAACGCAAGGGTTTAATATTATAAACCAAAGAAAGTGGTGAACCCAACGGAAAATCATTACCCAAAAAATTATAAACCAAAGGAATTGGTGAACCCAACGGAATTGATTTAAACATTGAGACAATTATTGTCACAATGCGACGTTGGACCAAATATGACCATGGTTGGCCATGGGTGATTTTTATATTGATACAATGTTTGTCAGAATGTGACATTTGATCATGGACGACATTGATCGATTATTCGTATTATAAACCAAAAAAACTAATAAACCCAAGGGTTTAATATTATAAACCAAAGGAATTGGTGAACCCAAGGGAAAACCATTACCCAAAAAATTATAAACCAAAGTAATTGGCGAACCCAAGGGAATTGATTTAAACATTGAGACATTTGTTGTCACAATGCGACATTGGACCAACTATGACTAAGGTTGGCCATGGGTGATTTTCATATTGAGACAATATTTGTCAGAATGTGACATTTGATCATGGATGACATTGATTGAGTATTCATATTATAAACCAAAAGAACTAATAAACCAAAGGGTTTAATATTATAAACTAAAGGAATTGGTGAACCCAAGGGACAACCATTACCCAACAAATTATAAACCAAAAGGAATTAGTGAACCCAAGGGAATTGATTTAAACATTAGGACAATTGTTTTCACAATGCGACATTGGACCAACTATGACCATGGTTGGCCATGGGTGATTTTCATATTGAGACAATGTTTGTCAGAATGTGTCATTTGATCATGGATAACATTGATTGATTATTCATATTATAAACCAAAAAAACTAATAAAACCAAGGGTTTAATATTATAAACCAAAGGAATTGGTGAACCCAAGGCAAAATCATTACCCAAAAAATTATAAATCAATGGAATTGGTGAACCCAAGGGAATTGATTTAAACATTGAGACAATTGTTGTCACAATGCGACGTTGGACCAAGTATGACCATGGCTAGCCATGAGTGATTTTCATATTGATACAATGTTTGTTAGAATGTGACATTTGATCATGGATGGGGTTTAATATTATAAACAAAAGCAAGTGGTGAACCCAAATAAACCCAAGGGTTTAATATTATAAAACAAAGGAATTGGTGAACCCAAGGGAATTGATTTAAACATTGAGAAAATTGTTGTCACAATGTGACGTTAGACCAACTATGACCATGGTTGGCCATGGGTGATTTTCATATTGAGACAATATTTGTCAGAATGTGACATTTGATCGTGGATGACATTGATCGATTATTCATATTATAAACTAAATGAACTAATAAACCGAAGGGTTTAATATTATAAACCAAAGGAATTGGTGAACCCAAGGGAAATCCATTACCCAACAAATTATAAACCAAAGGAATTGGTGAACCCAAGGGAATTGATTTAAACAGTAAGACAATTGTTGTCATAATGCGATGTTGGACCAACTATGACCATGGTTGGCCATTGGTGATTTTCATATTGAGACAATATTTGTCAGAATGTGACATTTGATTATGGATGACGTTGATCGATTATTCATATTATAAACCAAAAGAACTAATAAACCCAAGGGTTTAATATTATAAACCAAAGGAATTGGTGAACCCAAGGGGAATCCATTACCAAACAAATTATAAACCAAAGGAATTGGTGAATTGACGCAGGCATAACCTGCAATACCCAGGATCTTCAAACAACCATGTATATAAGAATGCATCTCAGCATTTGCCCCAAATTACAACCTTAATGTCTGGCAAATTTCATCTAATGTGCGGAAGCTTGTAGTTTCACGTCTGAACCCATTTCATACATTTCCCAATTACAACCATTTCATAAGCATCAAATTGTCAATCAAATAGCCACACATTAAACTTCCAATGTAGTTACATTGTTTATGCCCTTAACATATGAACTAGTTAAGAAAATTCTTAACTCATAAATTCCAATATTATGCACCCTTGCCCTTTTCAAAAATCACATCATATTCAATGTATGCACATTTGCCCTCTTAAAAATTCAACTTACAAATTACTGATGCAGATCGATTTCATGCATTCTGATATGAAATCTCCTACTGCTATCATCATTTCATTGAAACTCTCCTTTCATATTCAACAACCGGCGCATTCTACCCATCACTTCTCATATGGGTTTTAATACTGGCTTTCAAATAAACTTTCCATAAAACAAATGCGCCCATGTATTAAACCTTAATCTGGCAATTACAAAACTCCATTTTATTGCGTTTAACTTTGTTCACACATTTCTTCAAACAATTTTCTGCTATGGAAATTATAAACTCACATTTAAGCCACAACATACCTTTCCAGAATTCAGCAGCGCTCTTTCTAAACATCGCAGACTCATACATTCAACCTGTTCATTTAATTTAGAAAATGATACTGCCCATACCTGCATTTAGATTCTAGCGTTGACTCAAATCATTTCCAGCGCAGACTTGGATCTTCGCTGCTGCTTCCAAACTAGATCTTAAATATTCGAACTGCCGCTTCAAACTGACATTCGATTCCTCTGAATCTGAATTACACGGACCTGAAATCGACTTCAATTGTATTCACTCGTCTACAGCATATTTAATCAAACATAATTCCTCCAATCGATGCCACTAGAGGAATCGATTCCAGCAATATAATTCAGTACATCCACAAAACTCATAAATTGCTTACTGCGTCCCTCAGACACCAGTAATTCATGTAAAACCCAGATTTAATATTGAATTCTCCAAATCGGATTTCAATAGCCGATATATATTTCCAGAATTAAAACAAGAATGGTGCCTATTACTTCAATTCACAATTTCTGGGCATATTAGAGCTGAGCTTCAGCAAACTTCGAACAGATTCAAATTACCTCTGGCAATCACATGCGTTCTTCATTAAACATTCAATCAATTCCTTCATGTGAATCTGAACCCAACACTTAAATTTGTTTTAGAATAACCAGTATTTGAAACAACGCATTACGTTTTCTTCATTTCAGCTGAAATACAAATCGACTTTTTTTTAAAACTCCCCTCTACACATCTGCATTTAACAATCACTGTTTCATGGATTCAGGACATAAGATTTGATTCAATAATAACCCTCTGCGTACATTCCAGAATTTTTAAAATGCCGAGTTCTATGTTGGAAAACAAAAACCACTCTCTGTTAATGCGTTACCACAACATCGACTTATTGAAATTAAATCGATTTTCCAACGTTTTTCAATGATCTATTACGGTTTCTTCAAAGTTAAACCGAGCCTTTCTTGGTTTATTATGAAGCTCACAACTTCACTGGCGCTCTCTTCCTTTCATTACAGATCGATATAAACCACCATTCATTCAACAAAAATAAGTGCTCACATGGATTTAACAATTGTGATATTAATATCAATCCTTCCAGCTATTGAGTATTTCACACTTCCTTCAGTCGATCTTTCAATGATCGATACCTCAAGTCATATATATATACGTTTAGCCAGAAACACATACAGTTTTCACAATCAACCAATGTATATATATATATAATCTGAAACAAAACAAATTACTTACAAACTTTTGTTGGCCAGATATTCGGAATTGATGGCACTCTATAAACTGCCCGAAGGCGTCCAAGCAGAAAACCTCTCACTCTCTACTCACACTCACTCACAATCTCTACTATCTCAATGTATTTTTCTCTCAAAACCCCCTCCTATTTATACAATTTTAAAAATGATCTAATTTAATGCTCAATCCCCTTAATATCTCAATATCACTAAAATATCTCAACAAATCCTCTTATCTAGATTCTTATCCCTTTATATCTTTAACTAACTAAATTCTCACATATCCTTTTAATAAAAGAATATTTACATAATCATCACTTTCTCCTATTTTATTTAAAATACAAATTTAATTAATAAAATATTAAAAATTGTCACACCCCCTTTCTAACATATTTACAAATAAAAAAAATGCCCCCTTGATGCTCCTGCATCAGACTCCCCATGTAAGAAAATTTGTTACCACCTGGTCATAATTCTGGATAATTATTTCTTCCTGGATCCCAAATTTTATTTTGTAATCTTTCCGTGCTTGTCACTTGCTTTACTGATGTTGTTATCTGTTGTTGTCTTCCAGGTTTCCATATTTTGTGTTGTAGTGCTCCACTTTCTCTGCCTTCCAAGTCTGCTACTGTCTTCCTCTTGTTGTCACTCCTTTTCTTTCTTGCTACGGTCTTTCTCTGGGATGTTTTTCTCATTAACCTCTTTATCAACTCAATTTCTCTGTCCAGTATATCTTTTGTCTGCTGATTGTTTCCATCTCTTGATTGCTGAACTCTCATTCTTGCTTGTTCTTCACTTCTTTTGATCACTTCCTTTTCACCCTTACTGCTGTTTTGCACTTTTTCTGCTGCTGCTACATTGTCTTTTAGAACAATTTCTTGCCTCTGTTTTCTGCATCTATCAATTTCTTCTTTATTATTATTTATTACAACTGCTTTGTCATCCTTCTTCATCAATCTATCCTGGACATTCATCCTCTTCTCTTCCAATTTCCTCCTTTGAAAGTCTAATTCTTTATATAACTCAATGATTTTACTTGGAGTGGACTTTGGAAATTTTACACGATCTTCCATTTCCTCATTTGTTATTGTCTCATTATCACATGGTCTTTCTTCTGCTAAATCTTCCTTAACATCCTTCAGTAGATGTTCTTCCTCTTCTTCCAAACCTGCAATCATACACAAATCATTAGTTTTAAAATCACAAGACCTTACGGTCTTATTTGATGCTTCAGTCATCAAGTCTTCGGGCTGCTTCGAATCATTCATATGATTCAACTCCTCTAGCTCTTCATCACTTTCAAAAAGTAATGGTCCCCTTTCTGGGTAACAATCAAAACTTCAACATCTTCTTTAGCGTCTTCCTTTTGTTGTAGCTCAATTCTTTTGAGCTTCTCTATCCTATGTTTGGCATCTATAACCTATTCAAGTTCCCTTAGTTCCTTTATCAACTGCATATTCACCTGATGATTCCTCTTCTCTTGTAGCCTTTGCCACTTCAGCTTCTTTCTCATGACATAACCATGCTTCTGGTCTACCTCATTTCTTTGCAACATCTCCATTAACACCTCAAGCTGAACTTCTATCTCCGCCTTTTCCCTCTCATATTCCTCTTTGCTTAACTGTCTCTGTATGCCAATTGCCTTGGCATCCTTCTTCTTTTGTCCTCTGCTGTGGTTTATTTCAGAACCTCTGTTACGACCGTCACTAGTCATCATCCTTTCCATCTCTATGAGTTCCTCACTCACTTTACTATGAGTTGCACTAAAGCCTCTTCAGCAGCAAGTCCTGTCCTGCCGCCACTTACCTCACCAAGCTCTCCTCACTCAGTCTTTTGGCAAGAAATTGGTTCTCTATCTCTGGAACCTCCTTTGAGCACTTCTCTTTGCTCTTCCTGGGCTTCAACTCATCTGCCTATTCTAAGAATACAACTATCCTCCTTTTCCAATCTCTATTGGAATTCCTCAAGGTTCTGCCACATCTATGTTTTCACTTAGAAACTTTCACCAGCTTCCTTTATCTGTTAGCAATTTTAATCACATTGCCTTTTGGGAGTTGCAATAATACTTCAATGCAAAGACTACAATATTCTATTCTTCAAATCCAAATAAAACCATATCATCTTACCCCCAAGATCTCGTCTGATCTTGTCATTCCATTCTCCTGCACTTCAATTACCTTCAGAATCTCACCACTCCTGCAAATCTGTTTCAGCAAATCTTTATGCTTCCTCTGCACAATTTCTCGATATTCAACTACTGTCAATCAGATTTTAAAATTTGATCCTCTCTTCCAATCTTCTGGCTTTATCTGGCAAACTTTAGCTGTCAGCAACAATTCCTTCTTTGCTGAGTTTTCTTCATTTGAAACGACGCATTACGTTTTCTTCATTTCAGCTGAAATACAAATCGACTTTTTTTCAAAACTCCCCTCTGCGCATCTGCATTTAACAATCACTGTTTCATGGATTCAGGACTAATCATTGTTTCATGGATTCAGGACATAAGATTTGATTCAATTATAACCCTCTGCGTACATTCCAGAAGGTTTAAAATGCTGAGTTCTATGTTGGAAAACAAAAACCACTCTCTGTTAATGCATTACCACAACATCGACTTATTGAAATTAAATCGATTTTCCAACATTTTTCAATGATCTATTACGGCTTCTTCAAAGTTAAACCGAGCCTTTCTTGGTTTATTATGAAGCTCACAGCTTCACTGGCACTCTCTTCCTTTCATTACAGATCGATATAAACCACCATTCATTCAACAAAAATAAGCACTCAAATGGATTTAACAATTGTCATATTAATATCAATCCTTCCAGCTATTGAGTATTTCACACTTCCTTCAGTCGATCTTTCAATGATCGATACCTCAAGTCATATATATATACGTTTAGCCAGAAACACATACATTTTTCACAATCAACCAATGTATATATGTATATAATCTGAAACAAAACAAATTACTTACAAAATTTTGTTGGCCAGATATTCAGAATTGATGGCCCTCTATAAACTGCCCGAAGGCGTCCAAGCAGAAAACCTCTCACTCTCTACTCACACTCACTCACAATCTCTACTATCTCAATGTATTTTTCTCTCAAAACCCCCTCCTATTTATACAATTTTAAAAATGATCTAATTTAATGCTCAATCCCCTTAATATCTCAATAACACTAAAATATCTCAACAAATCCTCTTATCTAGATTCTTGTCCCTTTATATCTTTAACTAACTAAATTCTCACATATCCTTTTAATAAAAGAATATTTACATAATCATCACTTTCTCCTATTTTATTTAAAATAACAATTTAATTAATAAAATATTAAAAATTGTTACACCCCCTTTCTAACATATTTACAAATAAAAAAATGCCCCTTGATGCTCCTGCATCATGAACCCAAGGGAATTGACTTAAACATTGAGACAATTGTTGTCACAATGCGACGTTGGACCAACTATGACCATGGTTGGCTGTGGGTGATTTTCATATTGAGACAATATTTGTCAGAATGTGACATTTTATTATGGATGACATCGATCGATTATTCATATTATAAACCAAAAGAACTAATAAGCCGAAGGGTTTAATATTATAAACCAAAGGAATTGGTGAACCCAAGGGAAATCCATTACCCAAAAAATTATAAACCAAAGGAATTAGTGAACCCAAGGGAATTGATTTAAACATTGAGACAATTGTTGTCAAAATGGGACGTTGGACCAACTATGACCATGGTTGGCCATGGGTGATTTTCATATTGAGACAATATTTGTCAAAATGTGACATTTGATCATGGATGACATTGATCAATTATTCATATTATAAACCAAAAGAAAAGGAATTGGTGAACCCAAGGGAATTGATTTAAACATTAAGACAATTGTTGTCATAATGCGACATTGGACCACCTATGACCATGGTTGGCCATGGGTGATTTTCATATTGAGACAATATTTGTCAAAATGTGACATTTGATTATGGATGAAGTTGACCGATTATTCATATTATAAACCAAAAGAACTAATAAACCCAATGGTTTAATATTATAAACCAAAGGAATTGGTGAACCCAAAGGAATTGATTTAAACATTGAGACAATTGTTGTCACAATGCGACGTTGGACCAACTATGACCATGGTTGGCCGTGGGTGATTTTCATATTGAGACAATATTTGTCAGAATGTGACATTTGATTATGGATGACATCGATCGATTATTCATATTATAAACCAAAAGAACTAATAAACTGAAGGGTTTAATATTATAAACCAAAAAAATTGGTGAACCCAAGGGAAATCCATTACCCAACAACTTATAAACCAAAGGAATTGGTGAACCCAAGGAAATTGATTTAAACATTGAGACAATTGTTGTCACAATGCGACGTTGGACCAACTATGACCATGGTTGGCCAGGGGTGATTTTCATATTGAGACAATATTTGTCAAAATGTGACATTTGATCATGGATGACATTGATCTATTATTCATATTATAAACCAAAAGAACTAATAAACCCAAGGGTTTAATATTGTAAACCAAAGGAATTGGTGAACCCAAGGGAATTGATTTAAATTATTTGTTTTGTTTAGGGAATGAAACATTTAAGAATAATATATATATATATATATATATATATATATATATATTAAATGAGAAATATAAGTTTTTTTTCTTTTCTTCCATCAAAATATGTTATTGATTGAGCACAAAAGGAATTAGATATCTCTATCATATAGGGTTTTCTAATGCATCTATTGGTCCAATAACGTTTTTAATTAAAATGAACCAAACATATGTAATTTTTTTTGTTCTCATTATAGTTGACATTATTTCTTAATTTAATGAACATTTTATTTTTATTTTAGGAAAGATGTGTCAAAGCTAGAGTCAGCATAAAAGAAATTACACATCTCATACACTTTTAATAAAAAAATAATAAAGATTGTATTACTTATACTACCAAATTTATATTTTTAAACCTTTTTAATATTTTATTTTCCTAAATTAATATTTAAAACATATGATATAAAAAACTTGATTTTTTAAAGTAAACTTTAAGTTTTATTTATATTATTAATTTCATTTTTTTATTTTGATTATAAAAAAATTAATAATAATGATTAGTGTTTATTAAAATTTATCCTAAAATTAAAAGAAACAAAATTCGTTTAAATTTTGTATGTTAAAAATAAAAAACACTCCAAATTATTATATAAAAAAATCAATAATAAAATTAATATTTCCTAAATAAAATCTAATATAAAAATTTATTTATTGAATTTATATTTATAATCTATTTGAATGACTTTCAAATGTAAAACTATATTTTATTGTTTTCAAATCATATAGTACGTTCAGGTTAGTGTGATTTGTTCCAATCTATATTTTTTTAAATACATAGTTATTTAAAATGAGTTAATTTTTATAATAATAAAGTATTATTTTAAGAAAACAAAACTAAAAAAAACACAATCAACCTTGGCTTTTGTATTCAATTCATGATAAGTATTAAAATACTTAATTCATGATATTATATATAATAATTTTATTATATTAACTTGAAATATATATATTATATATTAATAAGAATATTTATCAATATATTAATTATGATTAAAATCACAAAAATATTATATATATATTAATAATATCGATTGATATATTAATAATATTATAATATTTATTAATAATATATATTAATAATATTTATCAACACTACCATCAACGCTTTGTTCTAATTTTTTTGTTCCAACATTTTGTTCCAATATTCCAATGCTTATTTGTGCTGCTCCATATGTTACGTATCCATATCCATATGCCGCGTTTACCATATCCATATAATATGCTGTGTTCACCATATCTTTTGTTTATCCATATGCTACGTATAATATGGTTATAATATGTTATATATCCATATGCTGCATTTACCATGAATGTTTGGAAGTTCAACCACAATGAATGCAATGGATTGTCAAAATAAGATAATTAATGCTGGGAAATTTATTTGAAACGTTCTACCATATATTGGAAAACACTTCCATATTAGGATACTACTCTCCATCACACTGCATACGCTGCTCTCTACATTGTATTAACAAGCACACTATGGAAAAATTGTTTGGTTTCTTAAATCAAATGCGGCAATGAGTGCCTGGTTACCTGATGCAACAATAAGAAGCGTAGTTGTATTACAAACAACCACCAACTTTGTTGAAAATACATTGCTTGCGTGTCACGCCTCTAAATTTTTTTATTTTTTTTTCATTATATTTATGGTACAACATAGTATATCCTCTTTAATTTCTAGTAGCTAGGATACCCCTTCCAATCCTCTTTTGGAAATCTTGCACTTCTAGTTTTAATTCCAATTATAAATCTATATATATATATATGTAAGTATTGTTCTACTCACAAAAATCATTTATGTATAACTCTTATCCCACTCGTTTTAATTTCACATCATAGAAGACTATTCTTTTACCATTTTATTTCCCCTTAAAATAAGATGATTACATCTCCATTTAAATCCACATAGCATATGGTGAATATATTGTCATTTTAAATTCATATAATATAATATTATTACGTTTCCATTTAACCGCACATAATCTAGGACTTTTCATACTGCCATTTAACATTACATACAATAAGAGAGGCGTTATATCAAACTACCCTACAGGTCACGTGGTATGTCGGTACGCTCCCACTATATATATATATATATATATATATATATATATCAACGTTGAATCTTGCCCCTGGTTTCAATTTCCATCATATATATATATTTGATGTAACCATTACTCTAAGGTAAAATCTTCTTGCGTTATGGCTACTGTATGATTTGATTAAGCACCATTATTTGCATTTCCCAGTTCTGATACGTAGAGTAATAACGTGTATTTAGTGTTTGTTGCCGAGTGCAGTTGGGTAGCAGGCCACGACAGGGTTCTGCCTTTAATTGCATGAGTACTCGCCACGGCCGTCAACCAGTTTCGTGTGGGGAAAATAATACCTGCGTTTCCCTCTAATGCGTTGAAAGTTCGCAAGGTACCGGTTTGTTTCCAATTTCTTTTGCATCGAGAAAATTTGATTTTTCACCCCAGTACTAATGCTCGGTGAAACCGACATGTGTCGCCAATCGCTGTGCGGCCATGATGCGGTTCACTTCAGCAGAAACGGAGCGCCGAGTTTAGCCGAAATTTCGTTGGCACCGTACTTAGAATTTAAGTGGAAGAAAAATCGAGCCCGATGAAAGGGTACTGCTTTACCCATCCGTCATGATTTCTAAAATCCCCCTCGGGATTTTTTTTTTGTTGTGCAACTTCTCGGGCTATGCAGATTAGGGTTAGCGCCTCCGCCCTCCACGCTAAACCTGAAACCCGCCTCCGCGTGTTCAGTTGTGTATTCATGGTAATTGGACAACGGTTTCCCCCTTTTAAACCTACGTTTTTGCCCTTGTTACTTCATTCCCGGATTTAGTCCCTTTGTATCTCTCATTCATTTCTTTTCTCTCTAAGCTTCAGATCTCTGAGTCGCTTGGCGGGTATGACAATGGAGACTGGGTCAGCACCGACATTGCGGTAGCCTGATTTGTCATGTAGCACAGATCGTATGGTTGGTGTATTGTCGTTCGACACAGGAATGAATTTTTTGTTTAATTTGTTCGTATTGTTTCTTTTTTTTAAAATCCAATATTTCTTCCCTACGATACTATAACAGGTTCTTTTCTTTTGTTGTTTGTTCTGTCACAGTTGTCACTGTTTCTGCTACATGGCGAATAAGAGTTGGATATCCAAGGAAAAAGGCGTTTTCAGTTCAGCGGAGCGAGTGCTGGTTTTCTAGCATTGCCCTTCTATTTCTGGTGAGAACGCCATTCGGGTTCTAGCTCTCCTTTCTTGTTTGCGGTAGCACCGAACTTATTTAAATTTGTGTGTGTAATGTATCGGTGGCACGTTTGGGTTTGGTTACAGGTACCACGCAACTGTTCCCCATCGCTGTTTTTTCCTCCTGCAACTCCAGGTTTAGAAGAAATCGATGTAGACTGAGACGTAGCAGTGATTGTCAGGAATCTCCGGTTAATTCTTTGGCTTCTCTCAGGCGCATTTGGCGAAGGAAATCTTGTCTGTATGACAGTAGATAAGAGACGTAGGGTTATTTTAAATGTCGTGCTCCTTCCCCAACCTAACTCAGATCTGCTGTTCGTTTTGTTTGTTTTTATTAAATTTTCTTTTACTCAATTACTATTAAACCCTCGTTTCACAGAAGTGATCAGGTTTAACATCTCGGCTAAGGTACGAGAGGCATCCGTTTGAGATCGCTCCTCTGTTGGGGTAGCATCAGTAGAAGAGGTTAGGGTAAGTGACCTTACGCATCTTTTCATAGTCACATTCCCTACCGTCCCAGCTTTGATATTGTTTTCCTTTGTATTTAAATGGGGTTCCAGTTTATATTTCATCGATAACCACAATTATGACTTTAACATGGTATGGTTAGACTGAACGTTTATATTAATGAAACAATTCATACTTCCCACTTCAGGAACAGAATGCGAAGTAAGGTATTTCCGTGGATAATCCTTGAAATTCCGACTGCAACCAAAAGATTCTATTCTAACTTCGATGTATTCACCACTGTTATGGCTTTGGTTATAATATATGCGCTATCCATTGTTTTTCTGTGTTAGCACATGATCTGTCGGTCAGCAACTAATAACATAATACAGTTTGGTTTTATCAGGCCGCAATTCGAAATACTACAGGCAGCCGCGGTTTTTGTTTAATCGGGGACTGTAGATTCGTGGCTACCTTGCCATTTCTAATTGCATGCAACAGAAATTTTATAGCCATACGTAATGAGTAATAGTTTTCTGTTTCTGGCCAGATCTAGCCATCCTTACGGCGTTAATCAAGTCAGAATAGTTTAATTGCTACGCCGACATGGCTACGCACGTTTCCTCACCGGTTAAACTTACAGGCGTCTTATGCACACGATTAATTTCCATATTTCATTAGGTTATGATAATTTTGTTAGCGGAGAAATAAAGGTTACGTATTGTTTTATTTATTTTACTCTAATAATTTCATTTCCCATTTCGTTTAATGTTCCACAACAATCGTAATATGACAAGATTTCAATGTTGGTTTGACCGGTGAACATGTGTTGGAATAGAACTAATTTACATAACAGATTCGCTAATATCAATTAAATGGGTATAGATAAGCCCTAATTGAAATGAAATACTTATATAGCTCGACTACACATATTGCACTCAACCCCTCCTTTACCATCACTGTTATAATGATCTATCTAATTGTGGTCTCGGTACATTGTATGCTACATAGGCATGCCTACATATACATGCTCTTGGTACATTTTTAGGCTTGCATATACATGCTCTCGGTACATTGTATGGTATATGCTTACATTTGAATCTATTTCTATGATATCTATTTAAAGTTTTTCGAAGCAGATTTAAGTTAAAAATCTGAACTATCAATGCTGTAGAATTTTTATAGAGCAGGATTTCTTTTTAGTATGGAATTTTCTCAAAATATGTGCTAAGGTCTTTTCTCCACTTTCGTGGTTTACATTATGCTATGCAGTTTTTAGTTATGTTATTACATTTTTCTAGCATACTCATAAGCATATAATCTCACTTATATAGATATATTAGAAATGATTTAGAAATTACTCATCTATGGAGAACTAGGTACCTTCAGATTTGAACCGACCTTGGTTTAAAGTTTCTGTGGGTTTCCACTCCATAATTTATTGGTCTACAACTATACAAAGTCTTGAAGGTGAATGCCTTAAGAAGGATTTTGTGAAATGTAGTACTACACTAAATCAGACAATTCACATTCGGTTTTTTTCTTTCTTTCTTTATATGTAGCCAATTCATACCATAAGAAATCAAGACAACCAGAATTTCAGAAACATACCACTATTGCAAATGACCAACCTCCCAACCTTAGAGTTCTCTTTGTCTCCCAGAACTCACCCCTGAGCTGAGATCACATCCATCACAGATCAACCTCTGATCTGCTTAGGAGCAGCTTATTTAAGCTCATATTTCCCCAAAGCATGTTTCTAATTCCGCGTCCAGAATAGCAGGATGATTTCTTTCCTGTTTAGCCTAGGCTTCCCATTTTGGGACTTTTTAAAGTTGTTTTATGATTTTCCTCAGCTTTTCTAGCTTTTATTACCTCTTCCCAACTACTTTCCTCTTCATTGGGGGAAATTTAGATTCCTCCTCAAAATCTAAATTAATTTCTTTCAAGGATTTTTGAAAGATGATGGGGATTTATTGCCTTATCCATCCTCATGGATTTTGGCAAGTGATCTCTAATTCTCATCTTGGTCAATATGCATAATCATTTTATTTATTTCATCAATTTAAATATTAATTTACATTCACACCATACTTATCCTTTGGGGTCCACTCCCCTTAGGTTTAAAGTTCAAATGTCTAACTTTCTCAAATTCAACACAGAAATTGGGGGTGTTACATATTCCGCCTCTGAAAATAAACACCATCCTCGGTGTTGTTATTCAACTACTAGAGTTCACTTAAACAAAAATGGATATTTTTCCATCATTTCAGATTCCCTTTCCCAAGTAGCTTCTTCAGCAGTAAAGTTCTTCCACTACACTTTTACTCTGGCCACTGTTCTGTTTCTCAATTCAATTTCTTCCCGCTCCAATATTTGAAGTGGTTCTGGCAGAAACTCCCCTTCTGGTTCCACCTCTACAACATTCCAATCAACTATGTGAGAAGCATCATGCACATATCTTTTTAATAATGAAATATGAAACACATCATGCACTTTAACATGGGGTGGTAAAGCCAGCTTGTAAGCCACTGGTCCCACCCTTTGTAAAACCTCAAAAGGTCCACAATATCTAGGAGAAAGTTTTGCACAACTCCCAGCATAAAGTGTGCTCTTTTTGGGTTTAATGCGCAAATACACATGATCCCCTACTTTGAATTCTCGGTGCACTCTTTTCTTATCAGCATAGCTTTTCTGGCGATCTTGTGCTGTTTTGATATTTCCTTGTATTTTTTTAACAATCCTCTCCATCTCTTGCAAGGAATCAGGTCCCAATATTATTTTATCTTCTGGTTGGCTCCAGCTCAAAGGAGTACGACACTTTCTTCCATAGAGTGCCTCAAAGGGACTCATTTTAATATAAGATTGGTAACTGTTATTATAGGCAAATTCAGCTAAATGCAGATACTCTTCCCACTTTGATGGTCTATCCATCACATACATTCTCAACATGTCCTCCAAAATCTGATTCGTCCTTTCTGTTTGCCCGTCAGTTTGAGGGTGATAGGCAGTACTAAAATTCAGCTTAGTACCCATCCCTCCAAACAATCCTTTCCAAAACGCTGCTGTAAAATTAGCATCTCGATCTGAAATAATTACTTTGGGGACTCCATGAAGCCTTACTATCTCCTTCAGGAAAACATTTGCTACTTGAGCTGTTCCGAAAGTAGATTTCACTGGTATAAAATGGGCAGCTTTGGTTAAAGTGTCTACTACCACCATTACAGAATCATGTTGGTACTTGGTTTTGGGTAGTCTTGTTATAAAATCCATGGAAACTGTGTCCCGTTTCCATTCTCCAATTGACAAGGGATTTAGAAGACCCGCTGGATGCTGATGTTCTACTTTGACGAGTTGACATTCCATGCACCTACTTAAATACTCTGCCACATCTCTCTTCATTCCTGGCCAGAACAACTTCTTTTTCAAAGCTGTTAACATCTTCTGGTATCCTAGATGCCCTGCATAAGACTGTTTGTGATATTCATCTAAAATTTCTCTTTTTAATGACTCTACATTTGGAATATACAACCTGTTTTTGTAATAGAGTAACCCTTTTTGGTTTTGAGTGAAATCAGTTTTATCCCTTTTCTGTAGTTTCACCAAGAGTGTTTCCTAGTGGGGATCTTGGCTTGCTGCTTTTCTCACCAACTCTTCTACCTCAATCTGGCCACTACTCCCAATGCTATTTAAATCTTGACAAGCATTTCTACTTAATGCATCAGCAACTTTATTTTCTTTTCCCTTGATATGTTTTGTGTCCATATCAAATTCACTTAAGAAGGACAGCCATCTAGCTTGTCTTGCATTCAGATCAGTTTGCGAAAAGAAATATTTAAGACTAATGTGATCGGTCATCAATGTGAAATTTTTCCCAAGAAGATAGTGCCGCCACATTTTCAAAGCATGTATAACAGCTGCAAATTCTAAATCATAAGCACTATAATTCTGTTAATGTATTTTCAGTTTCCTAGATTCATATGCAATAACTGAATTTTCCTGCAATAGTACTCCTCCTAGCCCCTCTCTGCAAGCATCTGTACATACAACAAACTCTTTATCAGGGTCAGCAATTTTTAGTATAGGGGCTGAAATAAGTTTTTGTTTTAATTGTTCGAAACTGATTTGACATTTCTCAGTCCACACGAACTTGACACCCTTTCTTTGCAATGAGGTGATGGGATGTGCTATGGCAGAAAATCTCTCCACAAATCTACGATAGTAGCCTGCCATCCCCATGAATGACCTTACTGCTGAAACATCAGTTGGGACTCGCCATTCCTTAATTTCTTTTATCTTTTCAGGGTCAACTGCAAGCCCTTTTTCAGAAATAATATGACCCAGATATTGAATCTTATCCTTGTAAAACTCACATTTACTGAACTTGGCATATAGCTGATTTTCTTTCAGAGTTTGTAACACTATCCGCAAATGTTCCTTGTGTTCCTCTTTGTTTTCGGAGTAAACCAAAATATCATCTATGAACACCAGAACAAATTTATCCAAATACTTATTTAACACACTGTTCATCAAGCACATAAAGGTGGTAGGGGCATTTGTCAGACCAAAAGGCAGAACCACAAATTCGTAGTGTCCATACCTGGTTCGAAAGGCTGTTTTGCTGATGTCTTCTTCCTTGATTCGGAGCTGATGATAACTAGTTCTTAAGTCAATCTTTGAAAAGACTGAAGCTCCTCTCACCTGATCGAAAAGATCATCAATTCTAGGTAAAGGGTATCTATTCTTAATAGTCAACTTGTTCAGTTGGCGGTAGTCAATACACATCCTAAAAGTTCCATCTTTCTTTTTCACAAATAAAACCGGTGCTCCCCAAGGAGACACACTTGGTCTGATATAACCTTTATCTAGCAATTCTTGTAATTGCATTTTCAGTTCCATAAGTTCAGGCGGACTCATCCGATAGGGGGCTCGGGAAACTGGTGTAGCTCCTGGCGCCAGATCTATGGAAAAGTCAATTTCTCTTTTGGGAGGGAGATGAGGAATCTCATCTGGAAAAACTGCTTTAAATTCCCTTACCACCGGTAATTCATTCAGCAGATTTTCTTCAGTTCTCGATTCTACTTCTTCTACATGTACTGCATAAACCTGATATCCTTTTCTAGCTGTTCTCTTCAATTGTAAGGCTGATATTTGTCTTACTGAAATGGATTTCGGTTTCCCTTTTAGTGTAAAAGGTTTCCCTTCTTCATCCACACAATGCAGGGTTTTATCCCAGCAGTTCATCAGAGCTTTCTTCTTTTCCAACCAATCCATTCCTATCAGCAAGTCATAGGATCCTAACGGCAATATGTTAAAATTTACTTCTGTTGGAAAACCATTTAATTGTATTTCTGTTTTGGGCAATTTATGTGTGACTTTTCTCTTAGTTCCAGTGGCTAGCTGTACCAACCATGACTGCTGAAATTTTTCAGGTTTAATTTTACATTTTTCTACAATTCCAGGACTAATGTAACTCAAAAAAGCACCTGGATCAATCAAAACAGAAACAGGTAGGTCAAAAATCTTACCCTCCATTTCCACCATGGTTTCTTGATGTTCTGATTGCCGATTTTCCAATGCTGCACTGATAGTTGGTATATTTCTGGCGATGTCATTTACTGTTGTTGCCTCTCGTTCTCTGCTGATCATATGAATATTTCGATGGGGGCAGTCCCTCATCATATGGGGCTCCCCACAGCCCCAACATTTCAAAGGTTCCTTCATTCTGACTGTCCCTTCCTTTTTATTATTCCCTTCTACTTGTTTTGAAGCCACTTGGGACTGAGCAGTTTGGCTTTCTTTTGGTTTATTGAATTTCTTCCGCTGATGATCTCTGCCAAAATTCCTTAGATATGCTGGTTTTTGTCTTTTCCCCTTAAACTCACCCTTGTTCAACCAGCTCTTCCCTTGTTCATCCTTTCCTTTAAACTGCTGATAACATAATCTTGCTTTTCTAACCGCTCCGTCCATTGTCTTTGGGTTGTCAAACTCAATTTTCTCCTTGTACATAGTAGGCAAGCAATTCAAAAACCTTTGGACCTTTGCCTTTTCTTCCCTAATGTAAGGGACATATCTCAGTAAGTTGGTAAACTTAGTGACAAACTCATCAATAGTGAGCTGTCCTAGTCTAAGTTCATGGAATTCTTTAGCTTTATCATCATAATAATGTTCATTCAAATAACGATTTTTGAACTTAGCCTGAAAATCTTCCCAAGTAACTTTCTTTTCATCGATGGCATGCACCATTTTTGTCTCTTCCCACCATAGTGTAGCTTTTCCTTGTAGCTGGTACACAGCTAATCTGGCCTTCAGATTTCTTTCATATTCATAAACTTGGAAATACTTAATCATGTTCAGCAACCACGCTTCAGCATCTTCTTCCTTCTCCCCATCATAGGAGGGAGGTTTGATCTTTCGAAATTCCCCCTGAAATTCTCTTTTCTGTTTATATTTATGTCTAGCAGCATCATCATCATTAGACTCATCCATCTTTCTCTTTCCGGAACCTTCACCTTCCTGGCTGTTCCGGGAAGTTAGTTCTCTGATGAGCTTTTCCTGCTCCTTACTCGCTGATGACAACATGTCATTCTGGCTTCTTAGTTCAGCCAGTTCTCGTTGCAACCAGTGCAACATAGCCATTACCGGGGCATTGGGATCTGGTGTAGCAAACTCATCATGCAGATCCACATAAATTCCTCCATCTTCAGCCATTTTAGAACCACTATACACACTCATACTTTTGATTAGTAAAACAAAAAAAATCTCTACAATGTTCAATAACATTCAGAATTCAGTGAGCACAATAACAACAACCCAATTTTTGTACTTGGGCTCCGATACCATCTTCTAGTTTTAATTCCAATTATAGATCTATATATATATATGTAAGTATTGTTCTACTCACAAAAATCATTTATGTATAACTCTTATCCCACTCGTTTTAAAATCACATCATATAAGACTATTATTTTACCATTTTATTTCCCCTTAAAATAAGATGATTACATCTCCATTTAAATCCACATAGCATAAGGTGAATATATTGTCCTTTTAAATTCATATAATATAATATTATTACATTTCCATTTAACCGCACATAATATACGACTTTCATACTGCCATTTAACTTCACGTAAAGTGGGATTATTCTATCGCCATTTAACTTCACATACTATAAGATGGGCGTTATATAAAACTACCCTACATGTCACGTGGTATGTGGGTACGCTCCCACCATATATATATATAATCACCGTTGAATCTTGCCCCTGGTTTCAACTTCCATCATATATATTTGATGTAACCATTACGCTAAGGTAAAGTCTTCTTGCGTTATGTCTCCTGTATGATTTCTTAAGCAGCATTATTTGCATTTCTCAGTTCTGGTACGTAGAGTAATAACACGTTTTTCGTATTTGTTGCAGAGTGCAGTTGGGTAGCCGGCCACGGCAGGGTTCTGCCTTTAATTGCATGAGTACTCGCCACGGCCGTCAACCAGTTTCGTGTGGGGAAATATTACCCGTGTTTCCCTCTAATGCGTTGAAATTTCGCAAGGTACCGGTTTGTGTTCAATTTCTCTTGCATCGAGAAAATTGGATTTTTCACCACAGTGCTAATGCTCGGTGAAACCGGCATGTGTCACCAATTGCTGTGAGGCCATGATGCGGTTCACTTCAGCAGAAACGGAGCGCCGAGTTTAGCCGAAATTTCGCCGGCACCGTACTTAGAATTAGAGTGGAAAAAAAATCAAACACGATGAAATGGTACTGCTTGACCCATTCGTCATGATTTTTAAAATCCCCCTCGGGATTTTTTTTTTTGTGCAACTCTCGGTCTATGCAGATTAGGGTTAGCGCCTCCGCCATATACGCTAAACCTGAAACCCGCCTTCGCGTGTACAGTTGTGTATTCTTGGTAATTGGACAGCGGTTTCCCCCTTTTAAGCCCCTGTTCTTGCCATTGTTACTTCATTCCCAGATTTAGTTCCCTTTGTATCTCTCATTCACTTTTTTTTTTCTAAGCTTCAGATCTCTGAGTCGCTTGGCGGGTATGACAATGGCGGATGGGTCATCACCGGCATTGTGGTAGCCTGATTTGTCCTGTAGCACAGATCGTATGGTTGGTGTCTTGTGGTTCGACACAGGACTGAATTTTTTATTTTATTTGTTCGTATTGTGTTTTTAATCCAATATTTCTTCCCTACGATACTATAATAGGCTCTCCTTTTTTGTTTCTGTCACAGTTTTTACTGTTCTCGATACATGGCGAATAAGAGTTTGATACCCAAGGGAAAAGGCGTTTCCATTTCAGCGGAGCGAGTGCTGGTTATCTCGCATTGCCCTTTCATTTCTAGTGAGAACGCCATTCTGGTTCTAGATCTCCTTTCCTGTTTGCAGTAGCACCCGAACTTATTTAAATTTGTGTGTGTAATGTATTGGTGGCACGTTTGGGTTTGGTTACAGGTACCATGCAACTGTTCCCCACCACTGGTTTTTCCTCCTGCAACTCCAGGTTTAGAAGGAATCGATGTAGACTGAGACGTAGCGGTGATTGTCAGGAATCTCTGGTTTATTCTTTGTTTCTCTCAGGCGCGTTCGACGAATGAAATATTGTCTGTATGAAAGTAGATAAGAGACGTGGGGTTATTTTAAATGCCGCGCTCCTCCCCCAACCCAGCTCAGATCTGCTGTTTGTTTTGTTTGTTTTTATTAAATTTTCTTTTACTCATTTACCATTAAACCCTCGTTTCATAGAAGTGATCAGGTTTAACATCTCGGCTAAGGTGCGAGAGGCATCCGCTTGAGATTTCTCCTCTATGAGGATCGCATCAGTGGAAGAGTTCAGGGTAAGTGACCTTACGCATGAACTCTCGGTAGTTGCCCCAATCTTTTCATAATCACACTCCCTACCGTTCCAACTTTGATATCGTTTTCCCTTGTATTTAAATGGGGTTCCAGTTTATATTGCATCCGTAACGACTATTATTACTTTAACATGGTATTGTTAGACCGAACGTTTATATTAACGAAATAATTCGTACTTCCCACTTCAGGAACAGAATGCGAAGTAAGGTATTTCTGTGGATAACACTTTAAATTCCGACTGCAAACCAAAAAGATTCTATTCTAATTTCGACGTATTCACCACTGTTATGGCTTTGGTTAGGATATATGCGCTACCCATTGTTTTTCTGTGTTATCACATGTTCTTGTCGGTCGGCAACTAATAACATAATACAGTTTGGTTTTATCAGGCCGAGATTCTAAATAACTACAGGCAGCCACGGTTTTTGTTTAATCGGGGATTGGAGATTCGTGGCTACCTTGCCGTTTCTAATTGCATGCATCAGAAATTTTATAGCACTACGAAATGAGTAATGGATTTCTGTTTCTTGCCAGATCTAGCCGACCTTACGGCGTTAATCAAGTAAGAATAGTTTAGTTGCTACGCAGACATGGCTACGCACGTCTCCTCACAGTTTAAACTTACACGCATCTTATGCAAACGATAAATTTTCATATTTCATTAGGTTATGCTAATTCTGTTAGCGGAGAACTGAGGGTTAAGTATTGTTTTATTTATTTTACTCTAATAATTGCATTTCCCATTTCGTTTAATGTTCCACAGAAAACGTAATATGACGAGATTATCAATGTTGGTTTGACCAGTGAACATGTATTGGAATAGAACTATTACATAACATATTCGATAATATCAATTAAATGAGTATAGATAAGCCCTAATTGAAATGGAATACTTATATGGCTCGACTACACATATTGCGCTCAACCCTTCCTTTACCATCACTGTTATAATGGTCTATCTAATTGTGCTCTCGGTACATTTTATGCTACATATACATGCCTACATATACATTCTCTTGGTACATTTTAGGCTTACATATACATGCTCTCGGTACATTGTATGGTATATGCTTACATTTGAGTCTATTTCTATGACATTTATTTAAAGTTTTTAGAAGAAGATTTAAGTTAGAAATCTGAACTATCAATGCTATAGAATTTGTATAGAGCAGAATTTCTTTTTAGTATGGAAATTACTCAAAATATGTGCTAAGGTCTTTTCTCTGCTTTCGTGGTTTACATTATGCTATGCAGTTTTCAGTTCTGCTACTAAATTTTTCTAGCATACTCATGAGCACATAATCTCACTTATATAGATATATCAGAAACGAGTTAGAAATTAATCATCTATGGAGAACAGGGTACCTTCAGATTTAAACCGACCTTGGTTTAAAGTTTCTGTGGGTTTCCACTCCATAATTTATTGGTCTACAACTGTACGAGAATATTGAAGGTGAATGCCTTAAGAAGGATTTTGAAATGTAGTACTACATACATCAGACAATTCACATTTGTTTTTTTTTTTTTATATGTAGCCAATTCATACCATAAGAAATCAAAACAACCAGAATTTCAGAAACATACCACTATTGCAAATGACCAACCTCCCAAACTTAGAGTTCTCTTTGTCTCCCAGAACTCACCCCCGAGCTGAGATCACATCCATCACAGATCAACCTCTGATCTGCTTAGGAGAAGCTTATTTAAGCTCATATTTCCCCAAAGCATGTTTCTAATTCTGCGTCCAGAATAGAAGGATGCTTTCTTTCCTGTTTAGCCTAGGCTTCCCATTTTGGGACTCTTTAAAGCTGTTTTAGGCTTTTCCTCAGCTTTTCCAGCTTTTATTACCTCTTCCCAACTACTTTCCTCTTCATTGGGGGAAATTTAGATTCCTCCTCAATATCTAAATTAATTTCTTTCAAGGATTTTTGAAAGATGATGGGGATTTATTGCCTTATCCATCCTCATGGATTTTGGCAAGTGATCTATAATTCTCATCTTGGTCAATATGCATAATCATTTTATTTATTTCATCAATTTAAATATTACTGAATGGTGGCAGGATCTTTTGCTGCATTTAAATCCTATTATTCATGTGGTATTTCTCTCCACACGAAGAAATTTTTATGATGATGAGAACGTGGAACATCAAAAAGGGACATTATAATTTTTTTCATGAAAAAAACATAATAATGTTTTATAAAAATTGGCAATTTTTGTTAGGGAATTGCACCCAATGTTTCCCAGAAGGGATGATAGAGCGTTGTACCCCTATTGTACGTGTAAAATTCCCCTAGTATAACACATTTTTTGAGGAGGGTCTGCATTAGTCCTAGGGTGATTTTTCAAAACCTGGAGTTTCTAAAAATAACGTAAAAATTGCAAGAGATCACAAAAAGGGAGCATGGATTGAAATGTAATTGTCTTACCTCCTACCTGGAAGTGATGAAACTAGAAATGATTCAATGGATTGACCACAAATAGGTGTAGAAGATAAAGGGAAAAGGGGTAAAGAGTTCTCAGTATTGAAGGTGAATGTCAAATGGTAAAAATGAATAGTAATTTCCATTATTTCTCGTCATTTTTCTATTATTTTATCATATTTAATATTTTGACCTACTAATTGATAATTTTTTATCCTAATATATGTATGTTTGATTCTTCTTGGGGTGTTTTATGTAGTTCTATAGATTTTTAACGAATGTTTTCATGTTTACGTAGATCATTTTAACCAAGGAATACACCTATATCACTTCTCAGGCTCCATAAACTCACAAAAAAAGAACCCTATGGAGTCCTCTTTCAACTCGTTTCAGACTCCCAAATTATGAAAATACTACCAAGAACTTGTCTTTTTGAACTCATAAATGTAAATAAAAAGACATCTACTCAGTATAATTTTACCCCTTTTCCGAAATGAGATAGATTATTTATGAAAAATGAATATGTTAGTTGAAGATAAGTCATTTAGTGTCATATTTGTGTTCAAGAGAAGTCATTTAGTCAATATCTGCTACAATAATCTTAAGCCTTCATTTCATGTCTTCCTTTCCTTCTTTAGTTCTGTGTTCACATCATTCTGTCTCAAATCATAATACCCATTTTGAGTCATTGATGGGGGATACATTAAGGTCCTCCTATGACAAGTCACTTATTGTCGACATCAACTCATTATTCAGGAAGTTGACCTAGAAACACCCTTGGCATCTTAGTCATGTCATACATCAATGGTAATTTTCCTCACTCTCAGTGGTAAGTTTACATCATTGGCCTTCTAGCGAAAGATTTTGGGTGGTGTTCGACTTCAACTCATTTATTCACATCATCCAAATTATAGTACATTACATTCAAAGGAATTAACATCATGAGTGGTTTCTCTCACATATTTTAACGAATTGCATCATTGGTCAGTAATCAGATGGTGTATATCATTTTTGACTCCATATCATTGATTCACATGGTTAGATTCATTCATTGAACGTTCTTGTGAAGAAGATCCTAGACCTATTTTCATTCATCTGCACTGTGATTTTAGGATAAATACAAGATCACTATGTAAGATGGATATGGTCATACACATATTCATCAAGTCATGGGTCCACCATTTTCCCTCAATGGACTTGTCTTTTAATCATTTTACATGTAATTTTAGATTATTTTTTGAGTATGGGTGTACCTCCCTCAAAATAGATATCATGATGCAAAGGTACTGTAACGGAATATGATCTCGTTGATCTCTCTTGATCCTAACTTGTCACAAGGTAAAGCAATTAAGTCATTAGTCATTATTCATGACTTTTCACTTTACGAAAAAATACATTATAGGTCATTTTTTCACATATAATCAGTCAAAATATTGACTGGATCAATCATCACCCCCTTACCCCTTGAAATCATCATGGCACAAATCAATGTGCATGCCACACTCATATCTTAAAGGTTCTTCGTGGAAACACATTGTTCAGTCATTTTATGGACCAATGCTCCCTGAAGTCCTAATGGACAGTGGTCAACTGCATGCTTCTCCACTATGGCCTTCATTGATCACTTGTAGGTTGTTCCCATTTGCACTTGTGTTGGTTCCGAAAATTTGAGAAAAAGAGAGAGAATCCAGAAACTCACAAAATTTTTTACAACAATTTACTCTGGATAAAACATTCATATCCTATCCTATCCTACCTTAGATTTTCCATCCCTTATCCTCTGATCCCATCCTCCCATCATGAGTTGATCTCAAGCCCTATACTGGTAAATGGATAAGAAATACCAAATTATCTCCCTCTCCTATATATTTGTGGCCATCGAAAATCTAGAAGTTCTCTTTTGGAGATAGATCCTACCCTTATGTTGCTATTGTGAAGAGTTAGAATTCCATGCATCATGGTGATTAGAAGTAAAAATTTGTGACAAAGAAGGACAAGTCAACTTGGAGGAGCTATCCTCCAAGACCAACACCTATTTTTGGTTGTGACTCAGTCCATATCTATTAATGTAAACATTTTTTTTTTTAATATATATGATGTTATGATTTCATGTACTTACATTCCATGTTGATCTAATAAATAAATTATTTATATTATGTTACGTGAATTTCATATATCATTGGCTTATGTCGTATGATTGTGTAGGTTCTAATTATTTATTGATCATACCTAGGATTGGAGCATTCAATCCAAGATAGGAATGAAGCATATGATAGATTATTCGTAGGTTTCCTCCCATCATCACATTAATTTAAGGGAAACAAATAGATTATTTTTACTTTTGTTGTTTTATAGTAAGCCACCCAATATAGTGAAGAAAATTATGGTTCTAGTCCTAGATTACATATAATAGTGGTATCACAACATCCTATAACGGATTACAACCATGATGATATGAATAAATATCGAAAGGATTTGGGGCGGTTATTGGTGTGCCAAGCTGATCAAAAATATTTTTGTATAATGAATAACATGCTAGAGGTGTAGAAGTATTGAAACACTGGGGAGGAGGATAAATTATTCTACTTATCCTAGTATTGGGAGCCCCATTGAGAGTATTGGCCATAGTAGTTGTGATTTTTTTCTTGGTTTCAATAGATAACATAAAAGAGTATATACATAACCCTTAAACAAGCAACTTGACATTGTCAAACGCTCATTGTTATGTGTAAAAGTAGACTTGCATGAGGGGGAAAACCAAATTGAATATCCGAAAGGAAGTAATAATACTAACCAAAGAGAGAGAGACAAGAGCATGAAAATATTAGTTAGCAAAATAGTTCACAATTATTCATCAATATAAATTTCAACTCCACTTTGAAAATGAACCTTTGCTATACTAGGTTAATACTATGCTAAAACATTTTTATGTTTTACTTTGTTATGATATTTATTTTCTTATAACCTTAGGAAGTGTTGATCTAGACCCACTTTTATATATATATATATATATATATATATTAGTGTGAAATTTTTAAATGAAAAAGAGAAAATCAATAATATCTCTAAATTAATTTAGTATATATCTTAGAATAATTTTCAATATTAAAAAACATAACTTTTTAATAGTAAATTAAAATATTAAAATTTAATCAATATTTTATGGAGGTCTGTGATTGAAGGTGATAAGCCACATTAGGGAGGGAAATTACCATGCGACTTAACCGAGCACATGAGAATTATTGGTCCTTTTAAAAAACTCTTCATTTCTTTTAAAAGCATTAAGGAAAGTTCCATCAATATCATATTCCCAAAAAAATCTGTCTTTTTACAATCATATTTTTTTTTAAATTTAATTTTGTTATATTTTGCCATGGGGAGATAAATGTATTAGTATGTTATGTTATTTAAACATTTGGAAGAAATTTTGTAATTCCCTATTAAGTTATGTTATCTCAACATTTTGATTAGATCAAATTAGATAAAAATAAAAATAAAAATATAATTGATAATTAAACTAGTCTATATACATTGTCCCTCCTAATCTATCAATCTCCCACAGGGATGAAATCTATTGAAATGGTTTCCTTTCGTCAAGATATGTAAAAGAGAGGTTTTCAAGTTGAGAAATTTTATTGCTCTCGGAGCTTTCATCCTCATCCCTGAGGGTGCTTGATAGATCTGAAATTAATATGGATCTAGACATGTATATAAATAAAATAGATTAATATTAAATTTATTCAATATTATATATAAATAAAATACATTAATATTAAATTAATGCATACGAGTGTAAATGTACTTTAAGCCTAGATCTATCAAACAATAAAGGGATCAAATCCCTTGACATCCCTTTCAACACTTCATAGATCTAGGGTTAGGATACATCTAGGTCTGATCCCTTTGGGCACTTCATCGATCTAGGGTTAGGATAGATCTAGGTTTGTTTGAGTCATCTGCACTCATAAAAAAATTTGTTCAACATTTAATTATTTTGATCATTTTAGATATGTTAAATATGTCTATGTTTAATATAGTAATTTTATAATCTAACTATTTTGATCATTTTAGATATAGTAAATATGTCTAGGGTTAATATAGTAATTTTAATTTTAGGCTGCATCTAATTATTTTGATCATTTTAGATATGGTAAATATATCTAAGGTTAATATAGTCATTTTAACTTCAAATTTTGTCAATTATGTCATTTTGTTGAGATGAGATGATAGAAACTAATAATACCTTTGAATGACAGAAAAATGGTACAATACAATTTTTGAATGCAAGGTCACAATGTAATAGTGTTAAACCATAGAAAATGTGAATAATGTATTCAATTAGAAGTAGACTTCATTGTGATAATCCTCAAGCTATTTTCTTCTACTATCTTATTGTCACACCTATAGGTTTTTCCATGATATAATAAGGCAGGTTGAAATATCAAAGAGGGCATCACATGAAAAGGTGAATTGAAATATTAAAGACCATTCAAACCTTGAGCTATCCTACTAAACATCATACTTGTACTAATAATAATTTTTTGTACTTACATAGAAATCAATGTACACTATTAAGCTAATCACTTTGAAATTAATGCACATTATACATCAAATTTTGTCTCCGAATTTTATTGTTAGGAGTGAATGGCGTTATTAAAGAACTTTTGGGAAAACAAAATTCCTTCTAGTAAACATCAAAGATTGTTTAGAATAGAAAAAGGTTTATTATCAATTTTTGTGGGGTAGTGGATGGATTTCTATGGCTAGGAAGCAATAAAGTTTCGTAGAGATTTATGTATTAAAGATTTTGTATTGAGTTTGAAATCAATTAGTTGTTATGAGCTTATTTTCTTGAGGTAAATTTTATTTTTCTTACTTATAAATTGGGAAATATAATTAATAAATATATAACGATATATAATTCATAAATATATAAGGATTTGCACGATAATTGTTGCATGATTATACTAGATTATTTTGTAATTTAAAGTGGGTTATCATTTATTTGCTTAAAATTTAAATGAAGAATTAAATAACATGGATATATTTGAACCTGGCCAACAATAACTATGATATATAATAGTTATTCACTTAAAAGTATAAATTAATTAATTTATTATTTATAACAATTTAATGTTTATCAATTTGTAATTGTTTTAAAATTATTTTTCAATACTTAATCATAATATTTTAAATTTAACTAAATTTTTTTTAGTATTGAGAAATATTATCACATTTATAATAAATGGTTTTAAAGAGATTTTTTATTAATAATTTTTTAAATATTTTAAAAAACAATGATAACTAATAATAGACTTTTAGGAGGTGACAATTTGATAGAAAATAAATTTCTGGAAAAAATGTTTTTCCCACAATTAACTTTGAAATTTCATATCTATATATAAATAATTTTTATCTGTGACAAAACAAACTTAAGGCCTTCAGTAATCTTAAAAAACAAACAAACAAAATAATCGAGATATTAAAAAATTTCCAGTAGAAAAATGTGCACACAAACCCATTCTTTTTCCAAACAAAATCTTGGACTGTTCAGGCTACGGTTATATAATAGTAAAATTGTGCACACAAACCCATTCTTTTTCCAAACAAAATCTTGGGCTGTTTAGGCTACGGTTATATAATAGTATCTCAATTTGAATAACGTACGTCTAGCATCATTTTCTTGGTTTTATTCGGATGTTTTTAACGTGATGGACGTGGCGTGGTTAAATACTCTTCCATTTGTGAAAAGTAGAAGTTATATCGATGAAGAGCCTTTGAATTTGTAGGCTGAGCATGAATTGTGCTTTGGAATAAAGAGTGGTTAGAGAGATCTTCTGATGATGGAAGGCTTTACTGGGCGTAACTATAACTATAATGGGGGAGCTCAGATAACCGTAAGCAAAAAGAAAGTTTTGTTGTGCATATTTTTGGTAACTGTAACTATAATTTGATAGACGAGATTAGCGTAAGTCAAAGGAAAATTTGGTTGTGTACATTTTTGGTAATTGTAACTATAATTTGATAGCTGAGATTACCGTAATCTGATAGTGAAGACATCTGATATTGAAGATCAGGCTTGGTCAATGTCAAGTTCAGAAAACCCCACATGCAATATATATAAACTAATATAATATAATATAATATGTTTATTTAATAATAAAAACAAAAATTATGTAAATAAATTAATAGAAAAAGAATTAATTGAAATCAATAAAATTGAATTCTTCAAAAAAAAAAAAATTAAATAATAAAAACGAGAATAATGTGAATTAAATAAAAATGAAATCCTTATTAAGTTTAGAAGTATAAAGTATAAATAAAAAATTATTAGAATATAGAATAGTAATATATAAATTTTAGAAACAACTATGTGAAAGAGTAGGGCCTTTATTACACCATTGTAGTTTTAACTAGATAACATGGATAGCAAGAAAGAAGAAAACTGAGCTTAGAAATTTTATTATGTAATTGTTTGTTATAACTAGATAATTTTGATAGCCAGAAATAGGAAAACAAAGATTAGATGAAGTACTTTTAATAAGAACACTCACATATGTTTTAATTGTGAATTCCATAAATATTTTAAAATTTGAAAAACACATAATCAAAAAATTGATTTTAATCAAACAAAGAATTACTTTTTTATATATTAATATTAAAAATTTCTCAAAATTTAAAATAAAATCAAGTTCAGTAATTATCTATATGAAAAAATATACAACTATATATAATTATAAATTTTTTTTGAAAGAAACAAAAATTATATACACAGCAGAAAAAAAATGAAAATAAACTAAAATAAATTGAAACATTTAAATATCCATATTAAACTATTTCAACATCTTATATGACAATCAAACAAAAAGAAAAAATATGTGTTCTACCTTGAAAAAAAAATTAACTAAACTATCAAACACATGAAATAAGTCAAACTCTTTTCTAAAAAAGAAAACAGAACAACATAACTCTCAAACTTTCAAATTGAATAATAAATACAAGAATTATTTGGCTGGAATAAAACTGAATATAAAAAAGATAAACCAACCATCATTGTGTTCATCCTCCTCATCATCATAATCTTGTTCATCATATAAATGACTTATAGCTTTGAGAGATGCAAGTCATGCATATGAGGAACAAGATGATGATCATGACCTCAGATGATGAAATACTGTCATTATGGTGCCAATCAATCCGATCCTAAAAATACTCTCACTATCTTTGGTCGAAAATGACAATCGTGCCAACAGGTGGAAAATGGGTTTATTTCACCGGGAATCTTTTAAACTCTTCACGCTCTTCAAAATCTAAACCTTCAAAGGACCTTCGGCATCGCCACAGCCAAACCATTTCTGTGATTGCAATGCATGGCCGCCGCCAACCTGTCAAAAGAACTTCATTCGCATTCAGTGCTGCTCGAGTAATTCTGAAGATAACACAACACAACATCCACTTCATCTTCATGTAAGGTAAGGTGGAGCAATCTTCAACATAACACACGCATAGTACAACATGACTATCAGTAAACTACAAGAATACTAACACACACATACTATATATATATACTAACACACACATATATATATGTTTAGATTTAAATTAATTTACCTCTTATTAATATATACTACAAAAATACTAACACTAATATACATCGTTTTTGGTTTTATCAATGTCAGCGAATATTCGATAGACACCACACTTTTCTTTTTTTTTAAGCCTACGACGGTGTGTTTGTGTTTGCTTTGTTTATGTTTCTCTTTTTTTATTAAATGCTACGACGATGTGTTTGTGTTTGCTTCGTCTTTGTTTTCTTTAATTAATTTAATTTTAAACGGCTTATTTGTTGATAAAAATAAACCGCCAAAGATGCGTGTGCTTGTTTGTGTTTGTTTTGTATTTTTAATTGAATTTAAATTCCAAAAATAAAAATATTTAAAAACAAAATTTATTAAAAAATAATAATAAAACGGAAGGTTAAAAAGAATTGAACTATGTCAACAAATAAGAAGACTTTGTAAAAGTAATTTCAGGTTAAAAAAAATAAAAATAAAAATAAAGAATTTGTTTTGTATTTTTTAATTGAATTTAAACTCTAATAATTAAAATATTTAAAAATAATAAATAATAAATGTTAAAAAAATTGAATTATTTTAACACTTTGCAAAAAAAATTTCAGGTTAAAAAAATATAATGATATTTTTACAATGTAAATTTCATTAATATGTGAATATTCTTCTTTATTATATCTTCTTGAAAATTGATTTTTTTTTCCTTTCAATTATATATAAATATATATGGATAGATTATTAATAATTTAAGTGATATGTTTTTATTAATTTAATTTATATTTAAAAATAATTTATAATAATTGATTTTATTTTTAACTAACAATTAAATTACAATAGATTTTATTAGATTGAATCATAAATATTTATATCTCAAATAATAATAAATAGTATTTTTGGATATCAATAAAATTTTGATATCTCCTTGTGTGCACAATGAGATCTTATTCCCTCTACTCTATGTGAAATCTTAAAGGGATAGCCCCTTTCATAAGGTTCAAGGAGTAGGATCATCTTTGGAAACTTGTGATAAGACCTCATATCTTCATGGGGTCTCTCCTCTTGCTATTTTCCCATGGTTGAAAAAATAAAGAAATGAATTATTCAATTTAAAATTGGAGATGATGATATAAAAGTAAATGAGATTTTCTTAATTTCAATAATAATATATTCTCTACTAAACAAGGCCAACAACTTAAAGGTGGAAGTTCATATGACCACTTCCCCCTCACATCACTTTCAATTCCTTGATACCCAACCTATATACTATAATATATTTGAAAGGAAAACAATAATAATAATCAAATATACAAAAATAGTAAAATAAAAAAATTGAGATCAACAAAAAAAAGAAAAAAAAAGCGACTAAAATCATATAAATACATACCTCCTACATTTCAAAATTTTAATATCATTTATCTTCTTCCTTCATGAACTCATTATCTATAACATCCACTTCAAAATTCATGTTCAAAGGATTTTTCCATAACAACATCATATTCATGATCTATATCTTCATCTCGAACATGATCTTCTACATTTGGTTCAATTTCTTCAATTTCTTCATCCAACACAACCTTAAATATATCATCTAATTCATCCAAATTAAAAATGTTTTTTATTAAACATACCCTTCACGTTTTTTTGACGTATTCATCTAAAACATGAACCCCCTTCTACTCTACATCATATTCTTCTTCAATTTCATCTAGTTCTTCTACTATGTTATACCTTACTGGCCTTCCCCTTGGATCACATCTAACAACATATGACCAACTTAGTTTATATAGAACCTCTGCATAAAATACATCTTCACATTGGCTTGGAAGAACATAGGGCTATGATCTTCGCTCGACATTCACTATATCAAAAATGGTATAATTGTTAGCATGTTGAATAATAGATCTATCAGGGTAAGATTCATGGATTCATAGCCTAAACCATTTGACATTGAGAACAACTATTTTGAAAGATTTAAAGTCACACTCAAGTATATAATTGTAACACCCCCAATTTGTGTGTTGAATTTTTAAAGTTAGACATTTGAACTTTAATCCTAAGGGGGTGGACCCCAAAGGATAAGTATGGTGTGAATGTACTTGCATATTTAAATTGAGGAAATAAATAAAATGATTGTGCATTTTGACCAAAAAGATAATGTGAGATCACTTGCCAAATCCATGAGGATGGATAAGGCAACAAATCCCCAAAAATCTTTCAGAAAATCCTTGAAAGAAATTTATTTAGATTTGAGGAGGAATCTAAAATTTCCCCAATGAAGAGGAGTAGTTGGGAAGAGGTGAGAAAAAAGCTGGAAAAGCTGAGGAAAAGCTTAAAAGCAACTTTAAAGAATCCCAAGATGGGAAGCCTAGGCTAAACAGGGAAAGAAAGCATCCCTGCTATTCCGGATGCAGAATTAGAAACATGCTTTGGGGAATTATGAGCTTAAATAAGCTGCTCCTAGGCTGATCGAGAGGTTGATCGGTGCTAGGGAGGTGATCTCGCTCGGGGGTGAGTCTCGGGGAGATAAAGAGGATTCTAAGGTTGGGAGGTTGGTCAATTTGCAGAGTTTGGTACGTTTCGAAAATTCCGTGTTCTCTATGTTATGATGGTATGAATTAGCTACATATAAAACAAAATTAAATGCATGACTTGATTTGTTAGTACTACATTTACACAGAATCTATCCTAAGGCATTCACCTTTCAGGATGCAGTGATTCTGAACTCCAATCCACCAAATGTAGAAACCGCAGATCTCTAAACCAAGTCGTTCGTGAGAGTACTTAGTCTCCTGAGATAATTAAATACTAGCTGGGTTACGATATATATACATAAAGGTGAAATTTTCAGGCTCATCTGTATGCTAGAAAAATTATGGTAGCAGGAGCGATATCTACATGGTACCATAAAAGAGAGCAAAGCCATTAGATTAGGTATTTTCGAGATTTGTTTTCTAGATCCGGAGAAGTAAATTCTACTCTAGGAGTATTATAGCATTTATAACAATTACATTGATCTGCCTCTAAAACAGCAAGAATAAATATCATAGCCAAGAGACTTAATCTATGCCTGAGTGCACTACCAAATGAACTACCAAATACATGTATATGCATTCAAAACACTACATAAGTACCACAAACGCTAAACCAATAGATCATTTTCACATCGATTACAAATGAAATATGTATATACGAATCCTATATATATATATATATGAGCAGACCCTATATGTTAAAATGAAATATAGATGCGAACCATATATGTTAAAATGAAATATCTATACGAACCTTATCGCTATTTGGATTCATATATGGTCACGACTACATTATCATGGTTGTTATTAAATATACTAGGCATTGGGCCTAAGTCAAATAAAATTCTCCAAGCGTAACGACCTTAGATCACGGCATGTTAGGTGCTTTTTAAAACGATATACGAAACGATTGAAGGAAAAAATAAAACGATAATGTAATCGTAAACAACAATTTCAACAATAAAAACTATGAAACCGCGCATGGATAATCATGGCCGACTACCGGCACACACTATTTATTAATCTCCATGTAATGTATTGGGATAACATTTATATGCAGTAAACTATGACATTAAAATACCACGGGGAGGCGTAACCTACTTATGAAGTTATGAGGAACGCTACCATTATTAAAAAAACAAGGGAACACGGAAGTTAAATTTTAGTTAAGGGACGAGTATCACCGATGTGAGAACTCGGAATCTTCTGCGGCAATAATGCGTTTCTTCGTTATGGTCGTTAAGTGAAACGAAGGCACAAATCGAATTAGTGTAAATCTGATTGACGAATACGCATGCGACACCTAGTTTGGTAAGAAAAACAAAATAAAACATATAAACGTAATCACGACATAGGTCCCGACGGTTAACCGGTTAGTGCAAACGATATCAGATGTATGAAAGCACGAGACTAACGAATTGGATGCATCAACCTGCGCAAGTTGAATGGATGAATTAGGGTTTACCTATGTATAGGGTTTGTTTCCTACCTTGCATCGCATAGATGTTAACAACGGTACAAACGAGGAATCCATACCTTGGTCATAAAGATTAGAACGCCGGTTGTAAGTTAAGCAAACTGGATGCGGAAGAAACCTAAGATACCGCTCCCCACACTCGGAAAAAAAACCAAATAATATGTTAACAAAGGCCTCGGTGTATAAACATTTGAACCGCTGCCCGAATAGTTTCTACACGGTGATGCTTCTTGAATGCGGCCGTGATAGCGCGGTGAAATAAAAGTCTTACGAGCGAGAACAATAGGGTTACGGCGGAAACGGTTAGAAAAAATATGATAAGAAAAATAACTCGGCGTATGTATAAGGGCAAAAAGAGCGCAGCCGGGCATATAAACCGAGGATTAATAAGCGTAGAGGAGACGACTGGGTCTCTACTCTCCGATGCTTGCTTTGAGAGATCACCGTCCTCTGCCTCTGCATGGCCAATCGGTAAATGGATGACATCTTTGTCTCAAAATGTAAGGAACTATAAAAACAATGGAACTCAGGGATAACGTGAAACCTTATGATTGAATCTCCTTGTGATGGTCGACACCTTCGCGATGACTTGGGGCCCACATACATGGTCACACGAACATGTACACGAATTAGGTGAATAGAAACGGTTCTCCATCATAGAAATAAATGGGAAGGGTCGGATGAATAAATAGGCACAGAACCCCATTTAAAAAGAATAAGAACCCTCGTAACCTAATCCTTGCCCGATTCGGAAAATCACGGAGTCGATTGAGAAAACTCGGCCACGATGATAGGCCCGGAGTGAGGTGATATTAAGGTGCGCGAGAGAAGGTATGGAGAGATGCTAGCCATCGTATGCGTGGAGAGTAAGGAGCTACCCTAGAACTAATAACTTCCCCCGGGCAAAACTCGGCATACGGTACCGGTACGAGTCGGGAGATGACAAATAACAAACCATAGGTCAGTTATGGCAGGCATGGAATGAGTTACGCGTGATGGTACTTCCACTCTCGGGAGCGAGACGCCGTCCCTGCACACAAAATCAGCCGAAACAACAAAACCAAAATCAGACATTAAACTCGGTCGAACGAGCGCGGTGCGACACGGATATTACAAACCATAATCAAAACGCATGTTGCACACTCCTCGTGAAATCAAAACATGTATGCCAACGATTTCGAGAATCCAGACGGTGATAAACGCAACAGGGAAAAATGAGTTCGGATGTGATGTGAGTTAAGCTAAACGTCATCGGTCTGGGCGTATTACATAGATGCTAGGCGTATAATTATAATGATAACGATATGGCCGCGCGGCCAATTCCAGCAAAAGGGTTGGTAAACAATGCCAAAAAGGTTTGATTAGGGTTAGAGTAGGTCAAAACAATTCATAATTAATAGAGAGGTGCGGACATGTAATTATATCAATGGTTCGAATGCCATAAATCTCTATTATGATAGACTTACGAGTATATAGATGCGTATATATATGGAGTTAATCGAAATGTATATTATGTATTGTATATACATAATAAATGTCCCAAAGTGTTGTAAAAGTATGATTGTACTATGTATTCTATATGTTCGGATGGATAGCCTTTCCAAAGGGTAGATATATATATATAATATCTATTACATGCGATACATGTGAGTACTAATAATATTAATAAAGGGGTGTTTTATATATATACGTTACATATATTTCTAGATATGTGATTATTAATTTTAATAAAGTATATATATATATATATAGGATATATATATATATATATGTGTGTGTGTGTGTTATGTATAGGTATGCACATTCAAAACAAATTTCTAAAAGGATATATATATATACATATGTATTACATATATAAGTGGTATATGTGTTATCGAAGGATAGGAATGTACCTAGGGTTTAGACCTACACTATGTCTGAGAGGTATCCCATGTTGATATAGAGGGGGTATAAAATTTTATATCCATGGTTTTAATGTACACATGAGGAATATAATCCAATTTACGGAACTTAATATTTAGATAACCAAGTAAATAAAAATGAAACACCGGTATATATGTGGAAAGAAGGAAAAAATAATAATTTTTTTTTAAGCAAGCGGAAAGTGTTACAAATGGTATCGGAGCACTAGTTACAACAAATCAGAAATTTGTTGTTTTACGAACTCACGATTTATTACGATATGTTATTGAACGTTTATAGAGACTGTGTAATCTGTGTTTGTGATAAATGTGTATGCAGTGTGGACAATGGGCTACGAAGGGTGAAGGAATTTATGTGGATATGCGTGATGAGTTTGCTACTCCAGGATCCCAATGCCCCGGTAATGGCTATGTTGCACGGGGTTGCAACGAGAATTGGCTGAACTAAGAAGCGAATGACATGTTGTCATCGGCCCGATGAGGAGCGAGGAAAAGCTCATCGAGAGAACTAACTTCACGAAACAGACCCGAGAAGGCGAAGGTTCGGAAAGAGAAAGATGGATGAGTACGATGATGATGATGTTTGCTAGACATCAACATAAAATAGAAAAAGAGAATTACGAGGGGGAATTCAGAAAGATCAAACCTCCCTCCTATGATGGGGAGAAGGAAGAAGATCGTTTGAAGCTTGGTTGCTTTGAATATGATTAAGTATTTCCAAGTTTATGAATATGAAAGCAATCGAAGGCCAGATTAGTCGTGTACCGACTACAAGGTAAAGCTACCTTGTGGTGGGAAGAGACAAAAATGGTGCATGCCATTGATGAAAAGACAGATTACTTGGGAAGATTTTCGGGCTAAGTTCAAAAATCGTTATTTGAAATGAACGTTATTATGATGATAAAGCAAAAGAATTTCATGAACTTAGACTAGGGACAACTCACTATCGATGAGTTTGTCACTAAGTTTACTAATTTATTGAGATATGTCCCTTACATTAGGGAAGAAAAGGCAAAGGTACAAAGGTTTTTAAATTGTTTTGCCCTACTGTATACAAAGGAGAAAATTGAGTTTGACAACCCAAAAGACAATGGACGAAGTGTTAGAAAAGCAAGATTATGCTATCAACAGTTTAAAGGGAAAAAGCGAACAAGGGAAAAGCTGGGTGAACAAGAGTGAGTTCAAAGGGGAAAAAGACAAAAACCAGCATATTTGAAGAAATTTTGGCAGAGATCATCGACGGAAAAAATTCAATAAACCCAAAAGAAAGTCAAAGCTGCTCAATCTCAAGTGGCTTCAAAACAAATAGATGGAGAACAATAAAAAGGAAGGGACGGTCAGAATGAAGGAACCTTTGAAATGTTGGGGGCATGGAGAACCCCATATGATGAGGGATTGCCCCCATCGAAATATTCATATGATCATGAGAGAACGAGAGGCAACAACGATAAATGACATAGCCAGAAATATACCAACTATCGGTGCGACCTTGGAAAATCGACAAGCGGAACATCAAGCAACCATGGTGGAAATGGAGGGTAAGATTTCTGACCTACTTATTATTCGTTTTGATTGATCCAGGGTGCTTCTTTGAGTTACATTAGTCCCTGGAATTGTAGAAAAAATGTAAAATTAAAACTCGAAAAAATTTCAGCAGTCATGGTTGGTACAGTGGCCACTGGAACTAAAGAGAAAGGTAACACATAAATTGCCCAGAAACAACAATCACAATTAAATGAGTTTTCACAACGAAGTAAATTTGAACATATTTACGTTAGGATCCTATGACTTTACTGATAGGAATGGATTGGTTGGAAAAGAAGAAAGCTCTGATGAAACTGCTGGGATAAAACCCCTGCATTGTGTGGATGAAGAAGGGAAACCTTTTACTCTAAAAGGGAAAACCAAAAACCCATTTCAGTAAGACAAATATCGGCCTTACAATTAAAAAGAACAGCTAGAAAAGGATACCAAGTTTATGCGGTACATGTGGAAGAAAGTAGAACAGAAAAGTCGAAGAAAATCTACTGGATGAATTACCCAGTGGTAAAGAGAATTTAAAGGAAGTCTTTTCCCTAGATGAAATTCCCTCATCTTCCCCCCCCCCAAAAGAGAGATTGACTTTTTCAATCGATCTGGTGCCGGGAGCAACACCTGTTTCCCGAGCCCCTTATCGAATGAGCCCCCATGAACTTATGGAGCCCGAAAATGCAATTACAAGAATTGCTAGATAAAGGGTATATCAGACCAAGTGTGTCTCCTTGGGGAGCACCGGTTTTATTTGTGAAAAAAGAAAGATGGAACTTTTAGGATGTGCATTGATTATCGTCAATCGAACAAGTTGACCATTAAGAATAGATATCCCTTTACCTAGAATTGATGATCTTTTTGATCGAGTGAGAGGAGCTTCGATCTTTTCAAAGATTGACTTAAGAACTGGTTATCACCGACTCAGAATCAAGGAAGAAGACATCAGCAAAACAACTTTTCGAACTGGGTATGGGACACTACGAATTTGTAGTCCTACCTTTTGGTTTGACAAATGCCCCTGCCACATTTATGTGCTCGATGAATAGTGTGTTAAATAAGTATTTGGATAAATTTGTTCTTGTGTTCATAGATGATATTTTAGTTTACTCCAAAAAATGAAGAGGAACATAAAGAACATTTGAGGATAGTGTTGCAAACTACGAAAGAAAATCAGCTATATGCTAAGTTCAGTAAATGTGAATTTTATAAAGATAAGATTCAATATTTGGGTCATATTATTTACGAACAAAGGGCCTTGCAGTTGACCACCGAAAAGATAAAAGCAATTAAAGAATGGCCTAGTCCCAACTGATGTTTCGACGAGTAAGGTCATTCATGGGGATTGCAGGCTATTATCGTAGATTTGTGGAGAGATTTTTCTGCCATAGCACATCCCATCACTTCATTGCAAAGAAAGGGTGTCAAGTTTGTGTGGGACTGAAAAATGTCAAAACGAGTTTTCGAACAATTAAAACAAAAACTTATTTCAACCCCTATATTAAAAATTGCAGATCTGATAAAGAGTTTGTTGTATGTACGGATGCTTGTAGAGAGGGGATTGGGAGGAGTCCTATTGCAGGAAAATTCGAGTCATTGCCTATGAATCTAGGAAAACTGAAAATACATGAACAGAAATTATAGTGCCTATGATTTAGAATTATGCAATTGTTATCCATGCTTTGAAAAATGTGGCGGCACTATCTTCTTGGGAAAAAAAGTTCACATTGATGATTGATCATATTAGTCTCAAATATTTCTTTTCTCAAACCCGATTTGAATGCAAGACAAGCCGGATGGTCTGTCCTTTTCTAAGTGAATTTGATATGGACATAAAACATATCAGAGGGAAAAGAAAATAAAAGTTTGCTCGATGCATTAAGTAGAAATGCTTGTCGAATATCTAATAACATTGGGAGTAGTGCCCAGATGGAGGTAGAAGAATTGGTGAGAAAAGCAGCAAACCAAGATCCCAAATTATGAAACACTCTTGGTGAAATTACAGAAAAAGGGATAAAACTGATTTCACTCAAAATCAAAAAAGGGCTGACTCTATTACAAAAACGAGGTTGTATATTCCCAAATGTAGAGTCATTTAAAAAGAGAAATTTTAGATGAATATCACAAACAGCCATATGCGGGACATCCAGGGATATCGAAAAGATGTTAACGACTTGAAAAAGAAAGTTGTTACGGCTGGGAATGAAGAGAGATGTAGCGAGAATATTTAAGTAGGTGCATGGAATGTCAACTAGTCAAAGTTGAGCATCAACATCCAGCGGGTCTTTCTAAATCCCTTTGCCAATTGCGGAATGGAAATGGGACACAGTTTCCATGGATTTTATAACAGGGATTACCCAAAACCAAATACCAACATGATTCAGTAATGGTGGTAGTAGACACTTTAACCAAAAGTCTGCTCACTTTATACCCTGATGAAATCTACTTTTCGGAACAACTCAAGTAGCGAATGTGTTTCTCGAAGGAGATAGTAAGGCTTCATGGGAGTTCCCTAAAGTGATTGTTTCGGATCGAGATGCTAAGTTTACAACGGCATTTTTGGAAAGGATTGTTTTGGAGGGATGGGTACTAAAGTTGAATTTTAGTACTGCCTATCACCCTCAGACCGATGGTCAAACAGAAAGAGACTAATCAAATTTTGGAGGATATGTTGAGAATGTATGTGATGGATAGACCCATCAAAGTGGGAAGAGTATTCTGCATTTAGCTGAAATTTTTCCTATAATAATGAGCTATCAATCCTCCATTAAAATGAGTCCGTTTGAGGCACTCGTATGGGAAGAAAGTGTCGTACTCCTTTGAGTCGGAGTCAACCAGAAGATAAACTAATGTTGGGACCAGATGCTTTACAAGAGATGGAAAGAATTGTTAAACAGATACAAAGAAACATCAAGACAACACAAGATCGCTAGAAAAAGCTATGCTGATAAGAAAAAGAGTGCATCGAGAATTCAAAGTGGGGGATCATGTGTATTTGCGCATTAAACCCAAAAAAGAGCACACTTTATGCTGGAAGTTGTGCAAAACTTGCTCCCTAGATATTGTGGGTCCTTTTGAAATATTAGAAAGGGTGGGACCAGTGGCTTACAAAGCTGGCCTTACCACCCCCATGTTAGAGTGCATGATGTGTTTCATGTTTCATTATTAAAAAAGATATGTGCATGATGCTTCTCACATAGTTGATTGGAATGTTGTACAGGGTGGAACCGAAGGGGAGTTTTACGCGGAACCGCTTCAAATATTGGAGCGGGGAAGAAATTGAATTGAGAAACGAACGGTAGCAAGAGTAAAAGGTGCAGTGGAAGCACTTTACTGCTTTGAAGAAGCTACTCAGGGAAAGAGAAGCTGAAATGATGGAAAAATATCCATTTTTGTTTGAAAAAAAATGAACTCTAGTAGTTGAATAACAACACCGAGGACGGTGTTTATTTTCGAGGGGGGAATATGTAACACCCCCAATTTGTGTGTTGAATTTTTAAAGTTAGACATTTGAACTTTAATCCTAAGGGGAGTGGACCCCAAAGGGATGAAAGTATGGTGTGAATGTATTTGCATATTTTATTTGAGGAAATAAATAAAATGATTGTGCATTTTGACCAAAATGAGAATTAGAGATCACTTGCCAAATCCATGAGGATGGATAAGGCAACAAATCCCCAAACAAATCTTTCAAAAAATCCTTGAAAGAAATTAATTTAGATTTTGAGGAGGAAATCTAAATTTCCCCAATGAAGAGGAAAGTAGTTGGGAAGAGGTGAGAAAAAAGCTGGAAAAGTCGAGGAAAAGCATAAAAGCAACTTTAAAGAGTCCCAAAATGGGAAGCCTAGGCTAAACGGGAAAGAAAGCATCCTGCTATTACTGGGATGCAGAATTAGAAACATGCTTTGGGGAATTATGAGCTTAAATAAGTCTGCTCCTAGGCTGATCGGGAGGTTGATCGGTGCTAGGGAGGTGATCTCAGCTCGGGGGTGAGTCTCGGGAGACAAAGAGGACTCTAAGGTTGGGAGGTTGGTCAATTGCAGAGTTTGGTATGTTTCGAAAATTCTGTTCTCTATGTTATGATGGTATGAATTGGCTACATATAAAATCAAAATTTAAATGTGTATGATTGATTATTAGTACTACATTCAATAGAGGTCCATCTCCCTAAGGAATTCACTTTGATTACGTTTAGTTGTGAACCCAATCCATAGAGTAGAAACCCATGAAACTCTAAACCAAGTTGGAAACCCCAAATGCGAAGGTGTGGTCTCCACGGATAATTAAATATTAATTTGGGTTCATATATATACAAAAGTGAAATTTTAGGCTCATATGTATGCTAGAAAAATATGGTGGTAAATTTGGAAATCATGGTACAAAAACAAGGGAGCAAAAGACATTAGATTATGTATTTCGAATTTTTTTCTAGATCCGAAGAAATTCTGCTCTATGGGAGTATTATAGCATTTATAACAATTAGAGTGATCTTTCACCTCTAAAACTTTGCAGTAGACCTCATATCCAAGAGACTTAATCTGTGCACACAAAGGTGCACTACCCGAAATGAACTACCAAATACATGTATATGCATTCAAAACACTACATAAGTACCTAGCGCTAAACCAATAGATCATTTTCACATCGATTGGAAATGAAATATGTATATACAAATCCTATATATATATATGAGTCCAGACACTATATGTTAAAATGAAATATAGATGCGAACCATATATGTTAAAATGAAATCTCTATACGAACCTTATCGCTACTTTTGGATTCATATGTAGAATCAAACTACATTAACTCATGGTTGCATTATTAAATATACTAGGCATTGGGCCTATGTCAGATCAAAATTCTCCAACTCAGTATCTGATTCTCTTTAAAAGATCCCGGCATATTAGGTCCTTTTAAACATGATCACGCAAACGACTGAAGGAAAACTACATGATAATGTAATGCGTAAAACAACAATTTCAACAATAAATACTGCTGAGGCCTACATGGATAATCATGGCCGACTCACACATTTTTTATGCTATTTATTAATCTCCATGCAACGCATTGGGATAACACATTTATATGCGCAAACTATGACATTAAAATACCACGTGCAAAGCGTAACCTCACTTTATGATTATGAGGAGCGCCACCATTATTAAAACAACAGAACACAAGAAAGTTTAAATTTTAGTTAAGGGACAAGTATCACCGATGTGAGAACTCGGAATCTTCTGCGGCAATAATCGCTTTCTTCATTATGGTCGTTAAGTGAAATGAGGCACAAATCGAATTAGTGTAAATCTGATCGACCAATACGCATTTTGACCCTAGTTTTCGACTCGAGAAAAACAAAAATAAAACATATAAACGTAATCACGACATAGGTCCTCGACTTGCTAACGGTCTGAGTGCAAATGATATCATATGTATGAGAAAGCACATGCTTCAACGAATTGGATGCATCAACTCCTCTCGCTAACCGAATGGATGAATTAGGGTTTACTCCGTGTATAGGGTTTGTTTCCCACATGGCGTCGCATAGATGTTAACAACGCACAAATGAGGAATCCATACACCTCGGGTCATAAGATTAGAACGCTCGGTTGTAGAGAGATTAACCAAATCGGATGCGTACTTAAGGTCCCGCTCGAGGACTGGACCAAATAAATATGTTGACAAAGGCCTCGGTGTGTAAACATTTGAACCGCCCTGAGAATAGTGGCTTACACGGTGATGCTTGTCGAATGCAGCCATGATAGCGCGGTGAGAAATAAAGCACTACATGAGCGTAACAATAGGGTTACAACAGACGAGCTTTAGAGAAAACTATGATAAGAAAAATAACTCGGCAGACATGTACATGGGCAAAAAGAGCGTCGGCCTGTGCATATAAAGCCGAGGAGTTAATAGAGTGCTTTAGAGAGGCCAGAAGCTAGGTCTCCGCTCTCCGCATCGACCACCCGAGAATCGCAGGCCCTTTGCGTCTCTCTACGAAAAACATTCGAGAAATGGATGAGATACCGTCTCAAAACGTAAGGAACTATAAAAACAATGGGTAACTCGGACAACGTGAAACCCTACGATTGCATCTCCTGGCACGATGAGTCCGAGCACCTTCGCGATGACTTAGGGCCCATGCACATGAGTCACACGAGAACATAGCGGCGAATTGGGTGAATAGGCCACGCATATACATCAGGTAGAAATAAATGGGAAGGGTCGGATGAATAAATAGGCACAAAAACCCCAATTAAAAAGAAAGAAGAACCCTCGTAACCCTAATCCCGCTAGCCCCGTAAATTCATAAAATCCCGGGGTCGATTGAGAAAACTCGGCCACTTCGACATAGGCGGGTACCAAGTGATATTAGGGTGCGCGAGAGAAGGTATGGGGAGATGCTACGCATCGTATGCAAGTGTCGAGTGAGGAGCTACCCTAGAACTAATAACTTCCCAGGCGTAACTCGGCCTACACCGATCTTGGTGCCGGTCGAGGAGATGACAAATAGCGGCCACACGTCGAATTCCTGCATGGGCATGGAACGAGTTACGCCGACGCTTTGATGCTTCCCTCTCGCGAGACGTCGTCCCTGCACGCGCAAAATCATCGAAACGACAGAAACCAAAATGAGACGGCAAACTCGGTCGAACGCAGCGACGGTACGACACGGATATTACAAACCATAATCAAAACGCATGTTGCACACTCCTCGTAGGAAATCAAAGAAACATGTATGCAGTCGGTTCGGAATCCAAACATGATGATAAACCGGCACGTAAAGGCGAAATGAGTTCGGATGTGATGTGAGGTTCAGGCTACGCCAATACGCTGTGATTTGGACATTATTACATGAGATGCTAGCCGTATGATTATAAATTGATAATGATATGGCCAGCCACGACGAATTCCAACAAAGAGTTGAAAGTAAACAATGCCAAAATGGTTTACGATTAGGGTTAGAGTGGGTCAAAACAATTCATAATTAATAGAGGAGCGTGGACATGTAATTATATCAATGGTTCAGATGCCATACATCTCTATTATGATAGACTTACGATGGGTATATAGATGTGCGTATATATATGGAGTTAATCAAAAATGTATGTGTAGTATTGTATACATAATCGATATCCCAAAGTGTTGTCAAAGTATGATTGTACTATGTATTCTATATGTTCGGATGGATACAATAACCTTTTCAAAGGGTAGATATATATATGCATTACATATATATCTAGATGTGCGTTCAAACAATTTTATCAAAGTATATATATATATGGGATATATATATATATATATATATATATATATATATATATATATATATAGATATATGCGTTATGTATAGGTATGCACATTCAAACAACTTTATAAAAGGATATATATATATACATATGTATTACATATATAAGTGGTATATGTGTTATCGAAGGATAGGAATGTACCTAGGGTTTAGACCTACACTATGTCTAGGGGGAGTATCCCATGTTGATATAGAGGGGGTATAAAATTTTATATCCATGGTTTTAATGTACACATGAGGAATATAAATCCAATTTCTGAACTTAATATTTAGATAACCAAGTAAATAAAAATGAAACACCAGTATCTATGTGGGAAGAAGGAAAAAAAAAAAAAAAAAAATTCCTTAAACTAGAGGTGTTAGAATAATTCAAATTCCAATAGTATTCATTACTAGATAATTTTAGTTGTTTTTCCCCTATAGAGGCAATGGTAACTCAAAATACTACAACTATCCCACTACCATAAGTTTTCATCTTCTCATCTACCTTTTGATGCCAAATTTGCAACCATTGCACCAAGTTCTTTTGTGGGGTTTCATTGTTTCCCATTGAAAAGATACTTTTTCGGTACTTTGGTACCTATGGTTCTTAGAAAGGAAGTGCCTATGCCCATCAGAACAACTTTTTTTCCTAAGGTTCTTGAACCATGAAAATTAATCTTATGACCACAAACAAGACAACAAAATTTATCCTTTGTTTGAAGACCTACAAGAGATGAATTTTTTTTATATATCAATTATTTTAAGTATGTTCAATGAAATTGCAATTTTTAAAAAAGTACATATTGAAATGAACTTAATAAAATGAAACACTATTAAAGTGATGGGTAACATTACTATATACCATGGAAAAGTGTTTAGCCCCGGGAGTATTATGCATTTTACATAGAATCATTGCATGGAATTCAAACTCCCTTTGTGCATCTACTCATCTAGAGATATCATACATAATGACATCGTTCCATACCTCCACTAACTCGTCAATAAGAGGCTCGATATATACATTCATATCTTTTACTTGGTACTTTCCTAATCCATTGAGCATATAATACATAGTTACTACATATATGGGTAAATAAAGAAAACAAAAAATTATAAGACATAATAGGACATATATGAGTAAAAAAAATTATTACTTGGAACAATATATTCATGTGTTAAAAAAGATTTATTCTAAACAAATTAGTACCTGGAATAATCATTTTCGAACATTATGTGCTCCCTCTTTATTGACTTCCATGGAAGAATGTTATTGTTGATAAAAAAAATGTTCCCCACTAAGTAAGTAGATATGAGCTCTCCAAATGGATTGAGGCTATTAGGCTGCTAATGAGAGCCTAATATTATGAGGTTTTGTTTTAAATGTTGGCCACCTTTCCTCTATACTCTTGAATGAAGATCCATTTAGGAGTATTTGAAGGACATCATATCCAATTCTATTCGTTGCATGGTAATCCATACATTTTACTATCCTTTTTCACCTAAACAACTCGTTGTAGAAGTTGAATTATGAGAATATAATGAAGAACCTTGTAAGGCTCCCTTTTTTATTTTTATTTTATCGGTTTTCTATCTAGTCTCATCACATTTTGGGCATTTGTCTTTTGACACGTGTCTCTTTGTAATAGAGAATATCATCATTACGAAATGCATGAATATCTTGATTCCTCGATTCTAATACCTTTCATAATGGCATGTAAATCCTAGTACATATGAGGTAAAACATTTTATGGTGGTATAAAAAATTCACCTAATAATCTAGAACATATAAAAATAATAGTTTTGGTTAATGCACTAAACAATATTATTCATAAATATTGCATCCAAATGTACAAAATTAATTAAATGATGGTCAACATACTAATTACATTAAAATCAATGGAATATGTTATTTATTTATCATGTATATAGCACTAATTAATGTTACAAAATATATTGCATACCTTGGGAGTTGTGCCACAGTTGTGTTTGAAAAACCATTCACCACCTTTAAGTTGACTAGTAGCAATACAATAGAGAGAAGAGATGGATTTTAGCCTTCATAAAGAGGTTGAATTTCCCTTTCAAGTACATGTTTATCAAAAGAAGAACCATCATACTTGTTTTTCATCATCATCCATTTCAACATTATTAAATGCCTCCTGGATCATTCTATTTTTCCGATATTCATCAACAATGTTATCCACATCCTTAATTTTTTTCCATAGCATCACTATCTTGATCCTCAATATTTTCTCCATGTTCTTGAATAGGTACTTATACTAAAAACTACCTCTTCCTCATCGAGCATTGCCCTAGGGGGTCATACAATAGAGCAAATATTAGTATATATAGAAAATACTTAAATGTTGATATAAACATTTACAAATATAACATAGGAAAATAAAGACAACAAGGACAAAGGAAAAATAAAACTTGGGTGAGAACGAGAAACATAACTAACAAATCAATGACTATGCTTCTAAATTTTTTCAAGATTATATTTAAGAATATGTTGAAAAAATTATAGGAAAGATGTTACTTTTCTTGACATGTAGGAAGAGAGACATTTTTTTGAGATATATAATCATAACAATAATAAAAAAAAATATTGATATTATTTTTTCATTCATTGCTATAATATCATATTATTTCTTGACTTCACTTATAAACCAAAATTTTTAAAAGAATGGGTGAGCAACCGTAAGCTTGGGTGAGAGAAAGAAATAAATGTAATCATTAAGCATATGCAATAGAGTAACATTTTAAATATTATGTTGAAACAATATAGGAACAATCACCTAACAAACATCAAACCATTTTCACTCCATCACATTTACAAATGTACTCAAACTACAAGGCTAAAACAATAATTCCAATTAATCGAGACAATATCAATTAAGTTCAAGGAAGAAACTCTCAAGGTAAATACTAAAATATTGTTCATAATGGATCCCATAATACAAGAAAATGAGAGGGGAAACAAAACAAAACGTATTTCATCCCAAAATCTTCTCAATTATTTAATTCGATAAGTGGGGAGTGGATTTGATATTACCTTTTTTAATAATTTTTTTAAATTAAAAAAAAATATTTCTAAAGGGGATGTGGACTTTTAATCTTATATGAAGGATATTATCATAATAAAAACCACTACAAAGATTAGTTGGTGGCTAAGTGGGTTTAGGAGCGTAGAAGAGGAAGATAAGTGTTTCATATTATTTATTGTTTGGTCTTGTGTTTATTTCTAATTCTTCTTTCTATACCCTTTTATTTTTATTTTCTATCTTTTGCACCATTGATCCCAAATAGGTAGATCTATTAATGTGTATGTTAATTTATAAAAATCAAGTCAATAATGTGTTTTTTTATCAAACTTATTAGTTTCACTTTATTTTTTATTTTCATCATATTCTTTCACTTATAAAATTTAAATTAATAAAATATGTAAGAAAATAAGACATGATCCTCTTTTTTCTTCATACAAATGGTAGGGAAACCACTAAAGACACTGATTTTCATGAAACCCCTTTTCATTAATGGATGTTATCAATCTCTTCTTCTACACAAAATGGTGTTTTATTGAAGGTGTTTCAAAATATTTACAAAAACAATCTACAACACAATGACATATAATTAATAACTTAGAAATGGATGATAGTCATGCTTGTCTTCAGCATGTCCATAGTCTCTACAATTATTTTTAGTTGTTTCTACTAGAAGTCTCCTTGTTTGCAAGCCCTTGCATCCTCTACCAAGGAATGACATTTTCAATCATTCAAAGGCCGCAATGTCACTCTCATTTCTCATTGGCCTCGTTGAGGAATTTTATGTCACATTTTTTCCTCACCAAACCTTCAAGGGATAATTTTCTTCAAAAGATAACCTCAAAAGAGGCCTACATTTTCTCAAAACAATCATAAAAAATATTTATATGATATTTGGGACAATATATATTTTATATTGTAATTATATAACATTGTATTAATAAATACAACATTCATATTAATATTTATATATATTAATTTTATATTAGTAATATCATATAATTATAATATTTATCTTACATTTATAGAAGTAGTTAAAGTAGTTAGGATAAAGTGGTCAAATATTAGACATTGCCCCATGGATAAAGGAAATTAATATTTGTGCAATTTCTCATTATATAATGATTCTCCAGAATTCATTATATATTGAAGGAAATATTAGATATTTGATGGTGAGGGATCCCCGTCATATATCTCATGGTTAAGGAACTCTCGTCTAATATTTGATGATAAAGGAAATCTCACCGGATACCTAACAACCATTAACATTTAATAATAACAATAATAATAAAATACATGTAGCTTCTCTAAATGTTTCTTATTTTATCCATTCCATCAGATTCAATCATAGGATTTTCCTCTTGTGTGTATTAGTGTCTCAATCAACTACTATGGCAATGGAATCATTTTCCTCACACCATTGTCTTATAACAAGAATGAATGAATGATAGTCATCTCTAATTACATGCATTAACTAGAACCAACTAGTCCAAAAATGTAAGGGAAATAGAAGGGGATCTCGATGCAAACATTACATGTGTCGACATTCCAACTTTTATTTCTTTCTCTCAATTTTTTAATTAAGTCTATAATTTTTCTTGATTTATCTCTTTGCTTTTTTTTAACATTACTAATTCTTACTATTTTTATAGTTTATTGATATATATGTTTATTAGGAATTTCAATTTATTATTATTATTTATTTTTTTTACTACTATTATCTTTTTTCCTTTATTTATTATTTATTTATTATTTAGCACTGATTTGTAGCATAATAATATGGGTTTTGTTTTTTTTTGGGTCCTAACATGACATTACGGCTAACCTTTGGTCTGAGAAAAAAATGACCGATTGGAATCTAAGCCGTCAAAGTCACCTAAGGATCACACCTAGCCTCGACCACAGCAACCCTTATCATGGATGGTTGTTTTTTGCCTTCGGGGGATTGGAACCGGTGACCTTTAATCACGAGTGTCTTAACATCACACTCGTCATCATCGAACCAAATCCCCGTTGGCAATAATATGGGACTAGTATGCTCCTATAATAATCCCATATTATTATTATTGTTTTTCTATTGTATTTTTTGTTGTTAAGTTTTCTTGGTAATAGTGATAGAAAAAGTTAAGAATAATACCTTTGATTTACTATTATTATTATTAAGGTGTCAATGATAATAGTATTTGGACTTAGTACTTAAGTTTTTTTATATATTAATATTATTTCAAACATAATTATTATTATTAGGGGAAATTTTAAGGATGGAAAATTATTTTGAAGTTTTTAAAATTGGTGAATCTCACTAGTACCTAATATGCAAACTATACAATTATTATTGATGTATTTTTTAAATCCCTAAAATTTATAATGATTTAATATATACTCTCTATATAATTTTGGTGATTTTTTAACGTAAAATAATTTTATATTTTAAAATTGGGGGAATCATTTTTATAAAAAATAAAAAATTGGCGAATCTTTTTTTTTGGAAAAAATCATGGAAAATTAGCCCACTTTGCGAATATTAGCCCCTAAAATTTTTCCATGGTTATTATTATTATTATTATTATTGATTTAATAATATAGGGAATTACATACTCTCCCTTTTTAGCGAAATTTATCTCAAATTTAAGTTTAATCATTTAACTCTTTATTATTTTAGTTATTTATTTATTAACTCAAATTTTCCCTACACCCTCTACTAAAATAGTATATGAGTAAGCATCGAAATTTATCCAAGACTACAGAAATACCAACGAACCTAAATTCTATTTTCCCAACTTCTAGAACGAGGAACAAGGTCCCATGAGTTAGTACCATAGCTCGAAGGCTCGCCCTAGTGCCTAAACCAAGGAAGGAACTTGACTCAGTATTGTATGTAGTAGTTCTTGATACTTATCAAAAGGTTGACCCAACTCCCTCCGCATGCACTAAGGTCCACATCCCCAAACATCGAACTCCACACACTCCCTCTCAAATTTTTGATCCCAATTCAATATTATCTTTGTGGTCTCCTTGAGATGGTCCCATAGCCCTTCAAGAGCTATCCATCAGGAGCTAGTTACAAGAAATATGACTAACTAGAATATATAGTGTTGATTGAGTCTCTCCATAACCCATATGGTGTTAAATATTATCCTTTGTAGGTACGGGCTCCCACGAGATCATCAAATAAACTGAAACTCCCATCCCATTTGTGAATTCACTATAATTCATCACATCCCAAAATGAAGCCAATGCATTGGCTATGATCATGACACCATAAAAAGTAACAAATATCTTGCATAATGCATATTGTATCCATCATAAATAGAGCAAATAAATAAATAAATAAGCACCACATATTAATGACATAAAAACCCTCTCATAAGAACTATATACATTTACCAAATATCATCACATCATGAAACATCATCATAACACTATACATCAACATTTTGATGTTGTCATAACACATAAAAAATAACTTGTATTTTATGTATCTTATGTGGTGAATATTTGATAATGCTGTGGTTGGGTCTTCTCAAGGATTGGGTTGTTAAATTTTGGAAAATCTCTATTGTTTTTCATGGATAACTCTTGTAGTAATTTTTTTTTACATATTATTAATTAATTTTCTTTTGATACACATGACGTTGACTTTAGTTCATTATTTACCTATTTTTTTTAAATAATGGTTCTCGTGACTCTCGATAGGTTGACTCACCCCTGTCGGTCAACCAGAACTAAAAACAACATATTCTTGAATCTTTAATCATTTGGATAGCATGAATGAATCCCACTAAATAGGGTTCAAATTTAACAATATTGACTTATTCATGTTATTCTCTAGTTATATAAACATCTTGCATGGGATAGTTTAACTCAGTTTTTGGAACTCCTAACTTAGTTTATTCCTTGGCAACTTTCTTGGTATTTCTTTTCTACACCCTAGGGTATACATGACTAGCTTTCTACACTAATTTATTGTTTTAAGTCCTCATTGTGTTCCACCCACTTGATCCTTATGGAATGATATTAGTTCCTTTGTCATATGTTTCCCATCAGATTATTCCACTAGTCGTAGTGACCAACAACTAACCCCCATGGAACTCTGTTACCTTTGACTGGTGTGAATAGGTTTATTGAGGCTATAAATTGAAATAAAAGACTATAATTTGATCAACACAACCATTTTAGCTAAAACATAAATATATTTTTTATGTCTCCTTGCATGGAGTATAATTCATTAATTTTAAAAGTATCTCTAACTATAACATGTTGAAAATATTTAACATATCCCTCTTAACCCAAGAAAATAGTTTTTCTTTCATACTCGCACTATTAATGAAATATAAAACCATTTTAAATCATACAAATAGTAACTCCTAAAAAAAGTATACTTATCTTGATACCCTAATAATGTGGGAAATTCCCCACAGGAACTCTCCTCCTAACCTTTGAGCATGGCTATTAACTCTAGTACTCTGCCCTCGGCCCTTTCTACTTGCAGAACAATAATCGAGATTTGTACCCATCATTACCACTTTCTATCACGTTCTGGCCAACCTTCAAGGTTTTTTTTTTCCTCTCTTCATTTCCCCTCTACTCAAGACGTTTTTTGGATATCCTTTTCTTTTACTTTTGAGAGGGAGAACTAATTAAGTGTAGATAATTTTCTCACAAAATAAAGTTATCATTTGAGGTCTCCTTCCATGAATTTCATAATTATCAATATCTACCTATATAATATTCCACTAAATTTTTAAAAATTGAGGTACAATAACAATGAACATTACTGCAAGGATCATCCCTACAAGTTTAAGTTGTATAGCTTAAATGATCGAAGATTTGAAGGAATTTTCAAGGCCTTGAATATATTTAAGAAATGAAAATTTTGCACATAATTATATGGAGAAAGAGAGAGGACAATATGTCTTAACCATAAATCTTAAAAAAACCATGATGGATTAAATCTCTAAGGGTACACTTTTTTTTTCTCATTTTTTTTGAAACCTTAGTAGTGCCTCTCTATTCCCTATTCGTACCATAAATACAGAATGAGGGTTACATCAAAATATAAAATTTTTTACCTCAACCTCCTCGTAGGAACCGAGGTATTTTGTTCATCTTAAAGAGTTATATGCCATCCAAATCTAAAAAAATTTAAAGAGGTCTCTTACTATATTTAAGGGTCTATTATCTATATTAACATCCATAAACATATAGAAAGAGTAAATGGTATCTGTATTCATTACAAAAATACATAAATTCAACGAATTCAGTCCTTAGAAGACTCAATGGGTGTCCAGTCTTTGGCATTCGATCAAGGAATGTCAACCCGATGGATATTCTACATTTTTCTATCAATACGTCTGAGACATACATTCTACTAGTGGTTCTGTAAAGAGCCATCTTGGATACCTATGTCAATATCTACAAGGATTAGGGATGCCTGTGCGTTCCCCCCCCCCAATCTCTTAGATCGTGACAATTGCCTTCACCAATAGACATTTCAGGGGTCCATTAGACATAAATCGACTATTGGAATATAGACAATACTGCTACAGGTATTACCAGGATCTGTTAAAATTGGGTCCATATCTTCCTCAGCCAGTTCTTGTTCCTCTTTCACCTTGACATCCTATTCCCACCCGGAAATAAAGGACTTGACATGGTTGGGTGTGCCATGTGAGTAAGCCCTGAAATAGGTTCTCCATTATTTCTTTGCCATACTTCCATCCTAGGAATAAATTAAATGCCTAGGATAAGTGAATATGCATATGTCCATAATAAAATTAATTAATTGATTCAAATTAATTCATGGAATATATTTATTTTTTATTTTTTTAAATAAATTAATAGAAAATTAGAGTACCTTGAATTCTATAATGAATATAACCTAAATTATACCATATTCTCCGATCTAAAATACATACATTTTTTCCATCATTGTAAAAAAACCCATTTCATACTTGAATTTCGAATATATGAATGTCACTTAATTTCTATCATATTCTCTAATCTAAAATATGTAGTTTTTTTTCCACCTTGGTAGAAAACACACTTCACAATTGAATTTAGAAAAATAAGAAAACAAGAAAGTCCATAATATTAACTTAAGAAGACTATAAATTTGCTAAAAATATAAGTTGTAGGTAACCTAAAAAACAACACTTAGTGGAATTTTAACCTAAAATTTTCCATAATTACTCGAACATGGTCATTAATTTTTTTTTCTTTTTTTATGTAACATAGTTTAATTTTAAATTAACCAAAAAAAAACTAATTTATGAGGTGTATATTATTTGTTTTATTTGGAATTTAATCTCGATAAATTCTAAGGTTAAAATTGTATGGAGAATAGTTGGCAATGGGAACAAAGTCCCATGGAATATTTAGGTTTGATCAAGTGAGACACAATCATAGTAAAGATCATTTATCAATCCAACATTAGGGATATCCCTAACGTTTATCTAAATACAACTGAGAAAAAGGAAATTAAAAATATATAATAGTTGCTAGCAACTTTACATAACTATTAATCCTTAGATAATAATGATATAAAAAAATATCAAGAAATTTATCATGGAAAAAAAGTATAGTACCAACCTTTAGCAATAAAGTGTGTCTCTACACTCATCCCTTTTTTATTTTTCAAGTGGACTTGTCTAGGTCATTAGGAGTAATTAAGTTGATAACTTGTTATCCCTCATAGATTAGTGGGAGAATATATGGGAGGTCTCACTAGAAAAAGATGGCCAATCCAAGAAAAAAACCATAGGGGAATTTTCCCAAAATTATTCTTGACTTTGAAAAAACATGAAGGAAAATGCCAAATGTCACTTTTAAATGTAAGACTTCAAATTCAAACCAAAGAAATGGTAGCGAATCAAGAACTTTTGAAAGATGGGATTTATAGGCCATCAAAAGTATTTCAAACCATGTCATCATGCATTTGCAATAAATAGACTTGGCAGGGCGATTAATCCTCTTTGAAATATGTCCACCAAGCCTCTTTCAAATATGTGTTCAATTCAAAGTATAAGGCCATTAGATTTCTTTTGCAAGAAGATCTTAATTTATCCACTCTATAGAGAAAATAAATTTTGATCCATTCAAAGAACACTTCAAGCCGGATAGGGTAAAACCATCCTATTGTGAGGTAATTCTTTGAAATAAAAATAAGTAAAGGGTAGATTTTTTGCCAAGGCTACCACTTTAGATTTGAAAAAATGACCTATCAAGTTGTAATATCAACATAACTCCAATTCAATGTTATGTTGTAATTTTACCTATGACCATGGAAACATGCAAGGATAATTCCATTCAAGTATGTCTCGTTACCATTCATATTAAAAAAAATCCATGTTGTTGAATGCATTATGAAAATTTCATGAAAATAAATTGTAAGCAATTTCAAGTTACGTAAAGCATGTAGTATAATAATGCAAAAAATCAACATGAAAAACATCACACATTTATGAATTACATATCCCAATTCACACATAAGAAAAATAGAACTTAATAACAAAATTATACACATGAATTCATCATAGAGATGAAGCACACATATCTTTACAAGCTATTCGAAGGAGGATTACTATTAGCAAAAAAAATTTCCCACCAAACCATAAACAATCCTCTTGATTCTACCTCCAAGAAAGGCTATGAGGCCATTGAGGTGAATGAGATAGACTCAAACATGATTGGGTCACTCACCCCACCTAATGCCTTTCAATATTAATGGAAACCTTCAATACATAGCTCTCTAGGAAAACCTTCGAGTTATCCTAGACATGACACTCGATTATGTACCCCAAAAAAAATATTTAGAAATATCGTTTCTATTATAATAATTCCTTGAGGCATATTATAAGGAATTTCCTTTATCTTTTCAATAGCTCCCTATGAAACTCATTCACTCTTTATTATTCTCAAGGTGTCCATGAGAATAATATAATTTTTTTCCTAGTTTAAAATCAATCCAATAGTGTCATTTCACGACTCTAAAGAAATGGTTACTCGAATGAGAATCAATATATAAGGAATTCAATTAATTCCTATAAAATAAAATTCTATCATCCTTTTCAACTTTCCATGTCTCTAATTTCTCATGTTCACAATTTTCTCGTCATTACTCTCACCAATGAAATTGACATGTTGAATTACAATTTCTAGCATGAGAACACATCAACAAATTGGAATTTGAGATGAAAAAAATGAGATGAATAGAATGCTCCATTTTAATTACATGAAGATAGCATATAAGAAAAGTGATTTTTTAAATTCCTACTGAGATGGACTTTGTTGCCTATTTTTGTTGCGACAAACACCCTCCAAAATTTTACTTGTACTTTAATTTTAGAGCTTACTATGGATCTTTACATTGGTAATTCCATGTCACTTCTTGACCAATCAAAGTCACTTGCTCACATATGCACAATTTTCAACAAGTTCATGAGTGCAATCTCTTAATAAAGCTTGAGAAATCATAGCACAATCCATCAAGATAGGTTTTGTGCAATTTTCAACCCATGTTGACAATCATCGATCATTGTTTATTGAAAGTCTCTCACTTTTTTGTTGCGTTTGTACTTTCTATTTTGATGAGTTTTTTCAAACTGCAGGGTTTTTTTTCCACCATATCTTTCAAGAGTGTCGTTTTTCATGCTTTCAACTATCCCTTTTTCTTTCTTTCACTTTAATTAGTGTGATTTTCATGTTATCTTCGCTCTGGCATGGGTCACTTTCACTTTCATTCGTGTATCGGAAGTGTCATTCACTTTAGAGAATATCTTCACTGATTCATGTTTCAAAATGGAACTGGAACTTTTATGTTGTCAATTAATCCTTAGAATACCAAAACAATCCTCTACATAGCTAACACTTACACTAATACTTCAACGAGACTAGCACTCATACATATAATATATTTATCAGTGGTTAAATTCAAGTTAATTTAAATAAATTTTGTTAATAAAAGCTCGCTTTTTTCAAAAGCTACATTTGTCCTCCTCATTTTTTCCTCTTAAATTTAGTTTGACTGTGCATGTATTAGAAAATAAATACAACCCTCAACAACACTAATAATCATACTTCAAAAACATTCAATATATATATATATATATATATATATATTAAATCTAAATTCATTAAATTTTTTTCTTTTTATTGATATTAGTCAATGTTGAAAAAATGGCTCATAGTTTTTTTGGTTTATTTGGTTTTAACCAGTTTTATTATATTAAAAGTTCTTTATTATTAGTAATAATAGTAGTTAAAAAAAATGAACAATGTCATCATGCAAAGCACTATGTAATTAAGCCTCATGTTATTCAATGAACATATATGCATATGTGGTCCGGGCCATTTGTCTTTGGGTTATAAATTATCACAAAGTTTTTATGTTGTTTCATTCAGCGTGGACAACCATGTTGTGGGGGGCCATTTTTTTGGGCCATTTTTTCTTAGGGTTATAAACTATGATAGTATCTCTATAAAATCTTATATTTGAAAAAGATGAATCTAAAGCCAACTATAAATCATTGTACATTAATTATGGATTTCCATACTATAATTATTAAAACTAAATATTATATTCAAATGGAAGTTTGGAATTTAGTAATAATTTTATATATGAAATTCAATATTATTTTCAACATCAAATAATGTTAATATACATAAACTATTTTATTTAATTATAATTCATTTTTAAATAATAATATTTTAAATATTTTTATTTAGGTCATATATATATATATATATACACACGACATGCTTTTGTTTTATTTTCATAATTAAATTTTCTCATTCTAGGTGTGTGTCAAATTAGGTTGGACAATAGGTATTAAATTATCATGGTCACAAGACTTAGGGTATTTAAGGCCAATGGGGTGACTTGACTATTCCATCACATGCACCTGCTTGTGTAAAGCTCAAGAGATGTATACAAATTTAAGGAAAAATGATTTTCCATAAATTAAGAGACATATAAGTGGCAACTATTGGTAATTGGGAGATTCTAGGAATAATTTTATTGATCACAGAGAGAAGAGGCAACAGTGGGTCACAGAGACCAATGAAGTATGCGAAGCCAACTTACAACAAAACATCCAAGGTCAAGCTTGAAATAAAGAACACATGTGGGTATGTCATGTTCCTTTCTCCCCCCCTTTGATTATTATGTGCTTTATGGAGGTGGGAGACCCTTGGGAATGCTAGATTGCATGGTTTGTAAGTCAGCAATCATATTTGTTTAATGTTTGGAATTGGGATTATAGATACAATTATTTCTGATTTATGGATTCTAATTTCTCCCAGTTTTGGATGACCTGTCGTGTTGGGTAAAAGACCCGTAATAAAAAACCATCAATACCATTCCTTGATTGATGGGTTTCTATTGGGATCTCCTTCATAGATGCAAGGTGGTTTTTAAAATCTATCCCTTGATTGTGATAATGATATTACAAAGGTGGACTATTGTATTAGAGGGAAGGCTCTCAATACCTAGCCAAGGCTTAGGAACCACTATGGGAGGACACTTTTATTCACATTAATCCTAGCAGTTGTAGGTTATATATGGAGATAATTACCCTATGTAACTTTAATAATCATCAAATTGTTGAGAATGATGTTGGAATATTCAATATTCATGGAGTATCTTGCATATTATGTTTGGGTCATGTGATCTGTTAAAGGTAATTGAAATTGATGTGTGTCATCCTATTAATGTGTTGGCCATAAGAACAAAAATATAAGAAACAAATGCCAAGAAACTTGATAGTAAAACCTTTAGCTAAAAATTAAAGTATTACATGTATTACATAATTCATGAGAACATGGCTCAAGTGGGATTGAATCAAGTGATTGGGAGAGTAGAAATAATTATGGTGCACATACATTTTATTTTCGCATTGGCCCAACATGGATCCACTACAAAGGATCCCACCCCCATTGAATAATTTTACTATTAGTACCTTTTATTAATAGTTAAGAACCTTCACGCATTTTCTAGCTAGTGTTAGAGGTATGCATCATAGTGCAATGTTTTTAGCTAGTTTAGACTTGATTAAGACTTTTAAATTTTGTTGACGAGATGAATTCACCCTATTATTAGTAAACTTGATTTCTATGGGAAGGTTGAGATCATCTAATTCATTTTTGAACTTGTATGTGTAATTTTTCTTTTAAAAAATAAATAGAATGATCAAAATCCAACTTACAAAAATAAATTGTAATAACTGAGATAATCTAAATTTAAAATATTAATTTATAATAATTAATTTCATTAATTATAATGAATTTTATGTTATTTAATATCAAATACTTAGAACTAAAAATAATAATAAATAGTACCTTTGAATATCCTAACTTGTATAAGATGATAAAAAATCAAAGTCCCCTTATGTAACCAATAGGGTGTTCTCCTATCAACTCTATTTCAAGTATCATAGTGATGGATACTAGTCATAAGGCTCAAGGAGTAGGCTTATCTTTAGCCCCTTGTGGTAAGTCTCAATGAGTACACTCCCACACCCTCATATTTTGCTAATTCACCATGGTAAAATGTAAAAAGAGAGACTATTCAATTTGAATATAGAAACTGACAAAAATATATTTCACAACATCCAATATTTCCATATATTTATCTCCCATATAGTTATGGACATCCTAGAAAAACTATGTTCAAGAGGGATAATTTTGAATATTGGAATTTTTTAATTAATAATGAAAAATATTTTACAATTTTAAAAGGTTATTTCATAATTATTATCAAAACATAATCTAATAAATTATTTTGTTAAAGAGTGAAGTACATATCTATGCCATTTTTATGGGGTGAAAATGTGACTGAACATGTAAATGTGTGTTTCAATAATTTTAGGTAAGGATGAGCCGGTCGAGAAAAGATACATGCCACAACCATTTTTATGAAAGTACAAATGAAAATATGCATATGTATACTTTCGTAATTTTTACAAAGATTAGGTGATGCACAAAAAAACACAACCACACATTTACCTTTGAAGGTGGTTGGTGTATGCACTTGCACACCTTCACATTTACACTACCCTCCAAAACATGAAGTGGTGGAAAAGTATTAAGTTGAATTTGAAATTATCTAGGCAACATGAGGAATGAATAATTTGAAGGTTGAGTAGAGATGTGCAAACTCCGAAGGATACATTTTTCATGTAATGGTGTACCATGATTATATTGGCATGCATTTATTGTCAATATATCAATGCAAACTTTGTGTGCATGAATTTTGTTAATGAATGGTGTCCATATCAAATGTTGAGGCAGGCATTAAATTATATCTAATGTAGATTATATGTTCATGGAAATTTACTCGAAATAAACATTCCACATGGCCACCCTGATAATGTTTCAAGTATTGATTGAAATTTTTCATTTGGCTATACATCAAACATATGCAAGAATGAGGAGAAAAAATGTTATGAATGGAAGATGATTGAACAATTGGAATAAAAAAAACTTCAAATGTTGGAATTGTTATGGAAATGTTAATATAAATATAAAAATATGATATATTTAGTGATGTCAATGGATAAATGATAGATAGAGAGAGATAACTTAAGGTTCCATGGCCTAAGTTAACTAGTAAGAGTTTTCTATAATTGAGGAGAGGTTGAGAGAGAATTTTTTACAATTTTGTAGAATTAAATTGAGAGGGAGAGAGAGAGAGAGAGAGATATCATTGAATATTGGTTTTTACCGAGGGGATATTTTTCCCCTTTATGTCGTGCATTCTTTAGATGTTGAATGTTGTATGTATTAACTAAATTTTGTGGTCCTTCTTTCAATTTTTTCTATTCTAGAAGTTCACATGTCTAGGTAATTAGTGGTACGTAATTAGATAAGGTATTGTCTGCTAAAAATCATTGGGAAGAAGTGTTGGAAAGACACACTTGAAACATAAATAAAATCCAGAAAAAAATTATTGGTGCTTTTCAAAAATTATTCTTTTCTTTGAAAAACACTAAGGCAAGTTGAAAAGTTCAAATTTTAAGGAAATACTTCAAATCCTAATAGAAAAGGAAAATCCATTTAAAAACTTTGAAATAAGGTATGGATATGCCATCAACCATCCCTTAAGAGATACCAACAAGCATTCAAAAAATCAACCTTGTAGTTCATAAGCATATTCTAGATATGTCCATTGGGAGTATTTCAAATATGTGGTTCACTCAAAATATAAGGTCATTAGGCTTCTCTGCAAGAAGAGATTGGTTAATCCACTTTGCAGATAATACTTGAATAAATATACAATGAGAATTTTGGCCCATTAAAAGAAATAATTAAGCCAAATAGGGGTCATTAACCCCATTTGACGGAATCCTTTGAAATACAAAGAGGGAAATGTTAGAGTGGCTTCCAAGTTTATCACTTTGGTTGTGAAAAAGTCCCTATTTGCATGTAAGAGCTACGTAGCTCCCACTCAATGTTAGTCTTCCATTTATCCAATGTCCATTCAAACCTATAATTATATTTTCAATGAATCATGACCATCATCACTTAGGTTCATATAAATCTTTTTTTTTTAATTGATTACGTGTTTGAAGAAAAGAAACACTAAGCCAATTAGAATTGCAAACGCATGTAGTGCAACAATATAATAATCAACATGCAGCACATTGTACATATATGAGTTCAATTTCCCAAATCATATAAAAGAAAAATATAACTTGTTAAATTTTTTTTACAAAAAATCATCATAGAGATGAAATACTTAGCTCTTAGTAAGCTAGTGTAAGGAGGTGTGCTATTAATAAGAAATTTTCCATCAAACCATAAAAAATCCTCTATTATTCCACCCACAACCTATTTTTGAAACCATTAGTCTGAAGGAAATAGGCTCCATATGCTTAGGTCACTCATCCCAACTACTTGCTTTCAGGATTATAAAAATTATTCAATGCATAACTATTTAGGAAAGCTTCTACCTTTCCTAGCCCTCACACTCCATTCCACTACAAAACAAAACATTGGGAGTATACCTTTTCTATTCTAAACATTTATTTTATTTTTCTATAAGGAACCTATTTTCCCTTCTCAATAGTTCCTTAGGAAACCCACTCACTCTTTATTATTCTCAAACTGTGAATGGGGAGTCTAATATATTGTTTTCCTAGTTCAAAATCAACCCAAAAGAGTTTCCTCTTAGATCTCGATCACTTATGGTTAAGTCAACATCAATTTATAAGGATTTGAATTCATTCCTCTTAACATCACCTATATTCCCCTTCACAAGTGGAAATGTCTCCTATAAATCAAGTTCCCAATTTTCTCTTTGATAGATCCACCTCGTGACTTCACATATTTAAATTGCAATAATTAATATGAGAACACATCAACAAAACTGATTTTTAGATGTAAAAATAATACCAATAGAATGTTCCATTCCAATTACATGTAGAGATTTATTGATAAGGAGGATCATTTAAATTACTATCATATTGAACCTCCATTTTCTTGTAAACATGGAATATGAAATTTCCCCCATCCATCGCTTAGATTTTATTGATTTGTGGTTTTAGATTTTAATAAGACTTTTCATTAAGACATGAAGCTTAGCATAATAGTGAGATTTATAGAGCAAAGAATTATTTTTTGTTCCTTTTTTTGATGGCCTGAAATTAAATATGAAAAGTAATTATATCAAATATATGATTTATAATCAACACCCAAACTATTAGCTAGTATTGAAATTTCAGAAACATGAGTAGAGACGTCATAGTTGTAATGATGATATTCCCTAATTGAAACTTTGAAATTGAATTTTATTTTAACTCTACTAATCGCAAAAAATAATTTGGGGACGACTCTCCACCCAACCGTAAGCTCAACTGCACATAATATTTCTACACTTTTCCACCTTCGAGCCCTCAATCAACGTACTACTACCAGGGAATATTTTGTCTCACAAAACTTTTATCGAAAGAAAATGGATGAAGGAATGATGAATTTCATCTTCCTCATTGTAATATCTCGTTTCAGGGATATCTCTAAAACACGACAAACTCCAACTGGATATTGACTAGGAGGGCATTTACCAGATATTTCGCCTCTAAAAAAGAGGATGAGATCCGGAGGCTACCTGGCCCTTTCCAGACTCTGTCTAAGAGTGAAAAATAAACACACCAAATGGTATATAACTAGAATGCTCAAAAACAGTAATAGACATACAGTAGAGAGAGTATACACAACCACGGCAACAACGAAAAATACGGAAACCCATCCAGAAAATGTATAGAAAAAATATTGAGGCATTTTATTAATCTGAGAAATGTAATGGAGTACAATAGGCTAATCTTGCACAAGGAAAGTGAGAAAACACTCTCAAAGAATACCAGAAATGGATGCTCTAGGAAATACGTCCTAGTTGCTGGAAACTACTGTGTAGCTTCTACTGCTGGAATGGACAGAAAAACTAGGGGCTGATCCCCTTGCTGGAATAAGCTGAAAATTGGCAAACCTCCTCTCCTCGGTAACCCGAACAAGATCCAAGAACCATCCCAAGAATGGAAAACTCCATAAATCACTAGAAACTTCCTCCCGAGTGAATTACGCTTGCCTCCAAGGAAGTGTGTAGTGGCTCAACAGAAACAGCTGCAATACTACCACAAACTCTGCCAAAAACCTCCGATGGGCAAAGGCTAACCGTCTACTCAAAATCCCAGCGAAATCACCTGCAGAAACCCCAAACTGAAGCTCCTCCACAATATACTGAGTCCTCTCTCCCAGTGACTATGCAGTCTCTATAAGCTCCAGCTCTGTAACAAACCCAAAAAATGGAACGACACACAAAATACTAAAAAACAAAACCTTGCTCGAGCAGGCACTAAAAGTACCCCGGGGCTAAGGGCGAGATCTCCGACCGGAGACACTCAATGCACTAAAAAGTGCTGCAGATATGCTAAATAGCCAACATGCTCAAGAATACATAAGTCTCAGTCCAAAATCATCAACTCGGGAATGAATTAAATGAGGAGGCTCCTCCATCTTGTATAACATTGGTTTTCCTCCAAAACCCAACATCGCCTCTCTCTCTCCTCCACATCCTCATTCTTATTTGCATAGAAGCTTGCAGAAGCTTCTAGAGTGCACATAGGCCCCCTCCTCTATGTGGTGTTAGGCCACCCCTTAACTCCCACTTAAGTCACAACGTTGTGCTACTAGGTGGATGTCTTATTTCACTTAAGTGAGTTAGACCCTCTTCGCTCACTTTTTGTTTATTTACAAAATATAGATGGTGAAATAAACAAAATATACCTGGAAAAATGTTGCTTTTCCTCAAGCAATTCCTGAACAAGCCTCCTCTCTAGTTTATGCTCCCCCACTGGCACTGCAAAATGTGCCTTGGTCCCAGATGTGCCACTGAATCTTCCCTGTCCTTTCCATCACCCTAATATGAAAGGATATCTTAATGCAAATATCCCAAACTGATCTCTCATGGTACCAGTTGACCAACAATCCTCCCAGATCCCATTGCCACCATGGCCAATAATTGCCCAAGTCCCACAGCTCGGACTGCACACTACCTCTAGCTATGACTGATTCTCTAAGAGGCGAAGACCATGACCCCTGATGCACTATATCTATGACTGTGTAAGCTATCCCATCAACTGTGTACCAAATCATCACCTCTCTCCAATCTAAGTCCTGAATCAATCCCACACTGATCCTACTCTGTTGAAATCGGGATAGAGTGCTGAAGAAACAATGACATGTGCCTCCCTGCCAGCTGGAATATGTATCATCTGCTATGTCCAAGGGGCCCTACTCCGTTGTGCTCCCTATGAAGAATATAGTACCATCAAGAGGGTACCAACTCATGATCTCCCCCCATTCCATCTTGGAAGAAGAATCTGATGTAGCAACAACTACTTCATATGGAACACGCCTGGAGTGTTGCCGCCAGCCCGTAATGAACTCCCACTACTCTGCCCTATCTGCCAATGAAAGCTGCCTGTAGAAGGAAGCCCCTCTCTCTATAATGTGCCAAAGTGGGCAAGATATGTTGCAAGCTCCATCGATGTACTCTTGGAGAGTTCTATCCACTAAAAATACTGCAGCTCTGCTGACTGCGTGTACATCTATCTACGCCTCATCCCTGTGTCAACCCACATATGGATGCTCCACCATATCCAACAAATCCTCCCACTCCTGATCAGGAATGTCATGCTCCCGCTATCTATTGGCCCCCTACAGAACAATCCCATCAACCTCCAACACCTCCAGAGGATATGGATCTCCAACTACTGTCACCGTACTCGATGTTAGTGCATCTGAATGCCCCACCTTAAGCGCTGACCCCAATGTTAGCTGCATATCCCTAATCGGCTCAATGTGGGCACCCATCTGGCTCTCCCCCATAGGAATATCATGCATAATGTGAATAGTTTCCTCCTCTGTCGACTCAAGATCCATCACCTACTGCTCTAGCTGAATTGTCACAAGTGACTCTTCACCCACAGTATCTCCCACAGAGTCCTATGACTGCTCACCCTGAACACTGGAATGCAGCTCCGGTCTACTGCCACCATCTCTACATGACTACTCTCACTCCCCAGAAGTGTCCTTAACTAATCCTATGGACTCATATGAAAAAGAGTCCTCACCTTGGCATACAGAAGGAATGACCTCCTCTTCTAGCTCCACCACCTCATCTGCAATGAATATGCCATCCGCCCTCTCGATAAAGTGTCGATACAATGTCTGGAGCTCGGAGACATACTAGGATGCTACCTCTATTGTACCCATTATCCTCTGCTCATGCATGATCTCGACATGCCCTGAGGGAAAAATGATGCATGTCTCTCTTATGACCTGCTCCTCAAGTGTAGGCTCAGCGATGACTGATGTGCCACCCCTACAGAGGATCATCTCATCTCCTAACCTGTGGCTGTCAACTAGCACCCTGTCCCAGAGCCACCGCTAATAATTCTCTCCCCTAGTGTGCTGAGTGTCATCCAAATATCTTGGGTGAGCCTCGCATACCCTGCTGCTAATGCCCAAGGTATCAAAGGACAACGAAAAAATCGAATGTGCCCGTGAGTGATGTAGAAGAGGGTTAGGTGCATGATTCCCCATAGATATTGTCAATTATCGCTCATATGGCTCCCCATCGATCCTGGGTGAAATACCCCTAAAGGTAAGCCTGTTGTCCCTGTCCGTGAGTCTCCCTAGAGGCAATGCTCTAAGACCCTGCTGTGCAGCACCATATGCCCTCGCAAACCACCGATCATCCATGTACTCCTCGACATGCCATTGCACATTGAGGCATACCCATGTATACTACTAGATACCCCAAGCTATTGTTGTACAACCCTGTACTGTGTTATGCCCTGACTGTGTCCAGGCATCGGTCACTCCCTGCGTGCTCTCAATGTGATGTAGGACACTCCTACTCCAAAATTCAGTCCCACACACTACGGTACACCACCATGCAACACCACGTCAATCGGAAGTCCACTGCTCAATGCTAGAGGCTCCCACACATCCCTGGATGTGATGACCTAGAGCTATCCCTCTACATGTCGGACTACACCCAATCGGTATCATCGTCTCGACCATCGCATCACTATACCTTCCGACAAATGGATCATCACTCCAAACCTTCCTCGAGCGGTCCGAGAGGTGAATCTCCCTATGTGTCAGTAGTGTTACCACCACTTCTCGACTCCACTACGTCCTCTATGCCCCACACAAAGGTGAAGAATCCTTGGCCCCATATAAGGAGCCATCTGGTGGCTTGCCAATGCTATCTCCTCCGACAAGCTCCTCCCAAGGTATGTTGACCACCCCGTGATCTTGTGTATGAGTGTCATACCAAGACAACCTAGGGAATATTACCATAAATTGGTTGGCCACTGGAGCTGACCGAAACTCCCCTAGTGGATGCACATACTTTACTGCTAGGCCAACTGTATCCTCCAAGACATAGTCAACCAACCTGCCTGGGAAATGATATGTAATCCCACCTAAACTTCAATGCCAATCCGGGGTTCCTGTATTCCTAGCACCTTGGAACTCTTGCTAAACTACACCCGGGTCCACTACCATCTCCATAACCCACTCCACTAGGTACCAACTCAAAATCTCTCACCATCCCACCTCAACATGTGGATGCTACACCCTGTGCAACCCCGATCATCTCATCCTACTAACCAAGTCAACGTATGAGATCTAACTAGGTGACTCTGTCTCTCTCTCTCCAATGGGAAGAGGTGTCCCAACAACGCTGCTAGTCCCGTCCATGCATGCCTGAAGGGGAATGATCTGATGCTCTGACGTGCCCTCTGGTTGTACCATCAGGGAATCCAGTCATTCCCCAATGCAGACAAACTTGGCCACCGACTCGGCACAAGCCACTCTCATGCCCTGCAGCTCCCTGTCCTGCAAAAAAATGGCCTCCCATATTGATGTGGCCTTCCCCTTCAAAACTAGAAGGTTTGCCTGAAGTCGATGATACCGCTTTCTGCGACCATCATCCAATACCTCTGTATCTCCTAGTGCCTCATCGAAGGTGGATACATCTCCTAACACCTCACTCATCTGTCGTGTGCTACTACCACCCAAAAACTCGGACACAGCTTCGGTAAGCACCTCAATGGATCGCTCTAATAGGGTAGGCTCTACCTTATCCACTACGATATCAACCGACATGGTCAAGGAGGTCTCCAATGAGGGTGAGTCCTATGTCACACTAGGCGTATCCTCGAAGTCCCTGTAATCTTGTGTGCCCTAATCCTCCAAGTGTGAGGTGACCATTTTGATGGTTTCCCCCTCCGATACTCGTCAAGATGGAAAGAGACATCCAACTTCTCCACCCAAGCTTTTTCTGAATGCTTGTATGACCCGTCAAATTTCGGTAAATGGAATCTGCCCACTGTGCGCTGCAAGCCCCCATCATGTGAGTGCTTGTTCCCTCTGTGAAAGTTGCGGGGTTTTCTATCCCATTGGAGCTGAACAAAATCTCTGAACGGAAGGGCATCCCTGAACTCCTGCCCATATGCCTGATACTCGGCGAAATAATCACCCATGTGGCTAGGCTCTGGTTCCTGTTGTGCTCCTTCCCCTGCATCTGCACCCAGAAAAGTGGGAATAGTGGAACATGTGGGTGTATGTGATGAGATATACTGAGTGGCATCATGCTCCAGAAAATGGTGCGATGTGCCTGATCCCTCGCCAATCTGGAAACCCCTTGGGGTTTCATGCTGTCTAGCCTCCATAACAGTGAATCTTTGCCCCATCACCTCAATCTGCCTCGACAGATCCTGTACAGATTTGAGGAGCATCGCCCCAAATCTCTTCGCATCATCATCATCTACCATCGGCTCCTCCTTCTATGTGTCTACAGGCTCCTCCTGTTCTGTGTCTATCATAGGCTCCTCATGTTCTGTGTCTACCGGCTCCTCTAGAAACTACACTGTTGCTCCAAGAATACACTTCTTCTTGACTTCAGCCTCTAATTTACCCACTGAAAACTGCTCAGAAAATTCTAAGAATTTGGGAAGGTGATCCTTGCCCAAAACCCAGAAAAAATCAAAAAGGGTTTCTTCTAATTCCAACCTTCAAAATCTTACCTTTTGTAGTTTGGACCTCTTCTAATTTCGTTTTTTGGCACTGCAGCTGCTACTGTCAATCGTTGCTCTTCAAACTGTTTGGCCTCTGTAAGGTCTCTTTCCTGATGTCATAGATCACAGGCTAAGAAAGAACTATGCTCTGATACCATTATAATATCCCATTTCAGGGATATCTCTAAAACACGACAAACTCCAACCAGAGATTGACTGGAAGGGCCTTTACCAGATATTTCACCTCGAAAAAAGAGGACGAGATCCGGAGGCTACCTGGCCCTTTCCAGACTCTGTCTATGAGTGAAAAATAAACACACCAAATGGTATATAACTAGAATTCTCAAAAATACTAATAGACATACAATAGAAAGAGTATACGGCGACCAAAGTAATAACGGAAACTATGACAAGTCATCCAGAAAACATATCGAACAAATACTAAGCCATTTTATTAATCTGAGAAATTTAATGGAGTACAATAGGCTAATATTGCACAATGCAAGTGAGAAAACACTCTCAGAGAATACTGGAAATTTTTGCCCTAGGAACTGCATCCTAGCTGTTGGTAAATACTATGTAGCTGCTACTACTGGAATGGATAGAGAAAATAGGGGCTGATCCCCTTGCCAGAATAAGATGAAAATCAGCAAACCTCCTCTCCTCGGGAACCGAGACAAGATCCAAGAACCATTCCAAGAATGGCCAACTCCAGAAATCACTAGAAATTGCCTCTCCAGTGAATTATACTGGTCTCCAAGGCACTGCGCATTGGCTAAATGGAAATAGATGAAATAATGCCACAAACTCTGCCAAAAACCTCTGATGGGAAAAGGCTAACCCTTCATTCAAAATCTCGATGAAATCACCTATAGAAACCCCAAACCGAAGCTGCTCCACAATGGATTGTGTCCTCTCTCCTAGTGACTACACAGTCTCTATAAGCTCTAGCTCCACAACAAACCCAAACAATTGAATGACACAAAAAATACTGAAAAACAAAACCTTGCCCGAGCATGCACTCGAAGTCCCCTAGGGCTAAGGGCGAGATCTCCGATCGGAGACACTCAATGCAGTAAACAGTGCTCCAAACAGGCTAAATAGCCAACATGCTCAAGAAGACATAAGTATCACTCCAAAATCATCAACTCAAGAATGAATGAAATGAGGAGGCTCCTCCATCTTTTATAACGTTGGTTTCCCTCCAAAACCCAATGTATCCTCTCTCTCTCCTCCACATCCTTATCCTTATCTCAGCAGAAGCTTGTAGAAGCTTCTAGAGTGTACATAGGCCCCCTCCTCTATGTGGTGTTAGGCCCCCCCTTGACTCCCACTTATGTCACAACGTTGTGCTACTAAGTGGATGTCTTATTTCACTTAAGTGAGTTAGACCCCTTCACTCACTTTTTATATATTTACAAACTATAGATGGTGAACTAAACAAAGTAGAATATTCCAATTCGCTGTCGCTAATTAGGAATATTACAGATCATCAATTAAATAGATGAAGCAATGGAAATGGGTCCACATGCACACATTCCATGTGTCAACATACAACATTTATTTCTTTATTTTATGTTTTACTTAATTTCATATTTCACTTAATTTAACTCTTTCTTATTTTATTCCTTTTTATAGTTTATTAACTTATTTTTACTATGTTTATAGATTACTTACACACACACACACACACATCTCTCTCTCTCTCTCTCTCTCTCTCTCTATATATATATATATATATATATATATATATATATATATATAACTCTAGTATTGTTATTTACTATTTTATTTGTATAATATTACTATATTCTCTTTATTATTTATTATTTCTTTACTATTATTACATTTTATCTAGTTTTTACTATTTATTTACCATTATTATATTTTGTTTTTTGTAAGTTATTTAGTTATGTTTTAATATTAATTTATTATTATTATTATTTATTAGGGGACATTACATGCTCCCCCTCTTTAAGGAACTTCATCCCAAAGTTAAGTTGAATTATTTAACATTTTATTTTATTTACTTATTTATTACTTCATATTTACCCCACACCCTCTATGGAACTAGTATAGCCAACACGCATTGAAATTTTCCAAAACACCGGAAAAATCGTAAGGAATATTTTTCCTTTCTCCCATTTTCGAAACCAGAGTCAAGACTCATCATTGTATACACTAGCTTATGGCTGGTCCCATTGTCGAGGCAAATACTCAAGGACTTTGGGAATCTTGAAAGGCTGGGTCACTCCCTCCACAATCACTAACATGTTCAACCCTAGGAATTGAAGTCCTTACACCCCCACCAGAATTCGGCATCACAATCCAATATCAGACACTTGACCTCCTCAATATGGTCCCACAATCCTTCAAGAGATATCCATCAAGAGTTATACAATATAATGGAATCACTCACATATGTAGTGTTGATTGAATTTTCCCCACCACATATGGTGTTACATCTTTTCCCTCGCAGGTATCATCTCCCATGAGATCATCAAATAAACTTGACCTATCAACTGATTTATGGAGTTCTTGTCATTCACCACATATCAACAGGAAATCAACGAATTAGTTAGAATAATAGTGTCATAGAGCATATTCCACATGCCAAGTATTTCATTTACTCATGATAACATAACATCATTGTTAATCACAACATTCTGAATAGTAAAGAACTACATTCTTTTGCATGCCATAAAATCTACATGAAATTACCACATGCTTCACATCAAAATATCGTCATAAGTTATAATATCAACATATCAACATCAAATACATATCATTACATAATAAATCAACCACATGTCAATATAGCTCATATCATAACATCATATTCCCTATGCATATCATATGCATCATGAGAATATAACATCATTATTATAACAACTAAATAAATAAGAACCACATGTGCATCATTATCCAGATACCATGAAAACTCGTAAATAGGAGAATCATCTAAATACTTATCAAATATAGAAAAAAAAATACACTATAAACATTATTATCATGTTTCATTCGATTTTTATTTTGTTGAATACCAACTATGAACTAAGGTCAATGAACATCCATCTAGGATCTAGGTTGTCTCATTGACACTACTATTGTTGTGTTCTGAACAAGATACCAAATTATTTTAATAATAATTTCCTCTTCTTTTAATAATAGCGTTCAAAATTTATCAAATAACCATAGCCACTGTATCAATGTGTTATAGTTTTTTTACAGTCTCTTTACTTGCAAGTTTCGCCATTTAAAGTTGTAATTTCTAGTTAAGCTATTATTTTTCTTACCATCATTCCTGAAATCATTGTTTCATATCCAATACATTGAATCAAAATCGAAATACATAACTCATTAATGGCATCTCAACTTCTTAGTTTTCTTATTACCTTTTAAGCATGAACTTATCGCGAAATGCATCTCCCTTTCCAATCTCAAACAATTACTATCTTTAGTATTTACCTTCAAACATTTTATTAGTCTATCACTTGTCACCTATTTCATCCTTTTGGTTCATAATTTCTCATCTCTCTCATTTAAAATTATATAGGTCATCACCATGACCCATCCCAATCCTGTTGCTCCATTGTTTTATCAATATCCTTAAGAGAGTTGTCCACTTGAGAGAGATGCCATTTAGTATCATCACATAAATTAGTAGTACAAATTATTACCTTTCCATAGTTCCTTTCCTACATTAATTTTATTCACCTCAAAAAATTGTATGAATATTAATTATATACTCCAATCCTAAAGTATATTATTGTTATTCACTGTAGCACCATCCTCAACTATGAGTAATGTTGAACATACGATGAGAATATTATCTTAATGTTAAAGCATTTATTCCTTTTGCAAAATCTTATAAATTTATATTCCTCTCTTATTCTCTATCATAATTTCAAATTAATTCATATGAATTATTATTATTTTGATTTAATCACTAAATATATCAAAACATTAATGAAATCAATAATATATTTTTAAACATTATATATATTAATAGATTATTATTACATTTATTATTCTTACATAACTCTATTAAAAATACATTGATACCATTTTTATAATTAATTTTTTATATATTGTTAACATCTCCTTCATATTTTATTTAAAAAAAAATATTCAACTCCACAGTTAAGTGAGCAATATGGATGCACTTGTCTTATAAGTCTTCAAATATTTAATTCCAAACTTATTAACTTTAAAATGCGTTATCCAGTGTGGAGCACTTTATTTGTGTCACACCCAAGGTTAAGAAATCAAGAATGTTCTGTTCCCTATTTATATTTATGAAGCTTTTTTGCATTTTTATTTTCATGTTTATTTAACTTTTCGAAAGGGGCACTTACTACCACGAAGATAAAATAAAGTTATGGAATAGAAGTAATTTGAATCATATTATCCATATAAGTTAATTTATTTTGCAGAATAATTTTCTATCTTAATGTGGCATTTCTTCGTGAATATTATTATCCCATCAAAGGATGATCATCAAAATAATTCAATCTTGGGATAGGAGATTTTATATGAAATAAATTATGGGATTTTTTTTGGAAAATAGGCACTTAAAAGTGAAAGTAAGATTCATCAATTTAGTAAACATATGCATATTTGAAACGAAATAGTTTTATTTGTTACATAGTGATTCTTTTAGGAAGAAATTGTGTGAATTTTGGTCTATTTCAAAATTATTCAACACTTATACTAAAAGCCATCATTTCGGTAGATAGGGATCCTAGAATTACAAGTAATAAAAAGTTTTGAGATAAGGAAACTAGTTAAATTTGTGTAAAGAGTAAATAAATGAAATGTAGGAAAATTTTAAACATTGAAATTTAACTCAAGTGGAATAGGCTTAGGATACCCTATATATTGGTAGAAATACAATCACACTATAGGAGGGTCTATGAAAACTTCGAACTCAAGGTGGAGGAAATTTAATAATGTATACAAGACAATAAAGGTCAAATGTCCAATGATAAAATTTCTCAAATGTTGCCTCCAGAGGATTTTCAAGAAAAAAAATTAACTCTCTAAAGAAAATTATTTTTTATTTTAATGTTAAGTCTCATTGCGCTGATTGAAATAATAAAATGCACTAAAATAGTTAACAAACTAGATTAGCAAGACTAGAAAAATGAAAATTTAATTAATGTCATATGGAGGTCTAATTTTGGGGGTGAAAAGCCTAAAAATGGAGAATAAATTGTATTGAGGACAAATCGAGGGCTAGTCAAAAAGGGAAAACTCAACTGTATTGAGGACAAATCGAGGGCTAGCCAAAAAGGGAAAAATCTTCATATATTTAGGAATATGGATTTAAACTCCATTTTTGAAAATTAACATTTGCAATACTATGGCAATGTGTTTTATTTTTTACTCTTTTATGATAATCATTGTCTTATAATGTAAGGATATTTTGATATAGAACCTTGGATATATATATATCAGAAAAAAAATTGATTTTATATAACATTGAGGAAATTATTCCGAAATTTCATTATATAGAAACATATCAAACATGTTTTCAGTAAGTTGTTTGAAATGATGTAACTTATAATTTCTATAAATTCTCAAATCTATGTACTTTGAGCTAGTATTTTCTATTAGATAATTACACTATATTTTTAAGAAGTACGCAAGTAGTCAAGTCCATAAATTTCTATCCAAAAGTAGCCAAATAAAGGTTTCATTTGTCGATGTGTAGTGACTAATCTAGTTGACCCATATATTGTTGATCGTAGAACTCATATGCTTAAGGTCCCCTGTATTCTTCTATGGCCCAGAGTCTATCATCTAGTTCCAATCCCCTTTTAGAAATAATATTTTCATCTACATTCATCTCCCTATAATTATGTTCACAATAAGAGTGGGAATAAGATAACATGATACCATGAATAACTTGAGCATTCAGAAAAATAAGTATATTTTGACACCTCTAGTGACCTAAAATATAGTTTATAAGAAGATTTGTTTCCCCATATATTTGAATGTGTTCGCAACCCTTTTATTTTGCAATGTAAATAAGAGCTTTCACATTTATCAATTTAGATATATTATTTGTGACCTACCAAGGCCCACCTAGATGGGAAAGGAATATGTGGAGTTATGTTGTAAAATGGTTCATCCTCCAAACAGACCTAAACATCCAAACAAGGCCATGGAATAGGAAAAATGGGTTCTTTCGGGTAAAAAATAGGGGATATTTTTTGTTTTTTATTCGGGAAATGTGAGATGATAGAAATTCTTTCCCTTTCTCGCTATACATGGTTAACAATATTCTCTTTAAAAATCAACTTGTAGGGGAGAAATATAAATATCAAAAAACATAAATTTACATTGACATGTTGTTTTATTTCCACTTATACTAAAAAAAATATAAATCCCTTAATTTAGCCATTATTACTAATAATTTTATCTTTTTTCAGTATTTAAAAATTATTTTTTAATTATTTTTCAATTTTCAATAATTATATTTTCAATTTCATTAAATCATTTCTTTAATATTCATAAATATTATAATATTTACACTAAATTATTTGAAGTGGAATATTGAATTTATTGTTTCTTTTCAATGAAGAAACTCACAATTCTGATATTTTGTGATGAGAAAGATATGAAGTTATGAAGAGCATTAGGAATAGGCATCGTTGAAAACCTGTGATTCTAGTCACTCAATGTTAGAGATGAAGAAGACACAACCTTCACTTCTTCATTGGCTAGTGCCACTACCACATACTGACATCCACAATACTACCACAATTCTTCATCAATTAATAATAGATGAAGGAATAAAAAGAATTAAAGGTAATAACATTAGATTACATATTGAAAACTTACCAGGAGAGAAACGGGGGTAGTACAAAACATGAACTGAATGTTGCATGCCATGCAGCAATAAATCTGAAAGAGAATCATGCAATTTTTCACATATCAATAAAACCAAGAAAATAACTACCCATAATTTGATTATCATCCATGTGTCAGCATGTAGAGTGAAATAAATTAACAACCCATATGGAACAAACAATTCAATGTATTCTCCTTTTATCAATGAAAAAGAAACCAAATAAATTAGCAACCAAAAATACATTTTTCACAAATTACAAGCTCGACAGTAAGACTATGTATTCAAATCAAATGCAATATATACCTTTATTATGGTATTCTATTTCACTATGATCGCATTTGCATGTGTCCACCACTAACGTTGTTGAGACATAAATAGTCAAATGTCCAGAAACCTCCTCGTTGATTCGATCCTTCCATAAAGGAACCTTTTCCCTCCTCCTCCTCCTTTTCCTGATAGCTCATATTCGGTTGCTTATATTATCTTGATATCATATTCAACTCTCCAAAATGATCCATGTATAATACAAGACAAAACTGATATCAACAGTTTTGGGCGACCAAATACCATTCAATACTATTAAACATGATTACAAAGATATTTATTCTATTTCTACGGCTCATACCTTTTGTTCAATCTATTGGGTGGATCAATCATTGGATAATGGAACATATTATGATCCATTATCTTGTGTATTTTCTACTAACAAGAGCATCATGGAGAGCATGATTCCAGATGATGCACCATGGGATGATGATCCCCATCATTCCTCCTTACCAAATTCCATTGAGGATAATTTTGAATGATTTTCATCTACCCACTTTTGTCGAAACCCTAAATAGTTCCATTTATATTCATGGAGTTGATTCGAAGAATAATCTCTCGAATATAGAAGATATGATACCTATTGATATTTCTATTAAACTGGGTATCGTAAAAAATCTACACATTGGTGTATTTGGCTTTCGATGTGTGATTGAGACCTATAAAGCCCTATTTCAAGAATTTTGTGAGCTATTTTCCTTGACATATTAGCATATTCTAGGTATAGACCGAAATATATTGGTGCACAAAATTATAACATATACTGATACTAAATCAATTCTACAGCACCTGCGTTTGGTCCATCCAAATAATGTTGCCACAATTAAGATTGAAGTAGAAAAGATCCTTCATACTTATTTCAACTACCCAATTCCTCTCACTGATTAGATGTCTTATGTCGTACCTATCATGAAGAAATAGGGGACTAACCTAGTATGTGTCGATTATCGGGATGCCAATCCCACTTGTCCCAAGGAAAAGTACCCGACCCCATTCATCGACCAGATTTTGGATGGTTACGTTGGTTATGAAATATATTCGTTCATGGATGGTTTCTCTAAATATAATCAAATCAACATTATCCTAGTAGATCAACTCATGACTTTATTTATGTTTCCATGGGGTACATTTTCTTATCGAAAACTCATGTTTGGTCTCAATAATGTTGGTGCCACATTCCAGCTGACCATGGATTACACTTTTCATGATACCAGGAACATCATGCAACTTTATTTGGATGATCTCCTTACTCATTCTAATTATAGGGATGATCACCTGATGTATTTAAGGGAAATTTTCTTATGGTGTAGATACTATAATATTTTATTAAATCCATAAAGATGTGTGTTATTTCTATGTTTTGGAAGACTTCAAGGTTTTTCTATTATAGAACAAGGAATTTGTATTGATCATCTGAAAGTGGAATAAATCATCAAAATGTCTACACCTTCTTCAATTTTGAGCTTCAACGACTTCAAGGTAAAGCTAACTTCCTTCATTGGTTCATCCCTAATTATGCAAATTTGACTAAAGTATTAACTCTTTTGCTAAAGAATGGGTTTCCTTTCATTTAGATCATGTAACACATCAAGTTTTTGATGTGATGAAAGACATATTGGTTCTGTCATCTCTACTATATCCCCTCGAATATCAATGTGACTATTTCCCAGACCTCTCTACTACCTTTTCTACTATAGAAATGATATTGGTCCACGAATACCATGTAGGGATAGAATACCACATATATTATTCAAGTATGAATCTCAATGATACTAAGATCAGGTATACTCATGTAGGAAATTTGGCTTTGGTAGTTGTTCAAGGTCTGGAAAACCAAGGTGGTTTCAGATTGAAAACTTATGACATGCATTTATTCACGTCAATTTCTAGGGGGGAATACTCTAAATGGATTTTCACCCTAGAACGGTTTTACCTGGAATTCATCAAATCCAAGTTAAATAAATCCTTGGTTTTCGTTAGGCTTATGTGTGACCTCCCTTTCCCTGATTCTAAATTGATAGCTACTGATTCTATCGCTAACTAGTCATTATTTTGATTTCATCACTTAATTCGTGCTACAGAGATATTTAGATTTATCTCCATACCCAGGATTTTTCGTCTAATAACTCTCTCTCTGAGAATCAACATATTTTTTACAAAGACAAGAAGTATATTATCATTGGAGACACTCTTTATCAACCTGATATTGATATGATTTTACAATGGTTCCTTACATATGAGAAGGCCGAGAAATTCCTTAATGCATGCTACTGAGGGGCATGAAATTGTGATTTATCTAGATGTACTACTTCAGAGAAGATCTTACATGTTGGTTATTTTTGGCCCACCATTTTTCAAGACTCAATTCTAGCCATCTATAAGTGCCACACATGCCAAGACTAAAATTGTAACACATGTGTCTACCTACTCCATTGCATCTTGTTATCATTGTTGGGCCATTTACGGAATGGGGTATAGATTTTATGACATGTAACCCTGACTCGGTCAGCGGGAATTGTTATATTATTGTCTCGGTACATTATTTTACCAAATGGGCTGAGGCGACGCTTACATTTAACAACATTGGCAAAATGACTTCAGATTTATTTTTCTATCACATTAGCACACAATTTGCTGTTATGCAACCCATAGTTATAGATGACGAATATAATCAAATCATATGATGACCAAACTAACTTCCATGTTAGGAATTTAACATGGTAGTTCCACTCCCTACTATCCTCAAGCTAATTGACAAGTTGTGACTATCAACAAAGTTCTTAAGAACCTATGATAGTCGTCCATAAATCGGATTTATATTTTCTCCTTTAGGCTTCCTTGTTCACATACTATACCTCAGTGAGTACTACTACCATATCTACACTGTTTCATTTGGTTTATGGTCTATAAATAATCCTCCCAATTGAATGCGAGATTCCATATCTCAAACTAGCTATAGAACTTATTGTTGCCACCTTCATAGAAGAGGAACGCCTCTTAGATTTGAATCGTTTAGACGAGACACAACGTGATGATGCTATAGCTAATGAATCTCATAAAATATGAATCAAGGTGTAATAAGATAAAAGTGTCAATCCTCGTGTCTTCTTAGAAGGAAACATTATTTTTTTATATGACTAAGAAGCTCATAAGTGAGGACCGTGAAGTTTCCAACCAATGTTGTTATGCTGGTATATTGTCAAGTGTGTTCTTGTAAAATGAGCCTATGAGTTAGTTGTTTTTGACAAAATCCCTTTGGAACAAGCTAGAGATGGGATTTACCTAAATAAATACTATGCTTGATCTCAAGTGTAGTTCACTATCTACATACTCTTTTATAGCTTTATTGAGTGTGTTTGCAGACTTTATCTTCATATTTTTGGAAATTTTCTTGTGATCCTCTTACATTTTGTATCATAGATCAGCATCCCTTGAAAAATACATGGGTTATGCTGATGATGCTAGTCGTAGTACTCATAATATTTCCTCTACAGCGTGGAATATATTTGCTCCAAACAGTGAATTAGTAAGTCTACAATGGATTTATATTGGTTTTTCTACAAACAACATCATTGAGTATAACGCACTGTTCGATCTACTATTTGATGGTATTTCACATGGTATCCGCCATTTAGTCATAAGAATTGACTCAAAACTTTTGGTACTACAGTTTCACGATGTTTATTCAATCAAAATCACCACCATTCTTTGCATGTATTTTTAGTGTTAATGCTCTAGAAATACGTTTCAAATCCATTCAATATGAACATATTTATAGAAATCTAAATATATTGACATATTCCCTTTGCCAATGTCTATTTAGTCAAAATCCCCACCATCCTTCACATGTATTTTAGTGTCCTCCTTCTAGAAATACATTTCAATTCCATCCAATATGAACATATTTATAGAAATATAAATACATTGACATATTCCCTTGCTAATCATGTTTCAAATAGAAATTTTCAACAAATGTAAATAAGTTTCCCTAGAAGGGATGATAGAGCATTGCAACCCTATAGACGATGTAAAATTCCCCTAGTGTAACACATTTTTTAACAAGGAGGGTCTGCTTTGGAACTAAGGTGAATTTATGGAACACTGGGGGTCTTAAAATTCCATAAAAACTAAATGAAATCACAAAAAGGGACCATGAATTGAAAGAGAAAGGTCTTAGCTCCTACCTGAAAGTGACATAATTATTAATGATCTGCTAGATTGACTGCAACCAGTTATAGAAGATCAATGGAATCTACTCAGTATAACTTTAACCCATTTTCCAACTACGATAGATGATTTATGATAAATGAATATGTTATTTGAACATGGATAATTGTATCTCTTGAGTATTTTTTGCTTCATTTTAGGACTCAAGGGACTACCTAGGAAAAAGAACATTTCGATTTTTATTTTTCTACTCTTTTTCAAACTCTGTAAGCATAAATAATATGTTATGTTTGAGCTTTATTTGACTCACTAAAACATCAACCAATGATGGAATTTTCAAACATGACAAGGATGAACCACACCTTTTCAGGATTTTTAAAACATACTCGGATGAATTCATCCAAAGGATTAACTTACAAATCAAGCATATGTTATCTTGCTCAAGCTTGTAAAAAATAAAGAGGTACTGACCAGCATTGTTGGGTAAATTGGGAAAATAGGGTGCTCCATTTTTTAATGGAAGTGAGTCTCTCTTTAACATGACACTCTTCCAATTCATGTACATTTTCATTGGGTTGGGAAATATTTTTCTCGTTTGGTTTATCAAACCATTTTAAAGGCTCCACTTTTGTTTTTGGATCAATGTTGTCAACCAGATTCAATGTCGTCGTTGTGTTAAATAGAATTCATTTAGTCAATATGTACTACAATAATATTAAGCCTTCATTTCATGTCTTCTTTTCCTGATCCAATTTCCTTTGGGCATCATTATGTCTCAAATAATAATACCCATTTCATTTCATTGATGGGGGACACATCAAGGGCATCCTGCGACAATTAACTTCCTATCAACATCAACTCATTATCTAGGATGTTGACCTAGAAACACCTCTCAGTACCTTAGTGCTTGCATAGATCAATTGTAAGTTTCGTCACTCTCGGTGACAATTTTACATCATTATGATTCGATCAAAATATTTTGTGTGATGTTAAACTTCAACTCATTTATTCACACCATATTGTTTGTATTACAATACCTTAAGAGTTAGTAACATCATAAGTTGTGTCTCTCACATCTGTTAGCAACTTTCACCATTCGTTAGTAATCATATGGTGTCTACGTTGTTCGAATCCAGCTCATTCATTCATGTGGTTAGACTTGTACATTACACGGTCATGTGAATGAGATAGAAGACCCCATATTTAGTTTCATTCATCCAGACTTTGATTTTAGGATAAATACAAGATCACTATGTATCATGGATATGGTCATATAGAGAGTCATCCGATCATGGGTCCACCATTTTTCATCAATGAAAATTTCTTTTGATCATTGTACATGTAATGTTCACTTATGTCTTGAGTATAGCTATGCCTCCATCAAAAAATATACCATGACATAAATGTATTGTAATGGAATGTGATATCATCGGTTGCTCCTGATCTCGAATCATCACAAGGTAAAACACTTTAATCATTATTCATTATTCATGACTTTTCACTTTAGGAAACAATCTGTTATAAGTCATTTTGTCACATCCGGCAAGCCAACTTATTAACTGGATCAATCTACATCCTCTTACCGCTTGACATCATCATGGCACAAATCCCTATGCAGGCCACTCTCATATCCCGGAGTTTCCTCCTCGGAACACCTTGTTTGAGTAATTTTAAGGACCAATGCTCCCTTGCCTCCTACTAGACAATGGCCAGCTACATTTCAATCAAAACTGGCCTTCATCGATCACCTTCAGGTTGTTCCTCTTTGCACATGTTTTTTTTTCTATAAATTTGAGAAAAAGAGAGAGGTTTCAGGAGTGTCTTATTCGAGAAGCTTCGAAAAAAAATTACAATAATTTACCTCCGATAAAAACATTCATATCCTATTCTATCCTACCATGGAGATTTTGTCCCTTTGCCTTTGATTCCATCCTCCCATCAAGTGTTGATCTCAAGCCCTATATTGGTAAATGGATAAGAACTCCAAACTTATCCATTATCCAAATCTAGGTGATGTTTTTACCCTTTATATCGTGCATTACTTAGATGTTGAATGTTGTACATATTTACTAAATTTTGTGTTCCTACTTTCATATATTTCTATTCTAGAAGTGCACATGTCTAGGTAATTAGTGGTATGTAACTCGATAAGATATTGTATGTCATAGATCGATGGGAAGAAGTGTCAGAAAGACTCTCTTAAAACATAGAAAATCTAGTAAAAAATTATTTCTCCTTTTCAAAAATAATATATTTTCTTTGAAAAACATTAAGGAAAGTTCCAAAGGTAAAATCTGAACGAAATACTTCAAATTGAAATAGAAAAGGACAATCCATTAGAAAATTTTCAAATAAGGGATGGATATGCCATCAACATCTCTCAAGAGATACCAACAAGAATTTAAAAAATAAACCTAGTAGGCCATAAGCATCTTGTAATGATGTCCACTGGGACTATGTCAAATATGTGGTTCACTAAAAAGATAAGGTCATTTTCTTCTCTCCGAGAAGAGCTTGGTGAATCCACTTCATAGATAATACTTGAATAAATATAGAATGAGACTTTTGGACCATTCAAATAAATAATTATGTAAAATAGGGGCCATTCATCCCATTTTGATGGAATCCTTCGAAATACCCCCCTTTATTGCTTTGAGAGGCCCTCTACAGTTACCCAATATATGGCGAGTTGTGGAATTAAATGATAGATGCTAGAAGTTATATGTTATATATAAAAATATGTAAAGAAAAAATTACTTCAATTTGTTTATATGGTAATTTTGTTTTTATTAATAAAATTACGAACGATTTTTAAATAAAAGAAAATCACATTGAAATATATATCACATAAATAATAGTTATAAATCAACATCCATTTTAACATATTAATTGAAAAACTAATTCCTTAAAATATTTAAATTTAATTAATAAGAACATAAAAACTAATACTCACAATATAACAAATTCTTAACCATGGATACTCACTCGATTTTACCATGGATATTATTAACTTATAAATATTTTTTCTTACAATATCATCAGACTGTTGGAAATATTGTCATTGATGGAAAAGGAGAAGAAAGGAGCAGCACCTCAACTATCACTAAGGAAAAATAACAAAGAAGAACCAGCAATAAGGAAAAGGAGATAGACAAGGAGTAGAGGCAGCAAGGGTAGCAAAAAAAGAGGAAGCAAAGGAGCCAAGAAGAAGAAGTAGCAGATCTTTAGAGATCTGCAGATTGTGTGAGTGCTTCAGTGAGGAATTTAATTCTGCATGAGGAATGGTTGAGGTTCAGTGAATAAAACTCTGCAATAGGAATGATGTGGTATTTTATTACTATTGGAAGACTTGATTGTGGGAATTGAGAATGCACATTCATTTAATTAAGTTCTGGGAGATTTGTACTTATTGTACAAATTAGTATAAATCACGATGAATCGATGTTAATAAGTGAACTGTAGAATTATTAAATTGAAGTGAAACCACAGTATTAATAGTGGAACAAAATCCATTCTATAGTCAGTCTACTAGGGTAACCACCTAAAATCGAGGTTGGAAATCGAAAGGTTCGTTCATGAGTTAGGCCATTCAATGATGAACACAAGTAATAATTGGCCCCTGAATTTTGAACATGGTTAAGTCTGCATTGAAAATTATGTTTATCTGAATCAATATTAGGTGAAGTCGATCCATAGTGAGATAACGATATTTGAAAGGAGTTGAGTTGTGTTTAAGCGAGCATATAGTAAAGCCGTGGAGAATTTAACCTCTGCATAAGAGGTTCCAGGAATAATCCGATTCAATTGGTTCTTAATTGAGATTGTATTGCATTTGTACAACCAATATAGAGAATCAAGCTCCAAGCATGTCTGAATCAAATAGAAGAAGTTGAATTCTATGAGGCAGAGTCCTATGAAACCGGGAAGGCAAAGTCAAATTGAATCGCGTGGCTAAACAATAAAGGCAGTTTTGAGCCCAAAACTAGTGGGTTCACATTAGTCTAAAATGGTAGGTGTAATTTCAAATAAAAATGTGATAGCACGTAGGCCTTGACACATGGCTTAAGGCAGTATTTGAAAACTACCTATTTCACATTATTTTTGCGTATTAAAGTTTTGTTATGAAAAAATTGCTATTTCCATTCGATTTGAAGGGAAGACAATCCAAGGACAATCACACGGGGAAGTTTTTGGTTTGTTAACGCATTTTTACCATGTTCTTTTGGAAAGTTAAAGAGGGAGCAGTTATGTTACGCGATAACCGTAGGATTGCTGAAGTTGGGTGCGATGAATGATCCACCATTGGATTATAAGTGAAGTAGCATGAGCGAAATGTGTTGTCTGAATCATACACTTGTCAACATATCCCTAAGTTGAAATCAAATCATCCGAATCATACACTTGTCAACATATCCCCATCGGTGTTGGGATCAATGTGTATATCTAGGGATTAAAATCAAAGAAACGATGAAGCCAATCTAGAGAAATCTTCCATTAAACACAATGGTACCTATGTTCCGTATTACAATTTAAAACATTTAAGTAACGTGTACCAACAACTCTGTTAAAAGTATATATAAATCCCATAGTAATGAAATGTGGTTCAACGCATATAAATTGTACTTAGATTGAATCTAAAACGCTTGTTGAATCTACCAATGAAGAGTTTTCTTCATCATTACTTAATACTAACAAGTCAAATCGAACTCTAATGCCAACCAAATATATATGCATTAGTGAAAAATACAAAGGGTGAATCATGTTATAAAATCGGATCAAGGTTTTAGTGACCAAGTACTCATAGCATAAATGATACAATAAGTCCATTAATTAAATGTGCCTTGAAGGTTATGAAACAGAAATTGACGTGGAAAATTAAAAGTAGGTGTACTTGCCATGAGAATGGAAATATCAACCATTGCCATAAGTTATAATCACATCAAAAATATATATAGTCAATATATTTTATTATAAACATGGGATATGATTTGTTGAGAATTCAGGAATGGTTATTAAAGTTCTAAGGATTTGCACTTAACGACATATATATATGTAAATCGAATTCCTCGTATGGTTACAAAAGTAATCGCTCTCACCTATAGATAAGAGGTAAATCCAATAATTGGTTCGATAATATATATATGCATAGAGATAGATATATATACAACCTTAGATATAAAATGATAGTAATAAAATACTTCAATACAATATATGTTATGAAAAATAAAACAAAATGGTTAGATAACATATAGTTGCTAAAACTAAAAAGAAATTGTCTAGAGGACAATTAGTTAGTATATTACTTTTGTATTACGATGAGATGAAAATGATGTGAAGGGTATACTTGGAGTATGAAAACATTTGGAAAAGGAATTATTTTAATAATTCAATAAACCTCTTTTCCTTAATAATATTAAAAGAGTAGTTAAGTATTAATGACAAAATCGTCTAAGAATAAATTAGAAGAGTAATTTTCACTCTTCCTTAGAAAAAAAAAAATATTTGTGTTGGATGAGAGTCGTTATAAATGGTATCAGAGCCCAAGTTAGAAAAAACTGGGCTGTTGTTGTGCTCACTGAATAAAATATGTTTTTGAAAATTTTTTAATGTTATTGATGTTGTTTTGTTTTAGTGTACAAAGGTACTGAACTGAAAAGTCAATGGCTAAATAAGATGAACTCTATGTCGATCTGGGTGGTGGAGATAACACACCAGATCCCAATTCTCATCTAATGGCCATGTTGCATAGGTTTCAACGGGATATGGCTGAGCTAAATAGCCAGAATGATAGGCTATCATTAGCCAGTGAGGAGCAAGAAAAAATGATAAGAGAATTGACTTCGCGGAACAGCCAAGAAGGTGAAGGTTCCAAAAGGAGAAGAAAAGGCAAGTTCTCAGATGATTCTAAGGAAGATGACACTACTAGACATCAGTCTAAATAGAAGAAGGAATTACAAGGTGAATTCCAAAAAATTAAACTTCCCTCCTATGATGGAGAGAAGGAGGAAGATGCTGAGGCATGGCTGTTGAATATGATTAAGTATTTTCAGGTCTATGAATATGAAAGCAATATGAAGGCCATATTAACTATCTACCGGTTTCAAGGTAAGGCTACCTTGTGGTGGGAGGAGACAAAAATTGCTCATGCCATTGATGAAAAACAATGACTTGGGAAGATTTCTAAGTCAAGTTTAAAAACTGTTATTTGAATGAACGTTATTATGATGATAAAGCAAAGGATTTTCATGAACTTAGATTGGGACAGTTCACCATAGATGAGTTTGTCACCAAGTTTATAAATTTGTTAAGGTATGTCCCTTATATTCATGAAGAGAAAGCAAAGGTACAAAAAATTTTGAACTATTTTCCTACTGTGTACAAGGAGAAGATAGAGTTAGATAATCCAAAAACTATGGAAAAAGTGGTGAGGAAAGATAGATTATGCTACCAGCAATTTAAAGGAAAGAGTGAGCATGGGAAAAGCTAGATAAACAATGGTGAATTAAAAGGAAAGAAGCAAAAACAAGCTTACTTGAATAAATTTGGTAGGGATCATCATTGGAATAAGTTTAAAAAACCAAAGGAATGTAAAACTGCTTAGTCCCAAGTTGGTTCAAAGAAAATAGATGGGGATAATAAGAAAGAAGGAACAGTTAAAATGCGAGAGCCTTTGAAATGTTGGCATTGCGGAGAACCTCATCTATTGAGAGACTATCCACACAAAAATATTCAAATGATTATGAGAGATAGAGAAGCTAACACAATTAATTATATAGCAAGGAACATAACCACTATCAGTGCAGCCTTGGAGAACCGACAAGAAGAACACCAGGCTACTATGGTTGAGATGGAAGGTAAGATTTTTGACCAATCTGTTATAGTTTTAATTGATACGGGTGCTTCTTTGAGTTACATTTGTCCACAAGTTTCAGATAAATGCAATCTAAAAATGGAAAATTTTCAACAGTCTTGGTTGGTCCAGTTAGCCACTGGTACCAAACAAAAAGTAAATCATAAGTTACCTCAAAAAACAATTAAATTAAATTATTTTTAGACAAAAGTAAATTTAAACATTCTACCCTTAGGCTCATATGATTTGCTGATAGGAATAGACTGGTTAGAGAAAATAAAGGCTATTAGAGAGTGGCCAGTCCCGAGTGATGTTTCAACAGTGAGATGATTTATGGGAATTGCGGGACATTATTGATGGTTTGTAGAAATATTTTCTACAATAGCATATCCCATAACTTCACTATAGAGAAAAGGCACCAAATTTGAGTGGACTAAAAAATTCCAAAACAACTTTGAACAAGTAAATTAAAACATACTACAACCCCTATACTGAAGATTGTAGATCCAGACAAAGATTTTGTCGTGTGTACGGATGCATGTAGAAAGGGATTGGGAGGAGTTCTGTTGCAAGAGAATTATGTTATTGCATATGAATCTAGAAAAATTAAGAGACATGAATAGAATTACAGTGTATATGATCTGGAATTGGTTTTTGTAATTCATGCCTTGAAGATGTGGCGACACTATCTTCTTGGAAAAAGATTTACATTGATGACAGATCATATCAGTCTCAAGTATTTTTTTTCTCAAACAGATTTGAATGCCAGAGAAGACAGATGACTATCTTTTTTTAGTGTGTTTGATATGGACATAAAACATATCAAAGGGAAGGAAAACAAAATTGTTGATGCTCTAAGTAGAAATGCTTGCCAAAACATAAGCAACATCGGGAGTAGTGCTAGTTTTGACTTAGAAGAATTTGCTAAAAAGGTAGCAGGTCAAGATCCCAACTATGAAAATCTACAATTGAAAATGTTGAAAAAGGAAATGGCTGAATACACCGAAAACTAGGAAGGGGTGATCTGCTATAGAAATAGATTGTACATCCCCAATGTGGATTCTTTGAAAAATGAAATCCTAAATGAATATCATAAACAACCATATTCATGACATCCTAGATATCGAAAAATTCTTACAGCCCTGAAAAAGAAATTGTTTTGGCCAGGAATGAAAAAAGACGTAGCCAACTACTTAGCCAGATGCATGGAATGTCAACTAGTCAAAGTTGAACATCAGCATCCAATTGGTATTTTAAATCCCTTGCCAATTGCAGAATGGAAATGGGACATTGTTTCTATAGATTTTATAACCGAGTTACCCAGAACAAAGTATTAGCATGACTCAGTGATGGTAGTGGTAGATACTTTAACAAAGGCTGCACATTTCATACCTGTAAAATCTACTTTTGGGACAGCCCAAGTAGAAAATTTGTTCCTAAAAGAAATAGTAAGGCTACACGAGGTCACAAAGATGATTATTTAAGATAGAGATGCTAAGTTCACAGCCGCTTTCTGGAAAGGTTTGATTAGGGGCATGGGCACTAAATTGAATTTTAGCACTACTTATCACCCTCAAACAGATGGTCAAACAGAGAGAACAAATTAGATTTTGGAGGATATGTTGAGAATGTATGTGATGGATAAGCCATCCAAATAGGAAGACTACTCACATTTAGTTGAATTTGCTTATAACAACTGCTACCAATCCTCCATCAAAATGAGTCCATTTGAAGCACTTTATGGAAGAAAGTGTAACACCCCCAAGTTCTATGCTTTTCAAATGAGACATTTGAACATAAATCCAAAGGGGAGTGGACCCTAATGGATGATTATTGTGTGGATGTGGTTAACTATTTATTTATGAAAAATAAATAAAATAGTGTGTATGCACTATGACTAGATGAGAAAGTGAGATCACATGCCTAATCCATGAGGTGATGGAAAAGGTAAAGACTTTCCCCAAAATCTTTCAAAAATCCTTGAAAGAAATTATTTCTAATTTAGATTTTTGAGGAAAAATCTAAATTCCCCAATGATGAGGAAAGTAGTTGGGAAGAGGTAAAAAGCTGGAAAAGCTGGAAAAGCTGAAAGTAGCTTTAAAGTCCCTAAATAAGGGAAGCCTAGGCAAACAAGAATAAAGCATCCTGAAATTCTGGACGCAGAATTGGAAACAGGCCTTGGGGAGAGCATAGCTTAAATAAGCTGCTCCAGAACAGGTTGAGGTTAGTCTGTTCTTGGAGGATCTCGGCTCGGGGGTGAGTTCTGGAGATAAACAAACTCTAAGGTTGGGAGGACTGGTCATAGTAGCGGTATGCATGCATAATTTTGGAGATTATTTTATGACTGTATTAATTATATCTGTGTTAAGTATATCAAGGTTATATGCATGGTTCTGTTAGAACTTATTATTTAAATTTCAGATTGAATGTTTGTTCAGTACCTCATGCAATTACAAGCTAAGTGTAGTAGCTAAAAATTCAGTAGGTTAATAGTAAGGACAAAGTTAAACAAAAACCAAGGGGTTAGTTATGAGGATTTGTACATTGCAGTAATAAAGGGTAGAGATGATAAATCAATCTGAATGTTTAATCGAATAGAAAAATTCAAGTGGTAGCTTGTTGTCTTTGGAATGACAAACTCAGTTGATGTGTTGAATAAACAGAACCTTTTAATAAAGCTGTAACCAATAACCGTAAGTAGGAAACCACTAAGTTTGTAATAGCAGTACGGGGTTTAGTATATCAGCTGTATTACAATGGAAAGAATTGTAGAATTAAGAATTTAAATTGTTCTATTACATGGAAGTTTAAATTTATGAAAGCAGAAGTTGAATCCTAACCAAGTACGAGGATCTGAAACTAGGGAGTCTAAACCATAAATTTCAGTATCCACTACCTCCATTTGATTTAAGCAAGAGGGACTATATCCTAGTTTTCCAATGGATGAGTTTAATATGCACCAGAGTTTCAATTATGTTGAATAATTGTAACAATAAAATAAGGGGAGAGTCCTATTGAAAATCTATTTGTGTGATAAAAGTGTGTGTGAGGGAAGATTGTAAGCATATTTAAAAATACTAGAGGAAAAGAGCATCTATTTACCTTCCATATAAGCTGAGTTTGGGAAAGTAGTTGGAGCAAGAAAGGTTAACTAATATAGATGAATGTATACGTGGATGCATATATCTATACCTTGATCTTGAAACTTTATAATCTTTGAAAAAGATCTACAAGGCTTACAAAGTTTGGAACAGAAAGTTTGAGGAAAGGCCTATTGATCGGCTAGCGTTGGTCAAAACTCTGAAAAAAATGACTTTGAGAAATACAAACTAATATATATATAGATATATAAGTCAACTAGATGGGCTGAGAAGAGTGGAGGTCAAGCCCAAAAATTCTCATGGAAATTCTTATATTCCCATGGCTGCCTATAATTACTAAAAAGAAATTTAATACCGGATAACAGTATGAATTTGTAATTGATTCAATAGAAAATTAGTAAATGTTATCTGGTGCATAAAGCAGAGTATATCTGAGTTTATGTTATATGGATAAGAAGCTGGGTCTGGGAGACGTGACAAATGGTATCGGAGCCCAAGTTCAAAAATTGGGCAAGATATGTGCTCACAAAGAAATAATAAACTGTTATAAATTTTATGAATATTAAAAATATTACTTCAAGTATACAAATATCTTGGATATACTTTCAGGTATACTTGCAGGTATACATGTAACAGATTGTGATGAAGTAGAAACATTGGTATGGGAGTAATATGATGAGGCTCATATACCAGAATGGTTAAACCTATAATAGGTTTAAAACTGGAAACCGATATCTCTCAGAAAAATATTATTTCTATGTAAAATAATAGTGTATGATTTTTTCTGCACTCGGACTATATATCCATGATAAAAAAAAAAAAATTGTAGCTTAAGGAGAACTTCTACTCTACAGATGTGTTATTTCATTTATATCATTCATAGTGTAAATGGCATTCTTGAATCCACTTCTAATCCTTGAAACATCTATTATACAAAAAAAAACAAGAAAGCCTTAAATTATAACTAAGGCATACTACTCAAATTACTATCAAATACCTATAAAACAAAATAATTGCTTGATTCTACATTTAAGATCAGTCCTACTTTCAACAGAAGGAACACCATGAGGGGCATCTTGTCATTTGGCATGATTGAAAGATATTAACATGTAAAATAGAACTTTATAAAACCCCTAGACTATGATTGTTCGAAAAAAAATATATATATATTTCTCTCCTTAGGAAAATGTGGTGTGATAGTTCCACTTGGTGTCTTCCTCATACAAAAAAATCAAGTATATTTTAACTAAGAAAGAGACATTAAGACCTTATCCTACCATGGAAATAGAAAATTAAATGCGGTGATTTTAATTGTACATTCAAGAAGTTCGATTAGGAAGAATAAGTAGGGCTGCACCCTTAAAAAAACTTTCCATAGATAATATTAATCTCGTAGTCGACTTCCATAACTCAAGGTACCTGTATTAGCACATTTTAAAACAAAAGCGAAATGAAAATTATAGATTATTACTATCGGAATCATGTATAACAGTGCAAAAAGATTAAGAGAAACGCACGCTCAAGTTAATTATATGACAGTGTTCTAAGATCAGAGAAATGTATGCGCAAGTTATTGGTATTACCGTGCGAACAGATTTGAGAAATATTATGCCAAGTTACATGTATATGTCGGTAAGGGTAGGTGATATAGTTAGGTCGGGCGAAATTTCTGCACGGCTGTTATTATGTCATTACCATAACCGAGAGGAAACTGAGTGAAGCGATATAGAAAAACGAAAATATAAGTACAGGATACGACGGAGTCACGGTGTATATGCTCATGAGTGAACAAATTTTCTTACAGCATGCTAACCTCCAGGCGGCACACCTAGTTAAGATTAATACAGTATATATACCTGTACAAACCGCAAAGAGATATGGCTAGGTTTTAAAGGTCTTTTTCGGCTACCTTTCTGAGAATATCATATAAAAACACCGAATCTAGAAAAATTAAGCAAGACCTAGGGTTAGCAGAAGTTCAATGACCGAAACAAACTTATGGACTACGATCAGCAGAGATGAATCCTGGTCACACCCCGCGGCATAGACGAGAGAAAGGTTTCCCGCAACTTGAATACAATAGGGATCCTGAAACTGAAAATAACACGATTTGTGGCTTTGAGTATGAGATTGGGGCTTTTAAAATAAAAATTCCACGTTAATGTAAGATGCAGGGTTATAGGTGACCAACGACAGAGCATTTCGCTTCACCATGAAAAAATAAAACCCTCTCACTGTAGACATTTGAATATACAACTTCTTCCTAGATAATAACGGTAGATCAGTGTAATAGCAGAAAAACTATAAAGGGAAAAGCATGTAATAAACTAGGCCGAGAAGCCATCTACGCACCTGAAACCCAACACACAACCGACGCATCAGTAATGAGAAGAGACTGTAAACAAATGTAATTCAATAAGAAATCAAAGAAAGGAGGGAAAACTGGATCGAAAAGCGATTTACTCCTTCGGAAGGAAATCGTTAGGCAAGAAAACATTTGTTCGCCAGTCATCATAGGTAGAAAGAAAAACACAGGGTCTTAATACTCTACTCAACTCGGGAGTGCAGAACTTATAGTCTGCTATGTACACTCGATCCGTTTCAGAAACCTTGAAGAAAATATCAGAGAGGGCGATACAAACAGGAGTGAGTCGGGGCGGTGGAGTGTTGAAATAGGAAACAAAAACCCTATCTCAAACTCGTCACTGTGCCTGAAGGAACTCAGAAATTTATTCTGCGCATTAACTCTCACAACCGTTACCCTTAAGAAATCTCGAGGGGGATTGTATCGAGCTACACAAACCTGACCATGCGTCCTGCTCGAAAAAAATTTAATATTATTCCATACACTCTAATTTAACCTGCCTTCCAAAAATTCGGCGAAGTAATGGAGTCAGATCCGCCAAAGGGACAGTCCCGACTACGTCTTCCACTAGGGTGGGACGTGTCAATCGGTCAAATGCAGGAGTACATCTGTGATAACGCAGATTTCCTGAAGAGCGATCAAGGAGCACGCCAGTGGAAATTAGGAAGATCTGCCGCACAGGAGAGATGTACAAACGCACTCCTTCAAGCTGAGAAGACGGCATAAGGATGCATCGCACTCAACCCTCCAACCTTAAGCAAACCCTAGCATCGCTGGCATCACACGCAACCAAGCAGTAATTACATGAATATTAGGGTTAAATGAATCAAATATAGATACAACTATACTGGTTCCTATTGATAGACACGATCCATCGATCCGCCCTTATGGTCATCCTTAATACGTTCAGAAAAATAAAATTGTATAACCATAAAAATATAATATGAAAATGACCTCATTTACATTTCCCACAGCGCGGATATGAAGGGGTAAGCCAGCGCATACATTACCCACAGCTATGATATAGAACGATACAATCATATAGATATAGAGTTGACGCCAATGAGAAATGCTGAATATATAGTGAAAAATCTATGAATAACGTTTCGGTGCCGATATAAAAGTTACAAATATATATATATATCACAAAGGGTATGGAGATATAATCTTAGATATATATATATCACATAATTTTGAATTTCATAAACTTTATATGTTGGGAACATTGTGGGTTTTGTAATATAGAAGTATAAAGTCTTAAAGTGGGTAAGTAAGGCTCGGCTTTTGTGATATATAGCTATAGAGTTTTAAAAGTGAGTAAGTATGACTTAAATTTTAAAATACAATGTTAATCTAGCTTACATAGATTAAAAGGGTGGTTATCATTGCCTAACTCAGAGTATTTAGACCTTGGGTGAACAAGAAGAAACCCTTAGAGGTTTTACAAGTGACAAATGGTATTTTATTAATATTCATTATAACAATAAGTTGATTAGAAGCATGAAAAGATATAAATGAATAATTGTGGGGTGATATATGTTCCTAATATGTTATATAATACTATGTGTTACCATAGGTATTGGAACAAAAGAAGAAGGAAAGTTTGTATTGGAATATATAGAGAAAGGTGGATAATAGAAAGAGGACAATTTATATTTAATAAAGGTATGTTAAATATAAAGTTGTAAATTCGTAATTAACTATTAAATATATATATATATATATATATATATATTATTATTATTATTATCATGAGAAATGATAGATTAAAATGAAACAAATTGCACGTGGGACATAAGTTAAATCTACAATTAACATTATAAATATAGGTGATCTTGTTATATGTTATAATGTTAACTTTGTTGAGTTGTATGAATATAATATCTTCATACATGATAATTTAGTTCAGTTAGTAAATTTCAAACTTTATACCCATGGATTAAGGGAGAAGAAAAAATTCACTAGGGAATATTAAAAGTGAATTTACCTTAAAAGTTGCAAGTAACGTGGAAGGACATATTTTACCATATGGTCAGAATATTATTACTCTAATTATGGTTAAAGGAGAAATAAACACTATTGTGGTAGACTAAGTGGTAAAAGTATAATGTAGAAAGAAAAAAAATTTGGATTGGAAAAATTACCAAGATGAGTTTCAAGACAAGTATGACTAAAGTATTTTGTGATAAGCATATTTTAGTTCATATACATGGAAAATAATGAAGTGGTAAGCTTAAGTATGAGTTATAAACACAGTTAAATAGTTGGTTTAGTAATTGTGGACCATTGCATATTAAATAATGTAATGCAGATCCCTTACATTGAGTTATGAATGAATGAATGAAGGGATAAATCAAATTTTCCCATGTGAGTTAGTTAGGGTAGAATTGAAAACCTAACAATTTTTTTTTTTTTTTATACATGGGAAAATGATTATGAAAATGATCATGCATGGATAAAAATCCAATGGAGCATAATTAATTTCCTCAATTTATCAAGTGAAGCATGGGTTTAGGATTAGAAAAGGTTTTTTGTTACAAACCATATGTTGTTTATATAAACCATGGGTCGATTTCTAATGATTAGTGAAATTCACATATAAATATAATTGGTGAATCATCATTGGAATGTGTATAGCATGGAACAAATTTTTTTTTTTAGTAAATGTATAAATTATGGTAATTCTTTGAAAAAGGGGAAATTGTGTCAAATTCAATTTTGACATTATCAAGTAGTAATACTTGTGAATGTGATGAATGATAGTAATTACATGTATTCACACTATAAGATTTTGTTGGGGTAAATTTTATTTAATTTAATTTTCCTGAGCCTTAAATTCAAAGATAGGGAAATAGTGTGAAATCATACAGCTACCAAAAGAAAAAAATGAGACGGTACTGGAAGTACAGCTATGAACTGAGAAAGGGTAAGCATAACCATGCATATGATACAATTGTTTTCTTTCATTTATGAGTACTAATGAAAAGTTGTAAATTTTTTTAGCCAAGTGTGTAACAGGAAATTGTACACTATGGAAACAAGGAGAAAAAAAAAAGGTGAAGATAAGTGCAGATAAATCACCTAGAAAATCAAGAAAAGCTGAACTGGACCAAGTTTGCGTGAGGAAAGAATCTCACTGAAAAACAAGAAAGGATAAGTAGTGTACTAAAAGTGCATTAAACTATTATGAACCTGGACGGTTTGACTAATAATTGAATTCCTTGAAATTATTGATGTTATTGTGGATTATTAACTATATGTACCTGATATTACTTACATTGGGATGAATTGAAAGAACGGAATACAAGATTTTCTAGACAGACTTCTTGCAAAGAAGTAGGAAGAAAATCAACTACATAAAGCAGGAGAGTACTCTGCTGGAAACTAAGCAAGGACAAAGAAGAAATCTTCGTCAAAGTTGAAAAATCAACGTTAAAGTGTAACACCGAGGAAGGTGTTGGAAAGGGGGGAAACTAATGGCTTATAAACTAGCCCTACCATTGCATATTAAATTTCATGATGTGTTTCATGTCTCCTTGTTGAAAAAAAAAATAATAATTTTTGTACATGATGCTTCTCATATTATTGATTGGAATGTGGTCCAGGTGGAACCAGAAGAGGAATTCCTTCCAGAGCCACTTCAAATATGAAAGCGGGAAGAAATTGAATTGCGAAATCGAACAGTAGCTAGAGTAAAGGTGCAGTGGAGCACTTTACTGTTGAAAAGCTACATGGAACAGAGAAGCTAAGATGATGGAAAAGCATTCATAATTATGTTCAAAATAAACTAAGTAGATAGTTGTCAACACCGAGGATGGTGTTTATTTTCAGAGGGGGAATATGTAACACCCCCAAGTTCTATTCTTTTCAAATGGGACATTTGAACATAAATCCAAAGGGGAGTGGACCCCAATGGATGATTATTGTGTGGATGTGGTTAACTATTTATTTATGAAAAATAAATAAAATATTGTGTATGCACTATGACCAGATGAGAAAGTGAGATCACATGCCTAATCCATGAGGTGATGGAAAAGGTAAAGAATTTCCCCAAAATATTTCAAAAATCCTTGAAATAAATTATTTCTAATTTAGATTTTTGAGGAAAAATCTAAATTCCCCAATGATGAGGAAAGTAGTTGGGAAGAGGTAAAAAGCTGGAAAAGCTAGAAAAGCAGAAAGCAGCTTTAAAGTCCCTAAATAAGGGAAGCCTAGGCAAACAGGAATAAAAGCATCCTGAAATTCTAGACGCAGAATTGGAAACAGGCTTTGGGGAGAGCATAGCTTAAATAAGCTGCTCCAGAACAGATTGAGGTTAGTCTGTTCTTGGAGGATCTCAGCTCGGGGGTGAGTTCTGGAGATAGGCGAACTCTAAGGTTGGGAGGACTGGTCATAGTAGCGGTATGCATGCATAATTTTGGAGATTATTTTATGACTGTATTAATTATATCTGTGTTAAGTATATCAAGGTTATATGCATGGTTCTGTTAGAACTTATTATTTAAATTTCAGATTGAATGTTTGTTCAGTACCTCATGCAATTACAAGCTAAGTGTAGTAGCTAAAAATTCAGTAGGTTAATAGTAAGGAGAAAGTTAAACAAAAACCAAGGGGTTAGTTCTGAGGATTTGTACATTGCAGTAATAAAGGGTAGAGATGATAAATCAATCTGAATGTTTAATCGAATAGAAAAATTCAAGTGGTAGCTTGCTGTCTTTGGAATGAAAAACTCAGTTGATGTGTTGAATAAACAGAACCTTTTAATAAAGCTGTAACCAATAACCGCAAGTAGGAAACCACTAAGTTTTTAATAGCAGTATGGGGTTCAGTATATCAGCTGTATTACAATGGAAAGAATTGTAGAATTAAGAATTTAAATTGTTCTATTACATGGAAGTTTAAATATATGAAAGCAAAAGTTGAATCCTAACCAAGTACGAGGATCTGAAACTAGGGAGTCTAAACGATAAATTTCAGTATTCACTACCTCCATTTGATTTAAGCAAGAGGGACTATATCCTAGTTTTCCAATGGATGAGTTTAATATGCACCAGAGTTTCAATTATGTTGAATAATTGTAACAATAAAATAAGGGGAGAGTCCTATTGAAAATCTATTTGTGTGATAAAAGTGTGTGTGAGGGAAGATTGTAAGCATATTTAAAAATACTAGGAAAAGAGCATCTATTTACCTTCCATATAAAGTGCTGGGAAAGTAGTTGGAGCAACGAAGGTTAACTGAATATAGATAGATGTATAGGTGGATGCATATATCTATACCTTGATGCTGAAACTTTATAATGCTGAAAAGTCTACAAGGCTTGCAAACTGGAAAGTTTGAGGAAAGGCCTATTGATCAGCTAGCGTGGGACATAACTCTGAAAAAAATGACCTGAGAAATACAGACTAATATATATATAGATATATAAGTCAACTAGATGGACTGAGAAGAGTGGAGGTCAAGCCCAAAAATTCTCATGGAAATTCTTATATTCCCATGGCTGCCTATAATTACTAAAAAGAAATTTAATACCGGATAACAGTAATTGATTCAATAGAAAATTAGTAAATGTTATCTGGTGCATAAAACAGAGTATATCTGAGTTTATGTTATATGGATAAGAAGCTGGGTCTCGGAGACGTGACAGAAAGTGTCATACTCCTTTAAGCTGGAGACAGCCTAAAGATAAGCTACTACTTGGGCCAGATACTCTACAAGAAATGGAAAGGATTGTCAAAAAAATACAGAGAAACATCAAGATAACACAAGATCGATAGAAAAGTTATGCCGATAAGAAGAGAGTGCACCGAGATTTCAAAGTGGGTGATCATGTGTGTCTGCGTATTAAACCCAAAAAGAGCACACTTTATGCTGAAAGTTGTGCAAAATTGGCTCCTAGATATTGTGGGCCTTTTGAGGTGTTAAAAAGGGTGGGACCAGTGGCTTATAAGCTAGCCTTACCGCCCCATGTTAAAGTTCATGATGTGTTTCATGTTTCTTTATTAAAAATATATGTATATGATGATTCTCATATTTTTTATTGTAATGTGAAACAGGCAGAACCAGAAGGGTAGTTCCTTCCAGAGCCGCTTCAAATATTGGAGAAAGAAGAAATTGAATTGAGAAATTGAATAGTAGCTAGGGTAAAGGTGCAGTGGAAGAACTTTACTGCTGATGAAGCTACGTGGGAAAGAGAAGCTGAGATGATGGAGAAATATCCATATCTATTTTCAAAATAAACTCTAGTAGTTAGTTATTAACAACGAGGACGGTGTTTGTTTTCAGAGGGGGAATATGTAACACCCCTAGTTTATTTTTTTCAGGTCAAACATTTGAACTTCAGTCGAAAGGGGAATGGACCCCAATGGATAAGCATTGCATGGATGTAGTTAATTAATTATTTATGAAAAATAAATAAAAAACTTTCTGTGCACTATGATCAAATGAGATTTTTGAGATCACTTGCCTAATCTATGAGGTATGGAAGGAGGCTAAGACTTTCCCCAAAAATCTTTCAAAAAGCCTTGAAAGAATTTATTTCTAATTTAGATTTTTGAGGAAAAATCTAAATTTACCCAACGATGAGGAAAGTAGTTGGGAAGAGGTAAAAAGCTGGAAAAGCAGAAATCAACTTTAAAGTCCCTAGATAAGGGAAGCCTAGGGAAACAAGAATAAAATAATCTTGAAATTCTGGACACATAATTAGAAATAGGCTTTGGGGAGAGCATAAGCTTAAATAAGCTACTCTAGAACAGATTGGGGTTGGTCTGTTCTAGGAGAGGATCTCAGCTTGGGGGTGAGTTCTGGAGACAGAGGAACTCTCAGGTTGGGAGGACTAGTCATTAGAAGAAGTGGTATGCACAGTACTTTTATAAATGGTTAAAATAGATTCTGTTGTACAATATTGATAAATGTCGTAGCTGTTATTTTGAATTAATTTTCATGAGATTTGTTATTCCTTACATTTAACAGATTTCATTAGGAAAAATTAATCTCTAAAATCTGTATAGTAGTAGGAATAGTTCATTGGGAAATATCAAGCAGAGTCTCTAAACCAATACTGGTGTAAATCTAAAGATATTTTGTTCCGAAGAACTGTACAAAGGAAAATTTTAACATATTTCTGTACTTTAAAAGTAATATGGAAGTGGAAGTAAATTATAGAATAATAAATATTGCTCTACTGTTATAATATAGAAAGTATAAAATTTTATTAACCAAACCAGAGATTTCAACAATTAATAAATATGAATATTTTAAATTTATTAATTTCTATTCTGGAGTTACATGAAAATCATAAAAGAAGTCATGAATAAAAGTTTCACTCTGCATGTTCACATAAGGAAATGAAATTGGTATATAATGTAATAATATACCTGAATGTCCATAGAAAATATTAACAACAATATATAACCAAATTGTATCCACATGCAGATACATATGTAACTAAGTTGTGTCATTATATAAGAATCCTATAGAAGTACTAGGATACATTATAGCTATTAATGACATAGAAACCCATAATTCTCTGCATAGAGTGAGTTATTTTACAATATTCGGGCTATGTAATAACAGTAATACTTCCAATAGAAATTTTGATACATAAATTATCTTCCTATTTTAAATCAAGATAATAGGAAATAAAAATACTATATAAATTGTAGAATGTGTTTTATCTCGATAAAAGAAACTTTTTAATATCCTATGAAATTATTCTTAATGAACGAATAATGAGAATTGAAGAAAGCATACAGGAATAAGAAAAAGTATTATAGTCATTTATAATATGGACAATATGAAGTAAATAAATGGCTTCTAATTAAATACAGAGTTAGGAACATATGAGATTAAGAGGTACTATAACTCTAAAATAAATATCCATATGTATACAAAGGTATACGTATTGTTTTAAAAATTTGTGTAAAATAAAATCATTATACAGAGTATCAAAATGTCCAGATCTTCGTTACATCCATATCGTTTATGAACATAAATCAATGTGTGTTCAATATAAAATTATAAATGTCTGAAATAAAACTTGAGATTTCATCCAAAGGATAAATCATTGAAGCAAGCTAGTCGAAACAAAATTAACAGACTTGGAAGGTAGGCGAAGTATTCGTTAAATCTTCCTTGATAACGAACAATAAGTTAAATGGAATGTTGATAACATACAATGACCATCGATACCTATATGTATTTCACAAGAATAAAAATTGTTAATATTTATTTAATTCAGGAAAATCTGTAAACATTCCATTGAAAATCGCAGAAAATAAAAGATTTACCTGAGGGTAAGAACATATATCTCAAAAATGAAAAGGGAAATCTGGGGATAATAAACCCGAGTTGTATATCCATCGGGAAATATAAAATCATATAAACTAACAGAGACATTCAAATAAAATAGCTAAAACCCTTACAGTCAAATTCGGTTCAGGAAGAATCAAACCCACAGAGAAGCGAAATGGAAATCACCATACCAACGATGGAGCTTTCATTCTACTTTCCATAAAATAAACAAATGACATTCAAAATTAGTTTACGAGCAAAACTAGTAATAGAATGACTGCTTGTTTAAATAGAACAATTGGTAATAATGAAACCCTCTCTAAAATCTGAGAACAAGAAGAGGAGAATGTTATTATTAAATTCTAAATACCAAAAATAAAGTTGAAACTAAATGAAAATCAGTGGAAATAAATAAACATTACTACTGTGAGTATATATCAGTATAATAAAAAACATCTAAAGTATTTCTTATGCTCGCGAGGCCTACAGAAGAAAATCAAGATGAATTGAGGAAGAAGTCTAAATCTCAATGGAAAATGATATAAAATTTACATATAATGGATGGAAAATGATGGTATTCATACCTGAAATTTGTTCAAGAAAATGAAAAGAAAATATTCGTAGAGCAATCAGACGTCTTGAACAGTGGATGTAAGTTCCATTGTGAATACCACAAGGCATACTGCAGAAATGAACTGGTAAAAAGAAACAAACCACTGAACATAGGACTTAAATAAAAATCGAAGGCCAAAACCCTAAGTTGAAATTGAATCATCCGAATCATACACTTGTCAACATATCCCCATCAGTGTTGGGATTGAAGCCAGCCTCACGCTGTCCCCTCCTCTCTAAGAGATATGACACTTGTCGGAAGTAACTTCAGAACAACCCTGGCCCTTAGTCAGAAACCATGTACCAACTCTCTACTTGCACACAGGCGCACCCACGCTACTGTGGCACTGGTCGTAGGACTGCGTATTTTTGAACGACGGAGTGGTTCAGCTGTGGATACGAATCACAGGTGCTGATAACAACCTATACTACGGTTTTATTCTCATCTTCAGGGAAAGCGCTGGATTCGTCTAATGGTAATTTCTTTCCAATTATATTATCATTTTTTTTTTCTGGGGTTTAATGTTAGTAAGTTTTGTACTGAAATGAGAATAATCGCAGGTCCGACAATTTCTATTTTACTGTCCTCCCTTGCACCCAAAAGGAGACGCGGTCTTACCCACTGCCGCTTCGGTTTATAATCGTGAAAACCGCCTGTGGTATTGCATATGCCTATACGTGTATTTTCCTCTGAATAGAATGATTTCCACCTTTTATTTTAATGAGCCATTATTTGAATATCTCGCGGCATTCAAATTTGATTTACCAACATATGTTTAAATATGTATATAACAGAGATATATCCTTTTTCTTATGTTAGTTAACACGCATCGTTGATGTATATATAACCTGGTATTACTATCGCGCTGGTAAAATGTAACTCTTAGAAGTATATATATCGGTTTAATAACTACTATTTGTTCTTCATATATTTCGTTTAGATAAAGTCGAGTCCACTTTATCATCGTGGCTCCAAGCATCCCAATTTTTTATCTAATCGAATAGGATATATGTACATATGAAAATGTATTTGTGTTAAAATGTATTTTCATATGTTCGGTATTGTAATGTTTTTCAACTATATATGCATATGTTCCATAGGATAGATAGATAAGTTTATCACTCCTAAATCCTAACTTTTCTCTTAAGGATTATAGAAATTTTTTTTTAACAATACAATCTATAATGGCTAGAGGGGTTATCCTTACGGTGTGAGTTTGTTCTTTGGTTTATCATGCATACATATTCCAAGTACTCGGTATTATATTCGAGATCTTTGGAAGTAAACCTTGTATATTAAATAATGCTTGGCTGAGGACTTTTGTTCTAGAATTTCCTTCCTTATTAGGATACTTTATAAAAAAATAAAAATTTCTAAGTGCATATAAATGTTCGATAGGTATATTTTCATCATAGAGTAATTCTAATGCCATATTATTGGTTTCAAGGGTTAGAACTGTATTTAAAATACAAAGTACCCTATAATTACCATGAGCACTATAACCATTGTAGATTTTCCTTGTGATTTAATAGGAATTCAGAATACCAGTTCTAGAATCCTTGCTCTTACATTCTCTTTTTCTTTTGCAGTATACCTATAAGTATTTAATAGCATGTGACTAAAAGACCTTAATTATAAATTATCTCGCTATGATATTTGGTTTCAAGGAGTAAGGCTAGATTTGGAATAAAATATATACACTTATGGATGTTTATCAAAATCATATAGAGAAAAATTATTATAATTTTTTTTTTCTAGCACCATTTCGAAGATCACTTCCTTCTTTTTAGATTAGTACCATGTACTTTAGTTCTGCTACAATTTTTTTTTTCTAGCATTTCAGATTTAAGCCAACATCTTTCTACTGTGCATAGATATCCAGTGGTATGGTTTGATTACAACAGAAGCAAGTTTGACATAACACATCCAGTTTTTTTTTTTGCAGCTATATCCTTCAAGACTGTTTACTGTTCAAATTTGCCCCGTGTTTTAGCTCATTTTCTGCGGGGATAATTTATTGTCCTGCAAGTATGCTTGAAGTAATATTTTTCACTATTCATAAGATTTATAACAGTTTATTATTTCTTTGTGAGCACATATCTTGCCCAAATTTTTGAACTTTGCTCCGATACCATTTGTCACGTCTCCCAAACCCATTTTTTTTTTCATTTTCATAACAGGTCTATATAAACATATAGCGTAACTCACATGTTCTCCACTTTATGCGTCGATAACAGATTATAGTTTTTATATTGAAACACTTACAAGTGCAGACTGTTATCCGGGGTTTTGATTCTTTTCAGTACTTATAAACAGCCATGGAATACAAGAATTTCCATGAGGATTTTTGGCCTTGACCCCCCCCTCTTCTCAGTTCATATAGTAGACTTATATAGTTATATATTTTACTTTTTATTTCTCAGGTTTTCTGTTCAGGATGATCACTAGGCCCTTAATCAAGCTTCCAGTTTTGCCGGCCTGCTAACATTTTCAATACGTTAAAGTTTCAGCCTCGAGGTATAGATGTATGCCTCCTCGCATACATCTATCTCTACGCAGTTAACCACCATTTCTCCACTACTTTCCCAGTAGTTTCTATGGATGGTAACCAGATGCTCTGTTCATGATATTTTACACATGCTTACAATCTTCCCTCACACAAACTTTTATTTCACAATAGATTTTTCAATAGGCTTTCCCCCCCCTTATTTTTCTGTTATAACCATTCAACATGTGAGACACTATGGTACAGATTCAACTGTTCCAGGGGAAAACTAGGAAACAGCTCCTCTTGCTTCACTCCAATGGAGGGAGAGAATATTGAATTGGACAGTTTAGAATCCCTAGTATTAGATCCTCGTACTTAGTTAGGATTCAACTGCTACCTCCATATGTGTACCTTTACATTTAATAGAATACTGTAAATTCTAATTTTTACAATTCTTTCCATTGTAACATAGCTGAGGGTTGTTGTTCCCTACTTTCTGTTATTGATCACAGTGAATTCTGTGCCATCAGTATTGTTATGATAGATTTAGTTGTTTGGAACTTAATGTTCATGGGTACTGGTTTGTTAACATATTCTGTTTATACACACATAAATTAAATACTCCTTTAAAAGATAGCCATCTATACCTATACATAGTTATTATATTGGCTGCTTAATTGATCTATCATCTCAAACTTCATTATTACAATGTACTCATCTCTACACCCAACCATTTGTCTTTACTGTCAATAGCTGTAGTTGCAATTACATAAGTTACTGAACCATTAATCCATCTAACAGTTGCATAATGCAACATAACATAACAATTCATACATTCCATAATGTACTATAACATCACAATTTCATAAATTGCATAAAGGAATATAACATCACAATTTCATAAAACAGGGATATGTTTAACACCGACTTACAGATATCTCCAAATTTATGCATGCACACCTCTACTATGACCAGTCCTCCCAACCTTAGAATCCTCTTTATCTCCCAGGATTCACCCCCGAGCAGAGATCTTCCCCAGAACAGACTAACCTCAATCTGTTCTGGAGCAGCTTATTTAAGCTGTGCTTTCCCCAAGCCTGTTTCCAATTTTGCGTCCTGAATTTCAGGATGCTTTATTCCTGTTTAGCCTAGGCTTCCCATTCTGGGACTCTTTAAAGCTGCTTTAAGATTTTCCTCAGCTTTTCCAGCTTTTTCTCACCTCTTCCCAACTACTCTTCTTCATTGGGGAAATTTAGATTTTTCCTCAAAAATCTAAATTAGAAATAATTTCTTTCAAGGATTTTTGAAAGATTTGGGGAAAGTCTTTTTTTTCTTTTCCATTACCTCATGGATTAGGCATATGATCTCATTTTCTCATCTGGTCATAGTGCATACATAATATTTTATTTTTCATAATTAAATAATTACCCACATCCACACAATAATCATCCACTGGGGTCCACCCCCCCTTTGGATTTATGTTCAAATGTCTCATTTGAAAAGCATAGAACTTGGGGGTGTTACATATTCCCCCTCTAAAAATAAACACCGTCCTCGGTGTTGACAACTATCTACTAGTTGATTTTGAGCATAATTATGAATGCTTTTCCATCATCTGAGCTTCTCTGTGCCATGTAGCTTTTTAGCAGTAAAGTGCTCCACTGCACCCTTACTCGAGCTACTGTTCACTTTCGCCATTCCATTTCTTCTCGCTTTCATCTTTGAAGCGACTCTAGAAGGAAATTCCTCTTTTGATTCCACCTGGACCACATTTCAAATCAATCATGTGAGAAGCATCATTTACAAAATTTATAATTTTTCTGATACTAATATATCAGGAAATTTAATAAGCAATGGTAGGGCTAATTTATAAGCCATTAGTTTCTAGCAGAATACTCTCCTGCCTCCACTCTATTTACTGATGCTTTATGCAGTTGGTTTTCTTCCTACTTCTTTGCTGGAAGTCTGTTTGGAAGATCTTTTATTCTGGTTTCTCTGTCCACAATTCATACCAATGTAAGTAATATCAGGTACATATAATTGATAATTCACAACAGCATTCTGCATTTCAATAACTTAAGAAATTCAGTTATTACTCAAACTGTTCAGGTTCATAATAGTTTAGTGCACTTTTAGTACACTACTTATCCTTTCTTTTTTTTCAGCGAGATTCTTTCCTTACGCAACTTGGTTCAGTTCAGCTTTTCTGGATTTGCTAGGTGATTTATCTCCACCTTTTTCCTCTTTGTTCCAGCGTGCCCAATTTCCTGTTACACACTTGGCTAAACAATTTTTCCAACTTTTCATTAGTACTCATAAATGAGAGAAAACAATTGCATCATATGCATGGTTTCGCTTACCCTCTCTCATTTTATAGTTGTACTTCTAGTATCTTTTCATTGTTTCTTTTGTTAGTTAATCAATTTAATTAGTAACAACTAGACTCATTAATAATATCTACAATTCCATGCTTACCTCTCACATAAAATTGTATCTACTAGTTCAAAACTTAAGTGAACAAATTTGGAGCTGATGGGTTTCCCCCACAGCCAAGTCCAAAATACAGCTCATCCTCTTTTCTCTCGGTTTGTAGCTGTATGATTTCACATCATTTTCTGTCTTTGAAATTTAACTTTAATAAAATTTACACCAGTCAAAATTTTATAGTGTGAATACATGTTTCCTTTTATAGTGATAAATGTAATTTCTATACTTCATCACATTCACAAGTATTAATACTTGATAATGTCAAAAATAAATTTGACACAGTTTCCCCTCTTTCAAAGACTCACCAGAATTTATGCATTTACTTTTATTTGTATGTTCATGCTTTGCTAATTCCCCTCTTCTATTTCTCTCATAGGCTTATATAATAGAATTAATTAAAATGGAATAGATTTTATAAAGTATTCCAACTTTTCTCTGAATCATACAAGAATTCCTTCTTTTCTAATGCATAAAAGCATTCTATTTTGTTTCTAACAAAAGCCACCCATAAATCTCTCATGCTTTTATTTTTAAATCTATATTTGTTTTTTTTCTTATGAGGGAAATATCACTTCTCCATAAATTTTTTTTCTAATTCTATTACTCATTATCTCTAACCTCCTCAAATATACCAACTTGAAAATAGAATTTAATTCCATGGAAGAATATAAATAATTAAGAAATCATACTTCCACTATTACAAGAATATTCTTCCTTAAGTAAATCATCAGGAAAATTTTAATTTATCCTTTCATTCCTTCATGCCTAACTCAATGTAATGGTCCCACAATTACTAACTCAACCATTTAAACTGTAATTAAAACTTGTACTTCAATCTTCTTTTCTTTTTATAGCAGTATACATGCCTTATTTATAGGATACATCTTCCACTTATTTATATACTACTTACCTCTCAAGCCTTGGGCAATATTACTTTGATAAACATATATTTATATATATTCATATATAAGTTCAAAGCCTTTACTAATTAATCGTAACACCTCTAGTTAAATTTTTTTTCTTTTTCCCGTCTACCTGAATAATTAAGTTCAAAAGTGGCATGTATTTCCCTTCAGGCCACTTCATTAATCTACTCTATATATATTTACATTTATATAATTCCAAAGTGCAACTTTACTTTATATCCACTAATATATTTCTTTTGAATATCCCATATACTCCACTATACACTTATGTATTCACATATATATAGAGTTAATATCCTTATATAGGTATGTTTAGAGATCATTATATGGATCTATTTATCACATACGCTACTTGCATAGGTAGGTTCTTTGGCATTTTTACTTTAAGGAGCCTATGTATAGCATTTCTGGGTACACATAAAATATATGGACTTAAAATCCTTTGCATAACATGCCTTGTATACATAATCCTTGGTAATATTAATTCAAGGAACATAGATCTATATATATCGCATCTACTCATATATTATATATATGTGACCAACTTTTGTATATAATTTGTTAGGATTTTTCTCTTTTCACAACGTTGGAATACTTGCTTACCCCTATATATAGGTTTAATAGATTATATATATATACCGTTTCCCACTCAGGTATATATATACAAAATCTTTCACCAACTTTCATACCCATCGATTAATAACCCCTTGGTGACATTACTTAAAGATAATTATATGGGTATTACAAATCATAAGTTTGGTTGCCCATGGTATTAAATTTTACCACTGTATATACTTTTCCCCACATGTATATAATTCCATATCGCCAATAGACATTTTTCCTTTGATATGAATACTATAAGTCATGTCCTAGATGGACATTCTTGTTTTTCAAAGGGCTTCACCTATCATATATATATATATAATTAACCCTTCTAGCTTTCATTCCACTATAGATTTTACACCTATATCATTGGGTCCATAAGTACATTGATATATATTAATACCCTCTTGTCAATGTTATGGAATCCCTAGGTATATATATATATATCTCTGTACCCCCATATATATATTTATTTCTTTATATTCCCATATGTATATATATATTTTATTTCAACTATATATATAATTAACCATAAATAGGTGTGTATGTGACTTCCATATATATATATATGGTTATTTCTTTATGCACCCCTATATGTTTTTTTTTTTCATTATATCTATCCATATATAATACACCCTAAATACATGTACACCAATTTTTCTAACTCTTTAAGGAATACACCCATATATGAACAATATAAGGTACACCTACCCTAGGTATAACGCGATACCATATTACGAGTTTGTAAACGTTTTATAATATATTACAAATAATACCCATAGTGAATGAAAGATTGTAATATATATATATATGAGTTCACTATATATATATATTAGTTTCCATTAGTTTCGTAATATATTTATAATATATATTTTTATTTGTAAACTCGTAATATTACAAAACGTTTCATTTAAAAACCGGCGTCATAATTCAATGGGTATTATGGTTGAACATATTTTTTTTGTTTTTTTTTGTTTTTTGTTTTTGTTTTCCCCGCGTGCACTCGATTGTAACCCATGCTATTTCTCCAACTCTTTTGACCGATCATACTTGAGATAACATCAGTATTCATGATTGCAGCTAGGTAGGGCGCGGTACTTATCGGGCCGACCCATAGGATTACATACAAGGGCCCTGCGATGGGTGGACTACTCCGTTTCGCGCGTTCCAGCTTTCCTAGTCAGCAATGATGCAACCCTAAATTTTGTTTTTCGATCCGAGGTCGTGGTAGCGTTCATTTAATGCTCTGTTCGCTTCTGAATCACCATGTACGCAGGGTATACTTTACCAGAGACGCGTGCTGCGATTCATTTGGTTTAAGAATGCTGTGCAGGTTTAATGTATAGGTTTTATGTTTTTATAATGCAGGGATAGCTGGGCGTACAGGCAATTGGAGTAACCAACGCCGCCCCCTTGCCGCCCTAATTCATCCCGTATAGCCTTTATATATATATGTTTTTTTTTCGGTGCAGTACGATGCAAGTCGAACCACGCAGACTTGGTACCTGATGTGAATTTGTTTCACATTTCCGGGTACTTAGCTGTCAATAAGGTGGAGTTAGGGTTCAATCGACTCTGTAACTCTATGTACTTTTAGGGTAAGAGAATTAGGGTTTTTTTTTTTTCATGTTCCACCCTCGCAAGCATTTCTTGGAGCGTTGGTGTATATATGTGTGCAGCCAAGGGTCCCGAAATTCCAACTCTGGTTGAGCCATTGCCATTTGCTTTTGCCCGTTCCAAGGAGGAACTGAGTTTTTCTATGGACATCTGCTACCAGAGTATCCATCAGTTTGTTAGGTGAGAGTTCTGGCGTGTCTCTTTCGATCATGCTTTATCTTCTGGCATACGATTTAATATCTATCAGAAATGTTAGGTTAGTTATTTACAAATTTTATTGTGCAGGGGTGTGGCGACGGTGTCCCGGTTGTGCGCCCTATGCCTCTTGGTTCTCCCTTTTGCTTTCTGCCGACCCCATTGTAACCTCGTATCCATCATTCTGTCGAACGATTTCAACTTCCAGAGCGTTACGATGATACAGCGTTCCCCTTTTTCTTTTTTTTTCTGGTTGTTCGGTAGTTACTTTTACCAACGTGTATACTCTTCCGTTCTTTCTTGTTCTACGTCCAAATCTGCCGAATGAACTTTTTAGGGTTAGGGTGCCAGATTAGTTAATACACCTCGTAACAGAGGTTTACACCTTTTGATTCACTGTGATGGTTTTCTTAGATCTGAGTTGCATTTTCTTAGATGGTTTTCGATTAACAGAGCAACGACTTACCTACCACTCGCAGCAGTGGAAGGATAACGTGCCTGCTTTTGTGAAGCCAGCCTCACGCTGTCCCCTCCTCTCTAAGAGATATGACACTTGTCAGAAGTAACTTCAGAACAACCCTGGCCCTTAGTCAGAAACCATGTACCAACTCTCTACTTGCACAGAGGCACACCCACGCTACTGTGGCACTGGTCGTAGGACTGCGTATTTTTGAACGACGGAGTGGTTCAGCTATGGATACGAATCACAGGTGCTGATAACAACCTATACTACGGTTTTATTCTCATCTTCAGGGAAAGCGCTGGATTCGTCTAATGGTAATTTCTTTCCAATTATATTATCATTTTTTTTTTCTGGGGTTTAATGTTAGTAAGTTTTGTACTGAAATGAGAATAATCGCAGGTCCGACAATTTCTATTTTACTGTCCTCCCTTGCACCCAAAAGGAGACGCGGTCTTACCCACTGCCGCTTCGGTTTATAATCGTGAAAACCGCCTGTGGTATTGCATATGCCTATACGTGTATTTTCCTCTGAATAGAATGATTTCCACCTTTTATTTTAATGAGCCATTATTTGAATATCTCGCGGCATTCAAATTTGATTTACCAACATATGTTTAAATATGTATATAACAGAGATATATCCTTTTTCTTATGTTAGTTAACACGCATCGTTGATGTATATATAACCTGGTATTACTATCGCGCTGGTAAAATGTAACTCTTAGAAGTATATATATCGGTTTAATAACTACGATTTGTTCTTCATATATTTCGTTTAGATAAAGTCGAGTCCACTTTATCATCGTGGCTCCAAGCATCCCAATTTTTTATCTAATCGAATAGGATATATGTACATATGAAAATGTATTTGTGTTAAAATGTATTTTCATATGTTCGGTAGTGTAATGTTTTTCAACTATATATGCATATGTTCCATAGGATAGATAGATAAGTTTATCACTCCTAAATCCTAACTTTTCTCTTAAGGATTAGAGGGGAGTTTTTTTTTTTTAACTTTTCAATACAATCTATAATGGCTAGAAGGGGGTTATCCTTACGGTATTACAGTTTTGTTCTTTGGTTTATCATGCATACATCTTCCAAGTACTCACTATTAGATTCTAGATCTTTGGAAGTAAACCTTGTATATCAAATAATGCTTGGCTAGAGGACTTTTGTTCTAAATTTCCTTCCTTATTAGGATACTTATTAAATTTTTTTTTTTTTTCTAAAGGTCTATATAAATGTTCGATAGGTATATTTTCAGCATAGAGTAATTCTAATGCCATATTATTGGTTTCAAGGGTCAGAACTGTATTTAAAATACACGTACCCTATAACTACCATGAGCACTATAGCCATTGTAGATTTTTCCTTGTGATTTAATAGGAATTCAGAATACCAGTTCTAGAATCCTTGCTCTTACATTCTCTTTTTCTTTTGCAGTATACCTATAAGTATTTAATAGCATGTGACTAAAAGACCTTAATTATAAATTATCTCGCTATGATATTTGGTTTCAAGGAGTAAGGCTAGATTTGGAATAAAATATATACACTTATGGATGTTTATCAAAATCATATAGAGAAAAATTATTATAATTTTTTTTTTTCTAGCACCATTTCGAAGATCACTTCCTTCTTTTTAGATTAGTACCATGTACTTTAGTTCTGCTACAATGTTTTTTTTCTAGCATTTCAGATTTAAGCCAACCTCTTTCTACTGTTCATAGATATCCAATGGTATGGTTTGATTACAACAGAAGCAAGTTTGACATAACACATCCAGTTTTTTTTTTTTGCAGCTATATCCTTGAAGACTGTTTACTGTTCAAATTTGCCCCGTGTTTTAGCTCATTTTCTGCGGGGATAATTTATTGTCCTGCAAGTATGCTTGAAGTAATATTTTTCACTATTCATAAGATTTATAACAATTTATTATTTCTTTGTGAGCACATATCTTGCCCAAATTTTTGAACTTTGCTCCGATACCATTTGTCACATCTCCCAAACCCATCTTTTTTTTTTTTCATTCTCATAACAGGTCTATATACACACCTAGCGTAACTCACATGTTCTTCACTTTATGCATCGATAACAGATTATAGTTTTTATATTGAAACACTTACAAGTGCAGACTGTTATCCGAGGTTTAGATTCTTTTCAGTGCTCATACACAGCCATGGAATACAAGAGTTTCCATGAGGATTTTTGCACACCTTCCCAGCCTCCTAGGTTCATATAGTGAGACTTGCTCGCCATGTTGTTTTGTATTTCTCGGGTTTTACGTGCGGGATGATCCTTTCAAACCTTAATCAAACTCCCGACTTCACACTTATTTTTAATATTTTCAATATATTAAACTTTATTCAAAGTATATTTGAATGCCTCCCATGTCTGCCATCCCACTCTCTCATGATTCCCTCCATTGCTCCCTTCTTTCTTAGGTGATTCTATGGATGTGCAGATGCTCCCAATTCCCATGGTATTTTACATACTTCTGATCTTCCCTCCCCACAAAGCTGCATTATTACCCCAGCCGTTTTTGCTGACTTTCTCTGCATGCATGCTAACCATTAGCATCTGTGGAATACCTCGTCTGATTCATTTGTTCAGGCTTCAAGACAACTCCACTCTTGCTTCACTCCAATGGAGGGAGAGAATATTGAATTGGATAGTTTAGAATCCCTAGTATTAGATCCTCGTACTTAGTTAGGATTCAACTGCTACCTCTATATGTGTACCTTTACATTCAATAGAATACTGTAAATTCTAATTATTACAATTTTTTCCATTGTAACATAGTTGAGGGTTGTTGTTCCCTACTTTCTGTTATTGATCACAGTGAATTCTGTGCCATCCGTATTGTTATAATAGATTTAGTTGTTTGGGAACTTAAGGTTCATGGTTATTGGTTTGTTAACATCTTCTGTTTATACACACAGAAATTTAATACTTCTTTAGAAGATAGCCATCTATACCTATATATAGTTATTATATTGGCTGCTCAATTGGTCTATTTTCTCAAACCTCATTTTTACAATGTACTCATCTCTACCCCCAACCATTTGTCTCTACTGTCAATAGCTGTAGTTGCAGTTACATAAGTTACTTAACCATTAATCCATCTAACAGTTGCAAAATGTAACATAACATAACAATTCATACATTCCCTAATGTACTATAACATCACAACTTCATAAATTGCATAAAGGACTATAACATCACAATTTCATAAAAACATAAAAGAATATATTTAACACAGACTTACAGATATCTCCAAATTTATGCATGCACACCTCTACTATGACCAGTCCTCCCAACCTTAGAATCCTCTTTATCCCGAGTTAAAATGCAGATCTTCACAGAGGCAGACGATACATAATCTCATTGAATAACTCTTCAATGACCTTTCCCCAAACCTGTTCAATTCCCAATCTGAATTGTGATGCTTTAATCTACCTAATTACGCTAGGCTTCCCATTCTGGGACTCTTTAAAGCTGCTTTAAGCTTTTCCTCAGCTTTTCCAGCTTTTTTTCACCTCTTCCCAACTACTCCTCTTCATTGGGGAAATTTAGATTTTTCCTCAAAAATCTAAATTAGAAATAATTTCTTTCAAGGATTTTTGAAAGATTTGGGGAAAGTCTTTTTTTTCTTTTCCATTACCTCATGGATTAGGCATATGATCTCATTTTCTCATCTGGTCATAGTGCATACATAATATTTTATTTTTCATAATTAAATAATTACCCACATCCACACAATAATCATCCACTGGGGTCCACCCCCCCTTTGGATTTATGTTCAAATGTCTCATTTGAAAAGCATAGAACTTGGGGGTGTTACAACCAACAACTCTGCTAAAAGTATATTTAAATCCCATAGTACCGAAATGTGATTCAATTCATATAAAATGTACTTAGAATAAATCTAAAACACTTTTTGAATCTACCAATGAAGAGTTGTCTTCATCATTACTTAATACGAACAAGTCAAATCAAACTCTAATGCCAACCAAATATATATGCATTAGTGAAAAATACAAAGGGTGAATCATGTTATAAAATCGGATCAAGGTTTTAATGACCAAGTACTCATAGCATAAACAATACAATAAGTCCATTAATGAAATGTGCCTCGAAAGCTATGAAACTGAAATTCATGTGGAAAATAAAAAGTACGTGTAGTAGCCATGAGAATGGAAATATCAACCATTGCCATAAGTTATAATCACATTGAAAATATATATAGTCAATAGATTTTATTATAAACATGGGATATGATTTGTTGAGAATTCAAGAATGGTTATTAAAGTTCCAAGGATTCGCACTTAACGACATATATATGTGTAAATCAAATTCCTCGTATGGTTACAAAAGTAATCGCTCTCACCTATAGATAGGAGGTAAATCCAATAATTGGTTTGATAATATATATGTATAGAGATAGATATATATACAACATTAGAAATATAATGATAGTAATAAAATACTTCAATACAATATATGTGATGAAAAATAATAAAAAATGGTGAGATAACATATAGTTTCTAAAACTAAAAGGAAATTGTCTAGGGGAAAATTAATTAGTATATTACATTTCTATTACGATGAGATGAAAATGATGTGAAGGGTATACTTGGAGTATGAAAACATTTGGAAAAAGAATTATGTTAATAATTCAATAAACCTCTTTTCCTTAATAACATTAAGAGAGTAGTTAAGTATTAATGACGAAATCGTCTAAGAATAAATTAGAAGAGTAATGTTCACTCTTCCTTAGAAAATAAAATAAAATTTTGTGTTGGATGAGAGTCGTTACAGTTTAACTCACTTAACTAACTTAAACTACTTTACAGCTCACATAACTACACATGCAACTCTGTTACAACTTCAAATCATTGAGTTACAATGAAGTCCACTTGCATGTCCGTCCAACAAACCTTTGAACTCAAATTTCCTATAGCTAACTCGAATTTCCTATAGCTAACTCATTAGGAATATATTATTATTTATTATTAAGGGATAATAATAGTTGACATGCAACTATAAATAGACATGGGATCCATAAATAGTACTCACACATACATCTATAAATATACCATCGTCTATAAATCGAATTTTCTAAACTATCTATAAATAAACATAATCTATAAATATATTTTGTTCATGCATCTATAAATAGACCTCCACCTAGAAATAGCCTTTGTGGGACCCACCTAGTGTAGGTGCTTAATTTTCACTAGGATCAAGGTTGTTGTTTCCAGATGCCAATTTCACTATTTACTGTTACAACCTTCAAATATTTATTCAACGTATACCCTTTTTGTAATTAGTCTAGTTCAGTCTAGAAAAGCGGTAAACTTATACAAAATAGATGAGTGTTCATTTACTTTTACAAGTTCAAATAATCATGTACTAAGTGATCTTTTCATGTTTAGAGAGTCTGAAAAGGGCTTAAAATATAATTCAATGGTTTCACTTTTTCATATGTTTTAACGAGTCTGAAAAAAGTAATAAACTTATACTCATATGGCTAAATTTCAATTTAATTTACGAGCAAGAAAAGAAGGAAATAACTCGGAATTTTCATGTGTTTTACGAGCACAAAATAATGAAAAATAAGCTCATTATTTTCATGAGTTTAATGAGTCTTGAAAATAATAACCAAAATGGACTCGAGATAGGGTTCATTTTTACACAAGCTTCGAACATAGAAAGAGTATGCTTTAAAGTGGTTTCATTTTATCAGAAGCTTGAAACGTGAGAAAATTTTTCTTGAGATATGTGTGTTCCATTTTTAAACAAGCTCGAAACAAAGAAAAACTTTGCTTCAGATAATTTTGTTTCATTTTTACACAAGCTTGAAACATAAGAAAATTATTCTTGACATAAGCTCCAATTCCCCCCCAAACATAACCTGTAACATAACATGGACCCTAAGCTTCATTTCATTCACCTAAGTAGACTACTAGTTACTAATAGTTGGATGGAATGAAGGTGCATTTATGAGATCAGATGAAAGACTAGACTTAACATTTACGAGATCTATTCAAAGACTGAAAAAAATTAGGGGAGGATTTGTTTCATTTTTAACAAGCTTGATACAGGACAATAACGATGCTCATGAAACATTTTTTAATTTTTTAACAAGCTTAACATATGAAAAGGAAATATGATCATGCGAAGTATGGTGGGTTTTTTAATTTTCTAAAACACAATATATATATATATATATATATATAGATATATTGCATGAAAAAAATCAATATTTTACTCTCAAAAACTTCGAAGAACACAAAAAAGTTGTAAAAAATTTCTGTAACACCCCCAGTTTGTGTGTTGAACATTTAAAGTTAGACATTTGAACTTTAATCCTAAGGGGGTGGACCCCAAAGGATAAGTATTGGGTTAATTATGCATATTGACCAAGATGAGAATTAGAGATCATCACGATCATCACAAACTATGGAGGATGGATAGCAATAAATCCCCACAATCTTTCAAAAATCCTTGAAAGAAATTAATTTAGATTTTGAGGAGGAATCTAAATTTTCCCAATGATGAGGAAAGTAGTTGGGAAGAGGTAATAAAAGCTGGAAAAAGCTGAGGAAAAGCATAAAACAGCTTTAAAGAGTCCCAAAATGGGAAGCCTAGGCTAAACAGGAAGAAAAGCATCCTGCTATTTTGGACGCAGAATTAGAAACATGCTTTGGGGAAACATGAGCTTAAATAAGCTGCTCCTAAGCAGATCAGGGGTTGATCTATGATGGATGTGATGTCAGCTCGAGGGTGAGTTCTAGGAGACAAAGAGGACTCTAAGGTTGGGAGGTTGGTCATTTGCAATAGTGGTATGTTTCTGAAATTCTTGTTGTTTTGATTTCTTATGGTATGAATTGGCTACATATAAAACAAATTTGAATTGTATGATTGAGTGTAGTACTACATTTAACAGAATCCATCTTAAGGGATTCACCTTCAAGATCCTGTATAGTTGTAGACCAATAATTTATGGAGTGGAAACCCACAGGAACTTTAAACCAAGGTCGGTTTAAATCTGAAGGTACTTAGTGCTCCACAGATAATTAAATACTAACTCGTTTCTGATATATATATATAGATATGTGTGTGTGAAATTATGTGCTCATGAGTATGCTAGAAAAATTTAGTAGCAGAACTGAAATCTACCTGGTAAAATACCAAACACAAAAGAGGAGAAAAGACCTTAGCACATATTTCGAGTACTTTCCATACTAAGAAGAAATTCTGCTCTATAGAAGTTTTATAGAATTTCTAGTTAAGATTTCTAACTTAAATCTGCTTCAAAAAAAAAAAAAACTTTAAATAAATCTCATAGAAATAGATTTAACCAACGTTTAAGGTTCACGACCAAACTAACCAAATAATACATATATATGTAATCATAAACTGTACCGAGAGCAAAAAAAAATAGATCATTATAACATTGATTATAAAGGAGGGGTTGAGCGAAACATGTATAGTCGAGCCATATAGGTATTCCATTTAATTTAGGGCTTATCTATACTCATTTAATTGATGTTATCGAATCTGTTATGCATTAATTCTATTCCAAGAAATTTCACCGGTCAAACCACAACATTTACGTTTTCTGTGGAACATTAGACGTAATGGGAAATGCAATTATTAAAGTTGAAAAAAAAAAAATACGTAACCCTCATTTCTCCGCTAACAGAACTAGTATATCCTAATGAAATATGAAAATTAATCGTTCGCATAAGATGCATGTAAGTTTAACCGGTGAGGAGACGTGCGTAGCCATGTCTGCGTAGCATTTAAACTATTCTTACTGGATAAACGCCATAAGGTCGGCTAGATCTGGCAAGAAAAAGAAAACTATTACTCATTACGTAGTGCTATAAAATTTCTGGTGCATGCAATTAGTAATGGCAAGGTAGCCACGAATTTCCAATCCCCGATTAAACATTAAATTCAGAATAAACCGTGGCTTCCTGTAGTTATTTAGTAACTCGGCATGATAAAACCAAACTGTATATGTTTATTAGTTGCCAACCGACAAGAATATGTGATAACAAAGAAAAATAATGGATAGCGCATATATCTTAACAAAATCCAGAACAGTGGTGATACGTTGGATGTAGAATAAAATCTTTTTGTTTTGCAGTCGCAATTTCAAAGTGTTATCCACAGAAATACCTTACTTCGCATTCTTTTCCTGAACTGGGAAGTATGATTATTTCGTTTAATATAAAAATTTGGCCTAACAATACCATATTAAAGTAGTAATAGTGTTTACCGATGCAACATAAACTAGAACCCCATTTAAATACAAAGGAAAACAAAATCAAAGCTAGGACAGTAGGAGTATGCTTATGGAAAGATTGGGCAACTACCGAGAGTTCATGCGTAAGGTCACTTACCCTGAAATCTGCCACTGATACGATCCCAACAGAGGAGCGATCTCAAACGATGCCTCTCGCACCTTAGCCAGGATGTTAAACATAATCCCCTCTGTGAAACGAGGGTTTAATAGTAAATGAGTAAAAGAAATTTAAAAATACAAAAAAAAAACTAACATCAGAACTGAGCTAGGTGGGGAAAAGTGCATCATTTAAAATAACCCCACGTCTCTTACTACTTTCATACAGACAAGATTTCATTCGCCAAACGTGCCTGATGGAAACAAAGAATAAACCAGAAATTCTTGACAATCACTGTTACGTCTCAGTCTATATCGATTCCTTCTAAACCTGAAGTTAGCAGGAGGAAAAACCAGTGACGGGGAGCAGTTGTGTGGTACCTGTAACCAAACCCAAACATGCCATAAATACATTACACACACCAATTTAAATAAGTTTGGTGGCTATCGTAACCAGGAAAGAAGAGCTGGAACGAGAATGGCGTTCTCACCAGAAATAAAAGTGCATTGCGAGACAACCAGCACTCTCTCCACGAGAATGAAAACGCCTCTTCCCTTGGGTAGCAAACTCTTATTCGCCATTTAGCGGGAACAATAATAACTTTGACTGAAAAAAAAAAACCTGCTACAGTTATCGTAGGGAAGAAATACTGGATTGAAAACACAATACGAATAAAATAAATAAAATTTCAGTCCTGGGTCGAAACACACGACACAAACAATACGACCTGTGCTACAAGAAAATCTGGCTACCAAAATTCCGGTGATGACATGGCCGCCATTGTCATACACGCCAAGCGATTCAGAACCCTGAAGCTTAGAAAAAAAAGAGTGAATGAGAGATACAAAGGGAACTAAATCCGGGAAATGAAATAACAATGGCCAGAACGGGGGTTTAAAAATGGGAAACCGATGTCCAATTACCACGAATTCACAACTGTACACGCGGAAGTTGGTTTCAGGTTTAGCGTATATGGCGGAGATGCTAACCCTAAGCTGCATCGACCGAGAGTTGCTGCATCGATCGAGAGTTGCACGAATCATGAAAGGGATTTTAAAATTATGACGACAGACAAGCAAGTATATTTCGAATATTTATTTTTTTTCACTCTAAGTACTGTCGCGAAATTTTAGCAATCTCTGCGCTCCGTTTCGCTCAAGCAATCCCCACCTATGGCCTCGAAAGTGCGAGCTGAGGAGGCATGCCAGCCACCGAGCAATAGTACCGTGGTTGGAAACCCAATTTTCTCGAGGTAAGAGAAATCAAACACCAACCGGTACCTTGCAAAATTTCAGCGCGTTAGAGGGAAACACGTGTATCTTTCCCCCACCCGAGACTGGTTGAAAGGCGGTGGTGAGTACTCATACCACTGAACGCAGAACACTGTCGTGGCCAGCTTACCAACTGAACTCTCCAACAAAATGAAAAATGCATTATTTCCCTACGTACCCAAAAGTGAGAAATGTTAATAATGGTGCTTAAGAAATCATACATGAGACATATCGCAGGTAGACTTTAGATTAATGTAGTGGTTACATAAAATATATATGGTGGGCTTTTAAACCAGGGGGTAAGGTTCAACGTTGATTATATATGGTGGGAGCGTATCCATATACCACGTGATATATATTGTAGGTTTTATATAACCATTTTATATAACGCCCATCTTATATTATGTGGAGTTAAATGGCGATAGAATAATCCTACTTTATGTGAATTTAAATGGCAGTATAATAATTTTATATTATGTGCAGTTAAATAGTAGTGTAATAATCTTGTATTGTGTGAATTTAAAAGGGCAATATATCAATATTATGTTATGTGGGTTTAAATGGAGATGTAATAATCTTATCTTAGGGGAAATGAAATGGTAAGATAATAGTCTTATATGATGTGATTTTAAATGAGTGGGATAATAGTTATACATAAATGATTTTAGTGAGTAGGACAATACCTACCTATATATATATATAGATATATAATTGGATTTAAAATAGAAGCGAAAGGTTACCAAGTGAAGATTGTAAGGGGTACTATAGCTAATAGAGACCAAAGAGGATACAATATCTTGGACCATAAATATAAAGAATTTTTATTTTTTTTGGGAGGTGTGACAAATGGTATCAAAGCCCAAGTTGAAAAAACTGGGCTATTGTTATTGTGCTCACTGAATTCTGAATGTTATTGAACATTGTAGAGATTGTTTTTTTTGTTTTACTGATCAAAATTATGAGTGTGTATAGTGGTGCTAAAATGGCTGAAGATGGAGGAATTTATGTGGATCTGCGTGATGAGTTTGCTACTCCAGATCCCAATGCCTCGGTAATGGCTATGTTGCACAGGATGCAATGAGAATTGGCTGAACTAAGAATCCATAATGACATGTTGTCATCAGCCAGTAAGGAGCAGGAAAAGCTCATCAGAGAACTAACTTCCCGGAACAGCCAGGAAGGCGAAGGTTCCAGAAAGAGAAAGATGGATGAGTCTGATGATGATGATGCGGATAGACATCAACATAAACAGAAAAGAGAATTGCAGGGAGAATTCTGAAAGATCAAGCCTCCCTCCTATGATGGGGAGAAGGAAGAAGATGTTGAAGCTTGGTTGCTAAACATGATTAAGTATTTCCAAGTTTATGAATATGAAAGCAATCTGAAGGCCACATTAGATGTGTACCAGCTACAAGGAAAAGCTACACTGTGGTGGGAAGAGACAAAAATGGTGCATGCCATTTGTGAAAAGACAGTTACTTGGGAAGATTTCCAGGTTAAGTTCAAGAATCGCTACTTGAATGAGCATTACTATGATGACAAAGCAAAAGAATTTCATGAACTTAGGCTGGGACAACTCACTATTGATGAGTTTGTCACTAAGTTTACCAATTTACTGAGATATGTCCCTTACATTAGGGAAGAAAAGGAAAAGGTCCAAAGGTTTTTGAATTGTTTGCCTACTGTGTACAAAGAGAAAATTGAGTTTGACAACCCGAAGACAATGGACGAAGCGGTTAGAAAAGAAATATTATGCTATCAGCAGTTTAAAGGAAAGGCTGAACAATGGAAGAGCTGGTTGAACAAGGGTGAGTTCAAGGGAAAAATACAAAAACCAACATATCTAAGGAATTTTGGCAGAGATCATCAGCGGAAAAAATTTAATAAACCAAAAGAAAGCCAAACTGCTCAGTCCCAAGTGGCTTCAAAACAAGTAGAAGGGAACAATAAAAAGGAAGGGACAGTCGGAATGAAGGAACCCTTGAAATGTTGGGGCTGTGGAGAACCCCATATTTTGAGGGACTGCCCCCATCGAAATATTCATATGATCAACAGAGAGCGAGAGGCGAAAACAGTAAATGACATAGCCAGAAATATACCAACTATCAGTGCGGCCTTGGAAAATCGGCAAGCAGAACATCAAGCAACCATGGTGGAAATGGAGGGTAAGATTTCTGACCTACCTGTTACTGTTTTGATTGATCCAGGTGCTTCTTTGAGTTACATTAGTCCTGGAATAGTAGAAAAATGTAAAATTAAACCTGAAAAATTTTAGCAGTCATGGTTGGTACAGCTGGCCACTGGGACTAAGTGAAAAGTAACACATAAATTGCCTAAAACAGCAATACAATTAAATGATTTTCCAACATAAGTAAATCTGAACATATTACCGTTAGGATCCTATGATTTACTGATAGGAATGGATTGGCTGGAAAAGAAGAAAGCCACGATGAACTACTGGGATAAAACCCTGCATTGTGTGGATGAAGAAGGGAAACCTTTTACACTAAAAGGAAAACCAAAATCCATTCCAGTAAGACAAATATGAGCCTTACAATTGAAAAGAACAGCTAGAAAAGGATACCAAGTTTATGCAGTACATGTGGAAGAAGTAGAACCGAGAACTGAAGAAAATCTGCTGAATGAATTACTGGTGGTAAGGGAATTTAAAGAAGTTTTCTTAGATGAGATTCCTCATCTCCCTCCCAAAAGAGAAATTGAATTTTCCATAGATCTGGTGCTGGGAGCCACACCAGTTTCCCGAGCCCCCTATCGGATGAGTCCTCCTGAACTTATGGAACTGAAAATGCAATTGCAAGAATTGCTAGATAAAGGTTATATCAGACCAAGTGTGTCTCCTTGGGGAGCACCGGTTTTATTTGTGAAAAAGAAAGATGGAACTTTTAGGATGTGTATTGACTATCGCCAACCGAAAAAGTTGACCATTAAGAATAGATACCCTTTACCTAGAATTGATGATCTTTTCGATCAGGTGAGAGGAGCTTCAGTCTTTTCAAAGATTGACTTAAGAACTGGTTATCATCAGCTCAGAATCAAGGAAGAAGACATCAGCCAAACAACCTTTCGAACCAGGTATGGACACTACGAATTTGTAGTCCTACCTTTTGGTCTGACAAATGCCCCTGCCACCTTCATGTGCCTGATGAACAGTGTGTTAAATAAGTATTTGGATAAATTTGTGCTGGTGTTCATAGATGATATTTTGGTCTACTCCAAAAATGAGGAGGAACATAAAGAACATTTGCGGATAGTATTGCAAACTTTGAAGGAAAACCAGTTATATGCCAAGTTCAACAAATGTGAATTTTATAAGGATAAGATTCAATACTTGGGCCATATTATTTCTGAACAAGGCCTTGCTGTTGACCCTGAAAAAATAAAGGCTATAAAGGAATGGCCTGTACCAACTGATGTTTCAGTAGTAAGGTCATTTATGGGGATTGCAGGTTATTATCACATATTTGTGGAGAGATTTTCTGCCATAGCATATCCCATAACATCATTACAAAGAAAGGGTGTCAAATTTGAATGGACAAATAAATGCCAAAACAGCTTTGACCAATTAAAACTGAAACTCAGTACAACCCCTATACTAAAAATTGCAGATCCTGATAAGGAATTTGTTGTGTGTACAGATGCTTGTAGAGAGGGGCTGGGTGGGGTCCTTTTACAGGAAAATTTAGTTACTGCTTATGAATCTAGGAAACTGAAATTACATGAATAGAATTATAGTGCTTATGATTTAGAATTTGCAGCTGTTATACATGCTTTGAAAATGTGGCGGCACTATCTTCTTGGGAAAAAGTTTACATTGATGACTGATCATATTAGTCTCAAATATTTCTTCTCCCAAACTGATCTGAATGCAAGACAAGCCAGATGGTTGTCCTTTTTAAGTGAATTTGATATGGACATAAAACATATCAAGGGAAAAGAAAATAAAGTTGATTATGCATTAAGTAGGAATGCTTGCCAGAATCTAAACAGCATTGGAAGTAGCGCCCAGATCGAGGTAGAAGAGTTGGTGAGAAAAGCAGCAAATCAAGATCCAAATTATGATGCACTCTTGGTGAAATTACTGAAAAAGGAGAAGACTGAGGTCACTCAAAACTAAAAAGTGCTGATTTGTTATAAGGATAGGTTGTATATTCCAAATGTAGAGTCTCTAAAAAAAGAAATTATGGATGAATATCACAAACAGCCATATGCAGGACATCCAGGATATCAGAAAATGCTAACAGCCCTAAAAAAGAAGTTGTTCTGGCCAGGAATGAAGAGAGATGTTGCAAAATATTTAAGTAGGTGCCTGGAATGTCAACTAGTCAAAGTTGAGCATCAGCATCCAGCTGGTCTTCTAAATCCCTTGCCAATTGCAGAATGGAAATGGGACACAGTTTCCATGGATTTTATAACAGGACTACCCAAAACCAAATACCAACATGATTCTGTAATGGTGGTAGTAGACACTCTAACCAAAGCTGCCCACTTTATACCAGTGAAATCTACTTTTGGAACAGCTCAAGTAGCAAATGTTTTCCTAAAGGAGATAGTAAGGCTTCATGGAGTTCCCAAAGTAATTGTTTCAGACAGAGATGCTAAGTTTACAACAGCATTTTGGAAAGGATTGTTTGGAGGGATGGGTACTAAGATGAATTTTAGTACTGCCTATCACCCTCAAACTGACGGCCAAACAGAAAGGACTAATCAAATTTTGGAGGATATGTTGAGAATGTATGTGATGGATAGACCATCAAAGTGGGAAGAATATCTGCATTTAGCTAAATTTGCCTATAATAACAGCTACCAATCTTCTATTAAAATGAGTCAGTTTGAGGCACTATATGGAAGAAAGTGTCGTACTCCTTTGAGCTGGAGAAAACCAGAAGATAAACTAATGTTGGGACCTGATGCCTTACAAGAGATGGAGAGGATTGTTAAACAGATACAAAGAAACATCAAGATAGCACAAGATCGCCAGAAAAGCTATGCTGATAAGAAACAAGTACACCGAGAATTCAAAGTGGGAGACCATGTGTATTTGCGTATTAAACCCAAACAGAGCACAGTTTATGCCGGAAGCTGTGTGAAACTGGCTCCTAGATATTGTGGTCCTTTTGAAGTATTAGAAAGGCTGGGCCAGTGGCTTACAAGCTGGCCTTACCACCCCATGTTAGAGTGCATGATGTGTTTCATGTTTCATTATTAAAAAGATATACGCATGATGCTTCTCACATAGTTGATTGGAATGTTGTAGAGGTGGAACCAGAAAAGGAGTTTCTGCCAGAATCACTTCAAATATTGGAGCGGGAAGAAATTGAATTGAGAAACAGAACAGTGGCCAGAGTGAAAGTGCAGTGGAAGCACTTTACTACTGAAGAAGCTACCTGGGAAAGGCAAGCTGAAATGATGGAAAAATATCCATTTTTGTTTAAGTGAACTTTAGTAGTTGAATAAAAACACCGAGGACGGTGTTTATTTTCAGAGGGGGAATATGTAATACCCCCAATTTGTGTGTTGAACTTTTAAAGTTAGAAATTTGAACTTTAATCCTAAGGCGGTGGACCCCAAAGGATAAGTATTGGGTGAATGTAATTTAATATTTAAATTGAGGAAATAAATAAAATGATTTTGCATATTGACCAAGATGAGAATTAGAGATCACTTGCCAAATCCATGAGGATGGATAGGGCAATGAATCCCCACAATCTTTCAAAAATCCTTGAAAGAAATTAATTTAGATTTTGAGGAGGAATCTAAATTTTCCCAATGATGAGGAAAGTAGTTGGGAAGAGGTAATAAAAGCTGGAAAAAGCTGAGGAAAAGCATAAAACAGCTTTAAAGAGTCCCAAAATGGGAAGCCTAGGCTAAACAGGAAGAAAAGCATCCTGCTATTTTGGACGCAGAATTAGAAACATGCTTTGGGGAAACATGAGCTTAAATAAGCTGCTCCTAAGCAGATCAGGGGTTGATCTATGATGGATGTGATGTCAGCTCGAGGGTGAGTTCTAGGAGACAAAGAGGACTCTAAGGTTGGGAGGTTGGTCATTTGCAATAGTGGTATGTTTCTGAAATTCTTGTTGTTTTGATTTCTTATGGTATGAATTGGCTACATATAAAACAAATTTGAATTGTATGATTGAGTGTAGTACTACATTTAACAGAATCCATCTTAAGGGATTCACCTTCAAGATCCTGTATAGTTGTAGACCAATAATTTATGGAGTGGAAACCCACAGGAACTTTAAACCAAGGTCGGTTTAAATCTGAAGGTACTTAGTGCTCCACAGATAATTAAATACTAACTCGTTTCTGATATATATATATAGATATGTGTGTGTGAAATTATGTGCTCATGAGTATGCTAGAAAAATTTAGTAGCAGAACTGAAATCTACCTGGTAAAATACCAAACAAAAAAGAGGAGAAAAGACCTTAGCACATATTTCGAGTACTTTCCATACTAAGAAGAAATTCTTCTCTATAGAAGTTTTATAGAATTGCTAGTTCAGATTTCTAACTTAAATCTGCTTCAAAAAAAAAAACTTTAAATAAATCTCATAGAAATAGATTTAACCAACGTTTAAGGTTCACGACCAAACTAACCAAATAATACATATATATGTAATCATAAACTGTACCGAGAGCAAAAAAAAATAGATCATTATAACATTGATTATAAAGGAGGGGTTGAGCGAAACATGTATAGTCGAGCCATATAGGTATTCCATTTAATTTAGGGCTTATCTATACTCATTTAATTGATGTTATCGAATCTGTTATGCATTAATTCTATTCCAAGAAATTTCACCGGTCAAACCACAACATTTACGTTTTCTGTGGAACATTAGACGTAATGGGAAATGCAATTATTAAAGTTGAAAAAAAAAAAATACGTAACCCTCATTTCTCCGCTAACAGAACTAGTATATCCTAATGAAATATGAAAATTAATCGTTCGCATAAGATGCATGTAAGTTTAACCGGTGAGGAGACGTGCGTAGCCATGTCTGCGTAGCATTTAAACTATTCTTACTGGATAAACACCATAAGGTCGGCTAGATCTGGAAAGAAAAAGAAAACTATTACTCATTACGTAGTGCTATAAAATTTCTGGTGCATGCAATTAGTAATGGCAAGGTAGCCACGAATTTCCAATCCCCGATTAAACATTAAATTCAGAATAAACCGTGGCTTCCTGTAGTTATTTAGTAACTCGGCATGATAAAACCAAACTGTATATGTTTATTAGTTGCCAACCGACAAGAATATGTGATAACAAAGAAAAATAATGGATAGCGCATATATCTTAACAAAATCCAGAACAGTGGTGATACGTTGGATGTAGAATAAAATCTTTTTGTTTTGCAGTCGCAATTTCAAAGTGTTATCCACAGAAATACCTTACTTCGCATTCTTTTCCTGAACTGGGAAGTATGATTATTTCGTTTAATATAAAAATTTGGCCTAACAATACCATATTAAAGTAGTAATAGTGTTTACCGATGCAACATAAACTAGAACCCCATTTAAATACAAAGGAAAACAAAATCAAAGCTAGGACAGTAGGAGTATGCTTATGGAAAGATTGGGCAACTACCGAGAGTTCATGCGTAAGGTCACTTACCCTGAAATCTGCCACTGATACGATCCCAACAGAGGAGCGATCTCAAACGATGCCTCTCGCACCTTAGCCAGGATGTTAAACATAATCCCCTCTGTGAAACGAGGGTTTAATAGTAAATGAGTAAAAGAAATTTAAAAATACAAAAAAAAAACTAACATCAGAACTGAGCTAGGTGGGGAAAAGTGCATCATTTAAAATAACCCCACGTCTCTTACTACTTTCATACAGACAAGATTTCATTCGCCAAACGTGCCTGATGGAAACAAAGAATAAACCAGAAATTCTTGACAATCACTGTTACGTCTCAGTCTATATCGATTCCTTCTAAACCTGAAGTTAGCAGGAGGAAAAACCAGTGACGGGGAGCAGTTGTGTGGTACCTGTAACCAAACCCAAACATGCCATAAATACATTACACACACCAATTTAAATAAGTTTGGTGGCTATCGTAACCAGGAAAGAAGAGCTGGAACGAGAATGGCGTTCTCACCAGAAATAAAAGTGCATTGCGAGACAACCAGCACTCTCTCCACGAGAATGAAAACGCCTCTTCCCTTGGGTAGCAAACTCTTATTCGCCATTTAGCGGGAACAATAATAACTTTGACTGAAAAAAAAAAACCTGCTACAGTTATCGTAGGGAAGAAATACTGGATTGAAAACACAATACGAATAAAATAAATAAAATTTCAGTCCTGGGTCGAAACACACGACACAAACAATACGACCTGTGCTACAAGAAAATCTGGCTACCAAAATTCCGGTGATGACATGGCCGCCATTGTCATACACGCCAAGCGATTCAGAACCCTGAAGCTTAGAAAAAAAAGAGTGAATGAGAGATACAAAGGGAACTAAATCCGGGAAATGAAATAACAATGGCCAGAACGGGGGTTTAAAAATGGGAAACCGATGTCCAATTACCACGAATTCACAACTGTACACGCGGAAGTTGGTTTCAGGTTTAGCGTATATGGCGGAGATGCTAACCCTAAGCTGCATCGACCGAGAGTTACACGAAATCCCGTGGGGGATTTTAAAAATCATGACGAATAGGACAAGCAGTACCATTTCATAGTGTTTGATTTTTTTTCTGCTCTAATTCAAAGTACCGTGCTGGCGATATTTCGGCTAAACTCTGCGCTCCATTCCTGCTGAAGTGAACCACACCATGGCCCTCATAGCGGTTGTTGACACATGCCGGTTTCATCGAGCAGTAACACCGTGGTTGGAAATCCAATTTTCTCTAGGCAAGAGAAATCAAACACCAACCTGTACCTTGCAAAATTTCAGCGCATTAGAGGGAAACACGTGTATCTTTCCCCCACACGAAACTGGTTGGATGGTTGTGGTGAGTACTCATACAACTGAAGGAAGAACACTGCCGTGGCCGGCTTACCAACTGCACTCTCGAACAAAACGAAAAACACATTATTACCCTACGTACCAGAAAGTGAGAAATGCTAATAATGGTGCTTAAGAAATCATACAGGAGACATAACACAGGTAGACATTACATTAACATAATGGTTACATAAAATATGTATGATGGGATTTTAAACCAGGGGGCAAGGTTCAACGTTGATTATATATGGTGGGAGCGTACCCATATACCACGTGATCTGTATTGTAGTTTTATATAACCATTTTATATAACGCCCATCTTATATTATGTGGAGTTAAATGGCGATAGAATAATCCCACTTTATGTGAATTTAAATGGCAGTATGAAAATCTTATATTATGTGCGGTTAAATAGTAATGTAATAATATTATATTGTGTGAATTTAAAAGGGCAATATATCAACCTTATGTTATGTGGATTTAAATGGAGATGTAATAATCTTATCTTAGGGGAAATGAAATGGTAAGATAATAGTCTTATATGATGTGATTTAAAACGAGTGGGATAATAGTTATACATAAATGATTTTAGTGAGTAGAACAATACCTACCTATATTTATATATAGATATATAATTGGATTTAAAATAGAAGCGGAAGATTTTCAAGTGAAGATTGTAAGGGTTACTATAGCTAATAGAGACCAAAGAGGATACAATATCTTGGACCATAAATATAACGAAAAAAATAAAAAATAAAAATTTGGAGGTGTGACAATTTCTCAAGATATTTAAAAACTGGTTAAAATATATTACACATAGAAACAAATTTCTCACCCTTCGGAAGCACCAGATCAAGTTCATCATGAAAATTTTCTCCTACGTACGGATAGACACCAATCATGATGAGTTATTCACGCAACCATATGAAGAAATATTGTGATAAACTGACCAATGATGGAACCGAATGTCGAGTCATAAGGTATATCCACCTCGTCATTCATGGAACCCTTACACACATGGGCTCAGGTGTGATATGTTGAGGCTACAATAATGGATTATTCTGTAGGGAAAAATAAATTAGAAATGAGCCATAACCATTTTTTTTTTTTTTTCATTCTTTTTGTTTAGATAGTTGTTCCTTTATGTTGAACAAAACCCCCTCACTGCAATTGAATAATTTTTTCTCCGAACACTCTAAAACGTATTGCCTATATCATCTTCTAGCTACGTGAAGTGTTGAGCTACTAGAAAATATAGCAACGATAAATATGATTGTTCTCAAATGAAAATTGTTCACATATCTAATGTTGGTATTCCCATAGCTAGTCGATGGTGTTCTAGGTCTACAATAAGTAGAAATGTAATCGTTTACTGAATCTCCTCCAATCCTCCCCCGTAGGAGAGAGATGGGGGCACCCCTCACCGAAAAACCTAGTAGAAAGTATATGTCTTCCACTTTGATATCAATTATATGTTTCCCTCACCTAAATATATGTACATGTACATACCATGAATGAACTAGGATCTTATGTAATCACATATGTTGCATCATGCCAAGTAACTAGAAGAATTTCAACAATCCAAAATTTTTAAGTGCCTGAATGGTGGCAGGATATTTTGCTGCATTTAAATCCTATTATTCATGTGGTATTTCTCTCCACACAAAGAAATTTTTATGATGATGAGAACGTGGAACATAAAAAAGGGACATTATAATTTTTTTCATGAAAAAAAAATAACAATGTTTTATAAAAATTGGCAATTTTGGTTACGGAATTGAACCCAATGTTTCCCCAGAAGGGATGATAGAGCGTTGTATCCCTATTGTAAGTGTAAAATTCCCCTACTATAAAAAATTTTTTGAGGAGGGTCTGCATTAGTCCTAGGGTGAATTTTCAAAACCTCGAGTCTCTAAAAAAATCGTAAAAATTGCATGAAATCACAAAAAGGGAGCATGGATTGAAATATAATTGTCTTACCTCCTACCTGGAAGTGATGAAACTAGAAATGATCTAGTGGATTGACCACAAATAGGTGTAGAAGATAAAGGAAAAAGGGGTGCAAAGTTCTCAGTATTGAAGGTGAATGTCAAATGGTAAAAATGAATAGTGATTTCCATTACTTCTGGTCATTTTTCTATTATTTTATCATATTTAATCTTTTGACCTAGTAATTGATAATTTTTTATCCTAAGATATGTATGTTTGATTCTTCTTGGGGTGTTTTAAGTAGTTCTATAGATGTTTAATGAATGTTTTCATGTTTGCGTAGATCATTTTAACCAAGGAATACACCTATATCACTTATCAGGCTCCATAAACTCACAAAAAAAGAACCCTATGGATTCCTCTTTCAACTCGTTTCAGACTCCCAAATTATGAAAATAATACCAAGAACTTGTCTTTTTGAACTCATAAATGTAAATAAAAAGACATCTACTTAGTATAATTTTACCCCTTTTATGAAATGAGATAGATTGTTTATGAAAAATGAATATGTTAGTTGAAGATAATTCATTTAGTGTCATATTTGGGTTCAAGAGAAGTCATTTAGTCAATATCTGTTACAATAATCTTAAGCCTTCATTTCATGTCTTCATTTCCTTCTTTAGTTCTGTGTTCACATCATTCTGTCTCAAATCATAATACCCATTTTGAGTCATTGATGGGGGATACATTAAGGTCCTCCTATGACAAGTCACTTATTGTCGACAACAACTCATTATCCAGGAAGTTGATCTAGAAACACCCTTGGCATCTTAGTCATTTCATACATCAATGGTAATTTTCCTCACTCTCAGTGATAATTTTACATCATTGGCCTTCTAGCGAAAGATTTTGGGTGGTGTTCGACTTCAGCTCATTTATTCACATCATCCAGATTATAGTACATTACATTCAAAGGAATTAACATCATGAGTGGTTTCTGTCACATATTTTAACGAATTGCATCATTGGTTAGTAATCAGATGGTGTATATCATTTTGGACTCTAGATCATTGATTCACATGGTTAGATTCATTCATTGAACGGTCTTGTCAAGAGGACCCTAGACCTATTTTCATTCATCTGCGCTGCGATTTTAGGATAAATACAAGATCACTATGTAAGATGGATATGGTCATACAGATATTCATCAAGTCATGGGTCCACCATTTTCCCTCAATGGACCTATCTTTTAATCATTTTACATGTAATTTTAGATTTTTTTTGAGTATCGGTGTACCTCCCTCAAAATAGATATCATGATGCAAAGGTACTGTAAGGGAATATGATCTCGTTGATCTCTCTTGATCCTAACTTGTCACAAGGTAAAGAAATTCAGTCATTAGTCATTATTCATGACTTTTCACTTTAGGAAAAAATACATTATAGGTAATTTTGACACATCTAATCAGTCAAAATATTGACTGGATCAATCATCATCCCCTTACCCCTTGAAATCATCATGGCACAAATCAATGTGCATGCCACACTCATATGTGAAAGGTTCTTCCTGGAAACACATTGTTAAGTCATTTTAAGGACCAATGCTCCCTGGAGTCCTAATGGACAGTGGTCAAATGCATGCTTCTCCACTATGGCCTTCGTTGATCACTTGCAGGTTGTTCCAATTTGCACTTGTGTTGGTTCCGAAAATTTGAGAAAAAGAGAGAGAATCCAGAAACTCACAAAATTTGTTACAACAATTTACTCTGGATAAAACATTCATATCCTATCCTATCCTACCTTATATTTTCCATCCCTTATCCTCTGATCCCATCCTCCCATCATGAGTCGATCTCAAGCCCTATGCTGGAAAATGGATAAGAAATACCAACTTATCTCCCTCTCCTATATATTTGTGGCCATCGAAAATCTGGAAGTTCTCTTTTGGAGATAGATCCTACCCTTATGTTGCTATTGTGAAGAGTTAGAATTCCATGCATCATGGTGATTAGAGGTAAATATTTGTGACAAAGAAGGACAAGTCAACTTGGAGGAGCTATCCTCCAAGACCAACACCTATTTTTGGTTGTGATTCACTCCATCTCTATTAATTTAAACATTTATTTTTTTTCATATATATGATGTTATGATTTCATGTACTTAGATTCCATGTTGATCTAATAAATAAATTATTTATATTAAGTTACATGAATTTCATATATCATTGGCTTATGTCGTATGATTGTGTAGGTTCTAATTATTTATTGATCATACCTTGGATTGGAGCATTCAATCCAAGATAAAAATGAAGCATATGATAGATTATTGGTAGGTTTCCTCCGATCATCACTTTAATTTAAGGGAAACAAATAGATTATTTTTACTTTTGTTGTTTTATAGTAAGCCACCCAATATAGTGAAGAAACTTATGGTTCTAGTCCTAGATTCCATATAATAGTGGTATCACAACATCCCATAACGGATTACAACCATGATCATATGAATAAATATCGAAAGGATTTGGGTGGGTAGAGGTGTAGAAGTATTGAAACACTGGAGAGGAGGATAAATTATTGTACTTATCCTAGTATTGGGAGCCCCATTGAGAGTATTGGCCATAGTAGTTGTGATTTTTTCCTTGGTTTCAATAGATAACATAAAAGAGTATATACATAACCCTTAAACAAGCAACTTGACATTGTCAAACACTCATTGTTATGTGTAAAAGTAGACTTTCATGAGGGGGAAAACCAAATTGAATATCCGAAAGGAAGTAATAATACTAACCAAGGAGAGAGAGACAAAAGCATGAAAATATTAGTTAGAAAAATATTTCACAATTATTCATCAATATAAATTTCAACTCTGCTTTGAAAATGAACCTTTGCTATACTAGGTTAATAGTATGCTAAAACATTTTTATGTTTTACTTTGTTATGATATTTGTTTTTTCTTATAACCTTAGGAAGTGTTGATCTAGACCCATATATATATATATATATATATATGTGAAATTTTTAAATGAAAAAGGGAAAATCAATAATATCTCTAAATTAATTTAGTATATATCTTAGAATAATTTTCAATATTAAAAAACATAACTTTTTAATAGTCAACTAAAATATTAAAATTTAATCAATATTTTATGAAGGTCTGTGATTGAAGGTGATAAGCCACATTAGGGAGGGAAATTACAATGCGGCTTAACCGAGCACATGAGAATTATTGGTCCTTTTAAAAAATTCTTCATTTCTTTTAAAAGCATTAAGGAAAGTTCCATCAATATCATATTCTCAAAAAAATCTGTCTTTTTACAATCATTTTTCTTTTTTTAAATTTAATTTTGTTATATTTTGGCATGGGGATATCCTATCTAGCATAGTATGGAATAAATTTGTAATGTATTAGTATGTTATGTTATTTAAACATTTGGAAGAAATGTTGTAATTCCTTATTAAGTTATGTTATCTCAACATTTTGATTAGATCAAATTAGATAAAAATAAAAATAAAAATATAATTGATAATTAAACTAGTCTATATACATTGTCCCTCCTAATCTATCAATCTCTCATAGGGATGAAATCTATTGAAATGATTTCCTTTCGTCAAGATATGTACTGAAAAGAGAGGATTTCACGTTGAGAAATTTTATTGCTCTCAGAGCTTTGATCCTCATTCCTTTCAACATTTCATAGATCTAGGGTTAGGATACATCTAGGTCTCATCCCTTTGGGCACTTCATAGATCTAGGGTTAGGATAGATCTAGGTTTGTTTGAGTCATCTGCACTCATAAAAAATTTGTTGAACATTTAATTATTTTGATCATTTTGGATATGTTAAATATGTCTATGTTTAATATAGTAATTTTATAATCTAACTATTTTGATCATTTTAGATATGGTAAATATGTTTAGGGTTAATATAGTAATTTTAATTTTAGGCTCCATCTAATTATTTTGATCATTTTAGATATGGTAAATATATCTAAGGTTAATATAGTCATTTTAACTTCAAATTTTGTCAATTATGTCATTTTGTTGAGATGAGATGATAGAAACTAATAATACCTTTGAATGACAGAAAAATGGTACAATACAATTTTTGAACACAAGGTCAAAATGTAATAGTGTTAAACCATAGAAAATGTGAATAATGTATTCAATTACAAGTAGACTTCATTGTGATAATCCTCAAGCTATTTTCTTCTACTATCTTATTGTCACACCTATAGGTTTTTCCATGATATAATAAGGCAGGTTGAAATATCAAAGAGGGCATCACATGAAAAGGTGAATTGAAATATTAAAGACCATTCAAACCTTGAGCTATCCTACTAAACATCATACTTGTACTAATAATAATTTTTTTTACTTACATAGAAATCAATGTACACTATTAAGCTAATCACTTTGAAATTAATGCACATTATACATCAAATTTTGTCTCCGAATTTTATTGTTAGGAGTGAATGGCGTTATTAAAGAACTTTTGGGAAAACAAAATTCCTTCTAGTAAACATCAAAGATTGTTTAGAATAGAAAAAGGTTTATTATCAATTTTTGTGGGGTAGTGGATGGATTTCTATGGCTAGGACAGCAATAAAGTTTCGTAGAGATTTATGTATTAAAGATTTTGTATTGAGTTTGAAATCAATTAGTTGTTATGAGCTTATTTTCTTGAGGTAAATTTTATTTTTCTTACTTATAAATTGGGAAATATAATTAATAAATATATAACGATATATAATTCATAAATATATAAGGATTTGCACGATAATTGTTGCATGATTATACTAGATTATTTTGTAATTTAAAGTGGGTTATCATTTATTTGCTTAAAATTTAAATGAAGAATTAAATAACATGGATATATTTGAACCTGGCCAACAATAACTATGATATATAATAGTTATTCACTTAAAAGTATAAATTAATTAATTTATTATTTATAACAATTTAATGTTTATCAATTTGTAATTGTTTTAAAATTATTTTTCAATACTTAATCATAATATTTTAAATTTAACTAAATTTTTTTTAGTATTGAGAAATATTATCACATTTATAATAAATGGTTTTAAAGAGATTTTTTATTAATAATTTTTTAAATATTTTAAAAAACAATGATAACTAATAATAGACTTTTAGGAGGTGACAATTTGATAGAAAATAAATTTCTGGAAAAAATGTTTTTCCCACAATTAACTTTGAAATTTCATATCTATATATAAATAATTTTTATCTGTGACAAAACAAACTTAAGGCCTTCAGTAATCTTAAAAAACAAACAAACAAAATAATCGAGATATTAAAAAATTTCCAGTAGAAAAATGTGCACACAAACCCATTCTTTTTCCAAACAAAATCTTGGACTGTTCAGGCTACGGTTATATAATAGTAAAATTGTGCACACAAACCCATTCTTTTTCCAAACAAAATCTTGGGCTGTTTAGGCTACGGTTATATAATAGTATCTCAATTTGAATAACGTACGTCTAGCATCATTTTCTTGGTTTTATTCGGATGTTTTTAACGTGATGGACGTGGCGTGGTTAAATACTCTTCCATTTGTGAAAAGTAGAAGTTATATCGATGAAGAGCCTTTGAATTTGTAGGCTGAGCATGAATTGTGCTTTGGAATAAAGAGTGGTTAGAGAGATCTTCTGATGATGGAAGGCTTTACTGGGCGTAACTATAACTATAATGGGGGAGCTCAGATAACCGTAAGCAAAAAGAAAGTTTTGTTGTGCATATTTTTGGTAACTGTAACTATAATTTGATAGACGAGATTAGCGTAAGTCAAAGGAAAATTTGGTTGTGTACATTTTTGGTAATTGTAACTATAATTTGATAGCTGAGATTACCGTAATCTGATAGTGAAGACATCTGATATTGAAGATCAGGCTTGGTCAATGTCAAGTTCAGAAAACCCCACATGCAATATATATAAACTAATATAATATAATATAATATGTTTATTTAATAATAAAAACAAAAATTATGTAAATAAATTAATAGAAAAAGAATTAATTGAAATCAATAAAATTGAATTCTTCAAAAAAAAAAAAATTAAATAATAAAAACGAGAATAATGTGAATTAAATAAAAATGAAATCCTTATTAAGTTTAGAAGTATAAAGTATAAATAAAAAATTATTAGAATATAGAATAGTAATATATAAATTTTAGAAACAACTATGTGAAAGAGTAGGGCCTTTATTACACCATTGTAGTTTTAACTAGATAACATGGATAGCAAGAAAGAAGAAAACTGAGCTTAGAAATTTTATTATGTAATTGTTGTTATAACTAGATAATTTTGATAGCCAGAAATAGGAAAACAAAGATTAGATGAAGTACTTTTAATAAGAACACTCACATATGTTTTAATTGTGAATTCCATAAATATTTTAAAATTTGAAAAACATATAATCAAAAAATTGATTTTAATCAAACAAAGAATTACTTTTTTATATGTCAATATTAAAAATTTCTCAAAATTTAAAATAAAATCAAGTTCAGTAATTGTCTATATGAAAAAATACACAACTATATATAGTTATAAAAAAAATTGAAAGAAACAAAAATTATATACACAGCAGAAAAAAAATGAAAATAAACAAAAATTAAATAAACTAAAATAAATTGAAACATTTAAATATCCATATTAAAAAATTTCAACATCTTATATGACAATCAAACAAAAAGAAAAAATATGTGTTCTACCTTGAAAAAAAAATTAACTAAACTATCAAACACATGAAATAAGTCAAACTCTTTTCTAAAAAAACAGAACAACATAACTCTCAAACTTTCAAATTGAATAATAAATACAAGAATTGTTTGGCTGCAATAAAACTAAATATAAAAAAGATAAACCAACCATCATTGTGTTCATCCTCCTCATCATCATAATCTTGTTCATCATATAAATGACTTATAGCTTTGAGAGATGCAAGTCATGCATATGAGGAACAAGATGATGATCATGACCTCAGATGATAAAATACTGTCATTATGGTGCCAATCAATCCGATCATAAAAATACTCTCACAAACTTTGGTCGAAAATGACAATCGTGCCAACAGGTGGAAAATGGGTTTATTTCACCGGGAATCTTTTAAACTCTTCACGCTCTTCAAAATCTAAACCTTCAAAGGACCTTCGGCATCGCCACAGCCAAAACATTTCTGTGATTGCAATGCATGGCCGCCGCCAGCCTGTCAAAAGAACTTCATTCGCATTCAGTGCTGCTCGAGTAATTCTGAAGATAACCCAACACAACATCCACTTCATCTTCATGTAAGGTAAGGTGGAGCAATCTTCAACATAACACACGCATAGTACAACATGACTATCAGTAAACTACAAGAATACTAACACACACACACATATATATATATATATATATATATATATATATATATATATATATATTAACACATATATATATATTAACACACATATATATATCTATACTAACACACATATATATATGTTTAGATTTATATTAATTTACCTCTTATTAATATATACTACAAGAATACTAACACTAATATACATCGTTTTTGGTTTTATTAATGTCAGCCAATATTCGATAGACACCACACTTTTCTTTTTTTTTTAAGCCTACGACGGTGTGTTTGTGTTTGCTTTGTTTATGTTTCTCTTTTTTTATTAAATGCTACGACGATGTGTTTGTGTTTGCTTTGTCTTTGTTTTCTTTTATTAATTTAATTTTAAACGGCTTATTTGTTGATAAAAATAAACCGCCAAAGATGCGTGTGCTTGTTTGTGTTTGTTTTGTATTTTTAATTGAATTTAAATTCTCAAAATAAAAATATTTAAAAACAAAATTTATTAAAAAATAATAATAAAACGGAAGGTTAAAAATAATTGAACTATGTCAACCAATAAGAAAACTTTGTAAAAGAAATTTCAGATTAAAAAAAATAAAAATAAAAATAAAGAATTTGTTTTGTATTTTTTAATTGAATTTAAACTCTAATAATTAAAATATTTAAAAATAATAAATAATAAATGTTAAAAAAATTGAATTATTTTAACATTTTGCAAAAAAAAATTCAGGTTAAAAAAATATAATGATATTTTTACAATGTAAATTTCATTAATATGTGAATATTCTTCTTTATTATATCTTCTTCAAAAATGATTTTTTTTTTCCTTTCAATTATATATAAATATATATGGATAGATTATTAATAATTTAAGTGATATGTTTTTATTAATTTAATTTATATTTAAAAATAATTTATAATAATTTATTTTATTTTTAACTAACAATTAAATTACAATAGATTTTATTAGATTGAATCATAAATATTTATATCTCAAATAATAATAAATAGTATTTTTGGATATCAATAAAATTTTGATATCTCCTTGTGTGCACAATGAGATCTTATTCCCTCTACTCTATGTGAAATCTTAAAGGGATAGCCCCTTTCATAAGGTTCAAGGAGTAGGATCATCTTTGGAAACTTGTGATAAGACTCATATCTTCATGGGGTCTCTCCTCTTGCTATTTTCCCATGGTTGAAAAATAAAGAAATGAATTTTTCAATTTAAAATTGGAGATGATGATATAAAAGTAAATGAGATTTTCTTAATTTCAATAATAATATATTCTCTACTCAACAAGGCCAACAACTTAAAGGTGGAAGTTCATATGACCACTTCCCCCTCACATCACTTTAAATTCCTTGATACCCAACCTATATACTATAATATATTTGAAAGGAAAACAATAACAATAATCAAATATAAAAAATAGTAAAATAAAAAATTGAGATGAACAAAAAAGAAAAAAAGTGACTAAAATCATATAAATACATACGTCCTACAATTCAAAATTTTAATATCATTTATCTTCTTCCTTCGTGAACTCATTATCTATAACATCCACTTCAAAATTCATGTTCAAAGGATTTTTCATAACAACATCATATTCATGATCTATATCTTCATCTCGAACATGACCTTCTACATTTGGTTCAATTTCTTCAATTTCTTCATCTGACACAACCTTAAATATATCATCTAATTCATCCAAATTATAAATGTTTTTATTAAAATACCCTTCACATTTTTTGACGTATTCATCTAAAACATGAACCCCCTTCTACTCTACATCATATTCTTCTTCAATTTCATCTAGTTCTTCTGCTATGTTATACCTTACTAGCCTTCCCCTTGGATCATATCTAACAACATATGACCAACTTAGTTTATATGGAACCTCTACATAAAATACATGTTCACATTGGCTTGGAAGAACATAGGGCTTTGATCTTGGCTCGACATTCACTGTATCAAAAATGGTAAATTTGTTAGCATGTTGAATAATAGTTCTATCAAGGTAAGATTCATGGATTTATAGCCTAAACCATTTGACATTGAGAACAACTATTTTGAAAGATTTAAAGTCACACTCAAGTATATAATTAAAATTCCAATAGTATTCATTACTAGATAATTTTAGTTGTTTTTCCCCTGTAGAGGCAATGGTAACTCAAAATACTACAATTATCCCACTACCATAAGTTTTCATCTTCTCATCTACCTTTTTATGCCAAATTTGCAACAATTGCACCAAGTTCTTTTGTGGGGTTTCATTCTTTCCCATTGAAAAGATACTTTTCGGTACTTTGGTACCTATGGTTCTTAGAAAGGAAGTGCCTTTGCCCATCGAACAACCTTTTTACTAAGGTTCTTGAACCATGACAATTAATCTTATGACCACAAACAAGACAACAAAATTTATCCTTTGTTTGAAGACCTACAAGAGATGGATTTTTTTATATATCAATTATTTTAAGTATGTTCAATGAAATTGCAATTTTAAAAAATTACATATTGAAATGAACTTAATAAAATGAAACACTCTTAAAGTGATGGGTAACATTACTATATACCACGGAAAAGTGTTAGCCCCAGGGTATTACGCATTTTACATAGAATCACTGCATAGAATTCAAACTCCCTTTGTGCATCTACTCGTGTAGAGATATCATACATAATGACATCGTTCCATACCTCCACTAAATCGTCAATAAGAGGCTTGATATATACATTCATATCTTTTACTTGGTACTTTCCTAATCCATTGAGCATATAATACATAGTTACTACATATATGGGTAAATAAAGAAAAAAAATTATAAGGCATAATAGGACATACATGAGTAAAAAAATTATTGCTTGGAACGATATATTCATGAGTCAAAAATATTTATTCTAAACAAATTAGTACCTGGAATAATCATTTTGAACATTATGTGCTCCCTCTTTATTGACTTCCACGGAAGAATGTTATTGTTGATAAAAAAATGTTCCCCACTAAGTAAGTAGATATGAGCTCTCCAAATGGATTGAGGCTATTAGCTGCTAATGAGAGCCTAATATTATGAGGTTTTGTTTTAAATGTTGGCCACCTTTCCTCTATACTCTTGAATGAAGATCCATTTAGGAGTATTTGAAGGACATCATATCCAATTCTATTCGCTGCATGGTAATCCATACATTTTACTATCCTTTTTCACCTAAACAACTGTTGTAGAAGTTGAATTATGAGAATATAATGAAGAACCTTGTAAGGCTCCTTTTTTTTTTATCCGTTTTCTATCTAGTCTCATCACATTTTGGGCATTTGTCTTTTGACACGTTTTCTTTGTAATAGAGAATATCATCATTACGAAATGCATGAATATATTGATTCCTCGATTCTAATACCTTTCATAATGGTATATAAATCCTAGTACATATGAGGTAAAACATTTTATGGTGGTATAAAAATTCACCTAATAATCTAGAACATATAAAAATAATAGTTTTGGTTAATGCACTAAACAATATTATTCGTAAATATTGCATCCAAATGTACAAAATTAACTAAATGATGGTCAACATACTAATTACATTAAAATTAATGGAATATGTTATTTATTTATGATGTATATAGCACTAATTAATGTTACAAAATATATTACATACCTTGGGAGTTGTGCCACAGTTGTGTTTGAAAAACCATTCACCACCTTTAAGTTGACTAGTAGCAATACAATAGAGAGAAGAGATGGATTTTAGCCTTCATAAAGAGGTTGAATTTCCCTTTCAAGTACATTTTTACCAAAATAAGAACCATCATACTGTTTTTCATCATCATCCATTTCAACATTATTAAATGCCTCCTGGATCATTCTATTTTTCCGATATTCATCAACAATTTTATCCACATCCTTAATTTTTTCCATAGCATCACTATCTTCATCCTCAATATTTTCTCCATGTTCTTGAATAGGTACTTATACTGAAACTACCTCTTCCTCATCGAGCATTGCCCTAGGGGGGCATACAATAGAGCAATACTAGTATATATAGAAAATACTTAAATGTTGATATAAACATTTACAAATAGAGCATAGGAAAATAAAGACAACAAGGACAAAGGAAAATAAAACTTGGGTGATAACGAGAAACATAACTAACAAATCAATGACTATGCTTCTGAATTTTTTCAAGATTATATTTAAGAATATGTTGAAAAATTATAGGAAAGATGTTACTTTTCTTGACATGTAGGAAGAGAGACACTTTTTTAGATATATTATCATAACAATAATAAAACAAAATATTGATATTATTTTTCATTTGTTGCTATAATATCATATTATTTCTTGACTTCACTTATAAACCAAAATTTTTAAGAGAATGGGTGAGCAACCGTAAGCTTGGGTGAGAGAAAGAAATAAATGTAATCATTAAGCATATGCAATGGAGTAACATTTTAAATATTATGTTGAAACAATTTAGGAACAATCACCTAACAAACATAAAACCATTTTCACTCCATCACATTTACAAATGTACTCAAACTACAAGGCTAAAACAATAATTCCAATTAATCGAGACAATATCAATTAAGTTCAAGCAAGAAAATCTCAAGGTAAATAATACAATATTGATCATAATGGATCCCATAATACAAGAAAATGAGAGGGGAAACAAAACAAAACGTATTTCATCCCAAAATCTTATCAATTATTTAATTCCGATAAGTGGGGAGGGGATTTGATATTACCTTTTTAATTCTTTTTTAAATTAAAAAAAAATAAAAATTCTGAAGGGGATGTGGACTTTTAATCTTATATGAAGGATATTATCGTAATAAAAACCACTACAAAGATTAGTTGGTGGCTAAGTGGGTTTAGGAGCGTAGAAGAGGAAGATAAGTGTTTCATATTATTTATTGTTTGGTCTTGTGTTTATCTCTAATTCTTCTTTCTATACCCTTTTATTTTTTATTTTCTATCTTTTGCACCATTGATCCCAAATAGGTAGATCTATTAATATGTATGTTAATTTATAAAAAATCAAGTCAATAATGTGTGTTTTTATCAAACTTATTAGTTTCACTTTATTTTTTATTTTCATCATATGCTTTCACTTATAAAATTTAAATTAATAAAATATGTAAGAAAATAAGACATGATCCTCTTTTTTCTTCATACAGATGGTAGGGAAACCACTAAAGACACTGATTTTCATGAAACCCCTCTTCATTAATGGATGTTATCAATCTCTTCTTCTGCACAAAATGGTGTTTTCTTGAAGGTGTTTCAAAATATTTACAAAAACAATCTACAATACAATGACATATAATTAATAACTTAGAAATGGATGATAGTCATGCTTGTCTTCAGCATGTCCATAGTCTCTAAATTATTTTTAGTTGTTTCTACTAGAAATCTCCTTGTTTGCAAGCCCTTGCATCCTCTACCAGGGAAATGACATTTTCAATCATTCAAAGGCCGCAATGTCACTCTCATTTCTCATTGGCCTCGTTGAGGAATTTTATGTCACATTTTTTCCTCACCAAACCTTCAAGGGATAATTTTCTTCGAAAGATAACCTCAAAAGAGGCCTACATTTTCTCAAAACAATCGTAAGAAATATTTATATGATATTCGGGACCATATATATTTTATATTTTAATTATATAACATTGTATTAATAAATACAACATTCATATTAATATTGATATATATTAATTTTATATTAGTAATATCATATAATTATAATATTTATCTTACATTTATAGAAGTAGTTAAAGTAGTTAAGATAAAGTGGTCAAATATTAGACATTGTCCCATGGATAAAGGAAATTAATATTTGTGCAATTTTTCATTATATAATGATTCTCCAGAATTCATTAGATATTGAAGGAAATATTAGATATTTGATGGTGAGGGATCCCTGTCATATATCTCATGGTTAAGGAACTTTCATCGAATATTTGATGATAAAGGAAATCTCGTCGGATACCTAACAACCATTAACATTTAATAATAACAATAATAATAAAATACATGTAGCTTCTCTCAATGTTTCTTATTTTATCCATTCCATCAGATTCAATCATAGGATTTTCCTCTTGTGTGTATTAGTGTCTCAATCAACTACTATGGCAATGGAATCATTTTCCTCACACCATTGCCTTATAACAAGAATGAATGAATGATAGTCATCTCTAATTACATGCATTAACTAGAACCAACTAGTCCAAAAATGTAAGGGAAATAGAAGGGGATCTCGATGCACACATTACATGTGTCGACATTCCAACTTTTATTTCTTTCTCTCAATTTTTAATTAAGTCTATAATTTTCTTGATTTATCTTTTTTTTTTTTTTTTTTTTTTGCTTTTTTTAACATCACTAATTCTTACTATTTTTATAGTTTATTAGGAATTTCAATTTATTATTATTATTTTTTTTTTACTACTGTTATCTTTTTCCTTTATTTATTATTTATTTATTATTTAGCACTGATTTGTAGCATAATAATATGGGTTTTGTTTTCTTTTTTTTGGGTCCTAACATGACATTACAACTAACCTTTGGTCTGAGAAAAAACGACCGAGTGGAATCTAAGCCGTCAAAGTCACCTAGGGATCACACCTGGCCTCGACCATAGCAACCCTTATCATGGATGGATTTTTTTTCCTTCGGGGGATTGGAACCGGTGACCTTTAATCACGAGTGTCTTAACATCACACTCTTCAATGTCGAACCAAAGCCCCCTTGGCAATAATATGGGACTAGTATGCTCCTATAATACTGCCATATTATTATTATTGTTTTTCTATTGTATTTTTTTGTTGTTAAGTTTTCTTGGTAATAGTGATAGAAAAAGTTAAGAATAATACCTTTGATTTACTACTATTACTATGAAGGTATCAATGATAATAGTATTGGACTTAGTACTTAAGTTTTTTATATATTAATATTATTTCAAACATAATTATTATTATCAGGGGAAATTTTAAGGATGGAAAATTATTTTGAAGTTTTTAAAATTGGTGAATCTCACTAGTACCTAATATGCAAACTATACAAATATTATTGATGTATTTTTTAAATCCTTAAAATTTATAATGATTTAATATATACTCTCTATATAATTTTGGTGATTTTTAACGTAAAATAATTTTATATTTTAAAATTGGGGGAATCATTTTAAAAAAAAATAAAAATTGGTGAATCTTTTTTTTGGAAAAATCATGGAAAATTAGCCCACTTGCGAATATTAGCTCCTAAAATTTGCCATGGTTATTATTATTATTATTATTATTATTATTATTGATTTAATAATATAGGGAATTACATACTCTCCCTTTTTAGCAAAATTTATCTAAAATTTAAGTTTAATCATTTAACTCTTTATTATTTTAGTTATTTATTTATTAACTCAAATTTTCCCTACACCCTCTGCTAAAATAGTATATGAGTAAGCATTGAAATTTATCCAAGACTATAGAAATACCAATGAACCTAAATTCTATTTTCCCAACTTCTAGAACGAGGAACAAGGTCTCATGAGTTAGTACCATAGCTCGAAGGCTCACCCTAGTGCTTAAACCAAGGAAGGAACTTGACTCAGTATTGTATGTAGTAGTTCTTGATACTTCTCAAAAGGTTGACCCAACTCCGTCAACATGCACTAAGGTCCACATCCCCAAACACTGAACTCCACACACTCCCTCTCAAATTTTTTATCCCAATTCAATATTATCTTTGTGGTCTCCTTAAGATGGTCCCATAGCCCTTCAAGAGCTATCCATCAGGAGCTAGTGACAAGAAATATGACTAACTAGAATACATAGTGTTGATTGAGTCTCTCCATAACCCATATGGTGTTAAATAATATCCTTTGTAGGTACGGGCTACCACGAGATCATAAAATAAACTGAAACTCCCATCTCATTTATGGATTCCCTATAATTCATCACATCCCAAAATGAAGCCAATGCATTGGCTATGATCATGACACCATAAAAAATAACAAATATCTTGCATAATGCATATTGTATCCATCACAAATAGAGCAAATAAATAAATAAATAAGCACCACATATTAATGACATAAAAATCCTCTCATAAGAACTATATACATTTACCAAATATCATCACATCATGAAACATCATCATAACACTATACATCAAAATTTTGATGTTGCCATAACAAATAAAAAATAACTTGTATTTTATGTATCTTATGTGGTGAATATTTGATAATGTTGTGGTCGGGTCTTCTCAAGGATTAGGTTGTTAAATTTTGGAAAATCTCTATTGTTGTTCATGGATAACTCTTGTAGTAATTATTGTTTTTACATATTATTAATTAATTTTCTTTTGATACACATGACGTTCAGTTTATTTCATTATTTACCTATTTTTTTAAATAATGGTTCTCGTGACTCTCGATAGGTTGACTCACCCCTATCGGTCAACCAGAAAAAAAACAACAAATTCTTGAATCTTTAATCATTTGGATAACATGAATGAATCCCACTAAATGGGTTCAAATTCAACAATATTGACTTATTCATGTTATTCTCTAGTTATATAAACATCTTGCATGGGATAGTTAACTCGGTTTTTGGAACTCCTAACTTATTTATTCCTTGGCAACTTCCATGGTATTTCTTTTCTACACCCTGGGGTATACATGACTAGCTTTCTACACTAATTTACTGTTTTAAGTTCTTCTTGTGTTCCACCCACTTGATCCTTATGGAATGATATTAGTTCCTTTATCATATGTTTCCCATCAGATTATTCCACTAGTCGTAGTGACCAATGACTAACCCCCATGGAACTCTGTTACCTTCGACTGGTGTGAATAGGTTTATTGAGGCTATAAATTGAAATAAAAGACTATAAGTGGATCAACACAACCATTTTAGCTAAAACATAAATATATTTTTTATGTCTCCTTGCATGGAGTATAATTCATTAATTTTAAAGTATCTCTAACTATAACATGTTGAAAATATTTAACATATCCCTCTTAACCGAAGAAAATAGTTTTCTTTCATACTTCACTATTAATGAAATATAAAACCATTTTAAATCATACAATAGTAACTCCTAGAAAAATCATACTTGTCTTGATACCCTAATAATGTGGGAAATTCCCCACAGGAACTCTCCTCCTAACCTTTGAGTATGACTATTAACTCTAATACTCTGCCCTCGGCCTTTTCTACTTGTAGAACAATAATAGAGAGTTGTACCCATCAGTACCACTTTCTATCATGTTCTAGCCAACCTTCAAGGTTTTTTTTTTTCCTCTCTTCATTTCCCCTCTACTCAAGATGTTTTTTGGATATCCTTTTCTTTTACTTTTGAGAGGGAGAACTAATTAAGTGTAGATAATTTTCTCACAAAATAAAGTTATCATTTGAGGTCTCCTTCTGTGATTTTCATAATTATCAATATCTACCTATATAATACTCCACTAAATTTTTAAAAATTGAGTTACAATAACAATGAACATTATTGCAAGGATCATCCCTATAAGTTTAATTTGTATAGCTTAAATGATCAAAGAGTATAAGGAATTTTGAAGGCCTTGAATATATTTAAGCAATGAAAATTTGCACATACTTATATGGAGAAAGAGAGAGGAAAATATGTCTTAACCATAAATCTTAAAAAACCATGATGGATTAAATCTCTAAGGGTACACCTTTTTTTTCTCATTTTTTTTTGAAACCTTAGTAGTGCCTCTCTATTCCCTATTTGTACCATAAAGCAAGAATGAGGGTTACATCAAAATATCAAACTTTTTACCTCAACCTCCCCGTAGGAACCAAGGTATTTTGGTCATCTTAAAGAGTTATATGCCATCCAAATCTAAAAAAATTTAAGGAGGTCTCTTACTATATTTAAGGGTCTATTATCTATCTTAACATCCATAAACGTATAGAAAGAGTAAATGGTATCCGTATTCATTACAAAAATGCAAAAATTCAACGAATTCAGTCCTTATAAGACTCAATGGGTGTCCAATTTTTGGCATTCGATCGAGGAATGTCAACCCGATGGATATTCTGCATTTTTCTATCAATACGTCTAAGACAGACATTCTACTAGTGGTTCTGTAAATAGCCATCTTGGATACCTCTGTGAATATCCACAAGGATTAAGGATGCCTGTGGGTCCCCCCAATCTCTTGGACTGTGACAATTTCCTTCACCAATAGACATTTAAAGGTCCAGTAGACATAAATGGACTATTGGAATATAGACAGTCTGCTATAGGTATTACCAGGATCTGTTAAAATTGGGTCCATATCTTCCTCAGCCAGTTCTTGTTCCTCTTTTGCCTTGACATACTATTCCCACCCAGAAATAAAGGACTTGACATGGTTAGGTGTGTCATGTGAGTAAGTCTGAAATAGGTTCTCCAGTATTTCTTTGCCATACTTCCATCCTAGGAATAAATTAAATGCCTAGGATAAGTGAATATGCATATGCCCATAATAAAATTAATTAATTGATTCAAATTAATTCATGGAATATATTTATTTTTATTTTTTAAATAAATTAATAGAAAATTAGAGTACCTTGAATTCTATAATGAATATAACCTAAATTATACCATATTCTATGATCTAAAATACATACATTTTTTTGTTGTTGTAAAAAACCCATTCCATACTTGAATTTCGAATATATCAATGTCACTTAATTTCTATCATATTCTCTAATCTAAAATATGTAGTTTTTTCCACCTTGGTAGAAAACACACTTCACAATTGAATTTAGAAAATAAGAAGACAAGAAAGTCCATAATATTAACTTAAGAAGACTATAAATTTTCTAAAAATATAAGTTGTAGGTAACCTAAAAACAACACTTAGTGGAGTTTTAACCTAAAATTTCCCATAATTACTCAAACATGGTCATTAATTTTTTTTCTTTTTTATGTAACATAGTTTAATTTTAAATTAACCAAAAAAAACTAATTTATGAGGTGTATATTATTTGTTTTATTTGGAATTCAATCTCGAGAAATTCTAAGGCTAAAATTGTATGGAGAATAGTTGGCAATGGGAAAAAATTCCCATGGAATATTTAGGTTTGATCAAGTGAGACACAATCATAGTAAAGATCATTTATCAATCCAACATTAGGGATATCCCTAACGTTTATCTAAATACAACTAGAAAAGGAAATTAAAAGTATATAATATTTGCTAGCAACTTTACGTAACTATTAATCCTTAGATAATAATGATATAAAAAAATATCAAGAAATTTATCATGGAAAGAAAGTATAGTACCTACCTTTAGCAATAAAGTGTGTCTCTACACTCATCCCTTTTTTATTTTTCAAGTGGACTTGTCTAGATCATTAGGAATAATTAAGTTGATAACTTATTATCCCTCATAGATTAGTGGGAGAATATATGGGAGGTCTCACTAGAAAAATATGGCCAATCCAAGAAAAAACCATAGGGAATTTTCCAAAATTATTCTTGACTTTGAAAAACATGAAGGAAAATGCCAAATGTCACTTTTGAATGTAAGACTTCAAATTCAAACCAAAAATGGTAGCAAATCAAGAACTTTTGAAAGATGGGATTTATAGGCCATCAGAAGTATTTCAAACCATGTCATCATGCATTTGCAATAAATAGACTTGGCAGGCGATTAATCCTCTTTGAAATATGTCCACCAAGCCTCTTTCAAATATGTGTTCAATTCAAAGTATAAGGCCATTAGATTTCTTTGAAAGAAGATCTTAATTTATCCACTCTATAGAGAAAATAAATTTTGATCCATTCAAAGAACACTTCAAGCCAGATAAGGTAAAACCATCCTATTGTGAGGTAATCCTTTGAAATAAAAATAAGTAAAGGGTAGAGTTGTTTCCAAGGCTACCACTTTAGATTTGAAAAATGACCTATCAATGTAACAATCATCATGCTATAATTTACCACTAGAGAAAATAACAAAACAGAAAAAAGAAAAAAAATCTTACCATAATTCACTCCAAACTGGAATTACAGATGATGTCATCATATATTAATGGATTTTACTAATTATTACCGCTAGAATCATCATAGTTGAGTTCTTTGGCTGTGGTACTGTGCTTGGTCACTTTATGTACTGCAGTGATAACACTTGATCTAGTTTTTATTCAGTTCTATGGTTCTGGTCCTGTGAATATGTGTGTCATTTATTTTACTACTAACACTATGTTTCCGGGTTTGTTGATACCATCCACATCATAGAACTTAATTGAAACCTTAAATATCTTTGCATACACATCTTCTCGGGTTATGAGGTGTTTATTGTGCAATTAATTTGGATAGAAAAAACTTCTGGCCACTTGGCTCGATCCTGCCGCCCCATACGTGGCATTTGATCTGTCGTTGATGGAAACATAGTGTTAGTAGTAAAATAAATGACACACATATTCACAGGACCAGAACCGTAGAACTGAATAAAAACTAGATCAAGTGTTATCACTGCAGTACATAAAGTGACCAAGCATAGTACCGTAGCCAAAGAACTCAACTATGATGATTCTAGCGGTAATAATTAGTAAAATCCATTAATATATGATGACATCATATGTAAACCGGTGTAATTTTTTGTTTTTTTATTTTTATTTTTGGAGTTGTCCTCTAGTTTTTAGCTGTCAGGGCCTCCTTGATAGATTTCATCCCTGTTTTCTCTATTCTTATTCTTCATTACATTCCTATTGGGGTTTGCTGGCAGAATGTGCTACAATGTTCTCGGGTTCCACTATTCCCATATACTACAGGTACCACTTCCTCCGGGTGCCATCTTTTGATCTGCTGTTCCATTTACTATTGTATAATTTAAGTTATGAATTTCGCGTCTTCTTTTTCCATTTGATAAAGAACTTTCTTTATGTGAACATGTATTGACTGTCACTTCTTCTATTTGCTTGGAATTTCCGATCTCACACATAGTTTCGTCTACAAGATGGTCTAATCCTGGCGCGTATTTACAGGTACTTATAGTTAATGGGGTTTGAACCCTTACACCCTCCTCGGCTCGATTTTCCTACTAGTGAGAGTTGTGAATGGAAAGGCTCAGGATTAAATCTGTGGCCCCCAACTGTTGTGTAATGTTCAAGATTTAATAGCGGTTATCGAAGGATTATTGCCTCATACCGGCAGAATGTGGCATATTCAATACTCTCGACTGGATTTTATTTCCAGGGTTTCATTTTTCAGACATTAATATGTATAATTTTTACTGTTGCTGAATAGCTGAGGTTTATATTCACCCGAGCGCTTAACTATATTGTAATACCTCTGGACAATTGGGGTTTCCGACTATTTCTTCAGTTTATTTATTTACAGCATATTTATCTGATGTCTACGTGTGTTGCATTGTGAATTCCCTACTATTTAATCTATTTTTCTTTCCTAATTCTTGTACCCATGAATATTTACCTAAATATACATGTTGTGGCATAATGCGCAGTCCTTCCATTTCATATAGTAGGTTCTGTGTAATCGATGGTGTGTAATAGAACAGTTATCGGTATATCTGAATTCTTTCTGTAATAGCTAAAATTCTTTATGGTCTTTTAGGGGTTTTTTGCTTCAGTGTTTTCTTTCTTCTGCAATACTGGTTATCGTGTTTCTGCTCCTATGAGGCTGGTTCATTTTTAAAACAAAAGTTGATGATTTGTTCCTCTTGCTGCTAGGGCTTACCTATAAATTGTCTCTACAAATTTTTTTTAGCTTTCTGTTTAATCTTTATTTTTTTATGCTATACAACAACCGGACCACCTATCCGTCCATGTAATTATCATAGGAGGAAAGGCAACCAACCCAGAAGCTCCGGTCCACAGGCTTTTGGGATTAACGGTCTTTCCGAAAATTACTATTCAGTGTTTTTAATGCCTCCTTCTTCACAAGAAAATAACTCAGAAAGAGGAAATGGTTTCCAGGGTATTCAGGATTACCTTCCTAGCTACTGCAGTGAGACCTCAGAATACAACACAGTTTTCTCCCAGATCCTATCAGTCTTTCCGGCAATCTCAATAGGACAGGAAAAACAAAAAAAATACAATTTTACAAACAATCTTAATATAACATAAAAGTAAGAACAACTTGGAAACAACTTCTTCCTCTACTTTACAAAAGACAAGGGCTATCTACATATTACTCATTTAATTTTTAAATCTGACTGATGGTACCTATTGCCTCCCTTCCATGAGCTGGGCAATTATGTCCCACCACTCTCCCCCAAGCTTCAAGTCTGGAGCGTTATATACAGAGTTCTAGAGGAGAGATTCGGGACAATCCGGTCCAACTCTCCAACTCCAGTGGAACAAAATTCTGGGGAGAACTCGGAAAAATCCGGTCCAATTCTCCAACCCAGTAGACAGTCTATTCTGAAAATTCCTTTTCCAGATTAACAGAGTCCTTTTTCTCCACACAGGAAGAACCCCAAACTCTCCTTGGAATTCCTTATTTATTCCAGAGTTCCTTTGGGTAACTGTGGAAACTATTTTTGTGTTCAACTAACTCCAGATCTTGATTTATTTTTTTTACCATCAATTTTACTCATGAAAATTAATTTCACAGTAAATATTTTATTCAGTACCAAAATTAATTTTGTTCAAATATACCAATTAAAATAAACAGCAGTCATAATTAATCCTTAATTAATAAAAGCTTAACCATTTGTCAGTAGCTAAGAGAGTGGTTACAGTTTTCCCCCTCTGGAAGAGAACACCATCCCCGGTGTTCTTATTCTAATTCAGCAAAAAGCTTAGGATAAGCTTCACGGACAAAACTATCGTCTTCCCAGGTAGCCTCCTCCAGTCCAAAGTGCTTCCATTGCACTTTAACTTTGGCGATGGCTCATTTCCGGATCATGATTTCCCTCCGGTCGATTATACTGTGTGGCTCGACCAGAAATTCTCCATCCAGTTCTACCTGCACACAGTAGACTTATATTAATTATATAAGTCTTTGATGTCGTATTATTATTTTAATAATTACGCTTACCCACTACCTATATGTTCTGCTAATGAATTATGTGTCTTGGATCAGGAATATATCATTTTAATAATGATACATGAAAGACATTATGCACCCGAATATGACTAGGAAGAGCTAAATGATATGCTACTGGTCCTACTCTTTCCAGTATTTGGAAAGGGCCACAGAATCGGGGTGCTAATTTTGCACAAGATGCCCATATTAATGTGTTCTTCTTTGGTTTAATTCTGACATACACGTGATCTCCAACTTCATATTCACGGTATGACCTCTTTTTATGGGCATACACTTTCTGCCTGTCCTGTGCTGCCTTCAAATTCTGTTGAATTTTCTTCACCTCTGCTTCCATTTCTGCTAGCATGTCTGGTCCTAGCATGAATATATTCTCGGGGCTGCTCCAATTAATGGGAGTTCTGCACTTCCACCCATATAGCGCCTCAAACAGACTCATCTTTAATGATTCTTGGCAACCATTGTTGTAGGCAAACTCTATCAAGTGTAGATACTCCTCCCATTTAACTGGTTGCCGCATGACATACATTCTCAGCATTTCTTCCAGTACCTGATTTACTCGCTCAGTTTGACCATCTGTTTGCGGGTGGTATGCAGTACTAAAATGTATTTGAGTTCCTAGTCCCCTAAAAAGTGCCTTCCAAAAAGCTTATGTGAATTTTACATCTCCATTCGAAATAACGGTCTTAGGAATGCCATGCAGTCTGAAGATATCACACATAAATAAATCTACTATCTGCACTATTTTATAGGTGGATTGGACAGGTATGAAATGTGCCGACTTACTTAGTCGATCTACAACTACCATTATAGAATCATTACCTCCTTTTGATTTTGGTAATCCGGTGATAAAGTCCAATGAGAACACCTCCCATTTCCATTCGGGAATAGGTATAGGCTGCATTAATCCTGCTGGATGTCGATGCTCTACTTTCACTTGTTGGCACTCTAAAAACCTATTTAGATAGTTTGCTATATCCTTCCTCATACCTGGCCAACAGTAGTCTTTTCTTATAGCTGTCAGCATCTTTTGATATCCTGGGTGCCCCGCATAATTGCTTCTATGATATTCATCCAGTATCATAGTTTTTAATTCCACTCTGTTTGGAATGACTATCCTCTTCTTGAAAATCAGCAACCCGTCCTGGTTAATCTCATAATCCCCTTGTCCACCTTGTCCTTCAGATTCTTGTGTTTGTTGCCACAAATATTTATACTTAGGATCCTTGTCTACTTCTTTTCTGATTTGTTCTAAGAATCTAGTCTCAATTTGGTTAACACATAACCCATAAATGTTATGTAGTTTTCTGCTCAATGCATCCGCAACTTTGTTCTGCTTTCCTTTTACGTGTTGCAGATCAATATCAAACTCGCTCAAAAAGGCATTCCACCTTTCTTGTCGGGAGTTTAAGTCAGCTTGTTTAAAATAGCTAGTTAGACTACTATGATCAGTCTTTAATACAAATCTCTTCCCAAGTAAGTAATGTCTCCATACTCAGAGAGCGTGCACAACTGCAGTCAGCTCTAAATCATAAGTGGAATATCGCTGCTCATGATCTTTCAACTTGCAGGATTCATATGCAATTACCTTCCCTTCTTGTGATAATACAGCCCCAACACCTTCCTTGCATGCATTTGTACAAACCTCGAATTCCTTATTCGGATCTACGATACTTAGCACAGGTGATGTTGTCAATAACTGCTTCAATCTTTGAAAGCTATCCTGACATTCTTTTTTCCATTTAAAAATTTTCCCTTTTCTTTGCAAATAAGTAATGGGAAAAGCTATCTTCGAAAACCCTTTTATAAATTGCCGGTAATAGCCAGCGAGACCCATAAAAGACCATATATCTGCCACATTCTGTGGCACCTTCCATTCCATAATAGTTTTGATTTTCTCCGGGTCTACTGCTATCCCCTTTTTAGATATTACATGTCCAAGATACTGTATTTCTTCTTTGAAGAAGTCACATTTACTGAATTTTGCATACAACTGGTGCTTCCTTAGCATCTCCAGTACCATTCGCAAATGCTCCTTGTGTTCTTCTGCATTCTTAGAATAAACCAGTACGTCATCAATGAAGATTAACACAAATTTGTCCAAATAAGGGTGGAAAATACTATGCATCAGTCTCATAAAAGTGGTTGGTGCATTAGTTAACCCAAAATGTAATACCACGAATTCATAGTGGTCATACCTTGTGCGAAAAGTAGTTTTGTGTATATCTTCATCCTCAATTCTGATCTGGTGATAACCGGACCGCAAATCAATCTTTCAAAACACAGTAGCTCCCCTTACCTAGTCAAACAGGTCATCAATACGGGGTAGGGGATACCTGTTCTTAATAGTCAGCTTATTTAACTATCGGTAATCCATGCACATGCGCATAGTTCCATCCTTCTTTCTAACAAATAGTACATGTGCTCCCCAGGGTGACACACTAGGTCATATATACCCCTTATCTAATAATTCCTGAAGCTGCATTTTCAACTCAGTCAATTCTGGCACACTCATACGGTAGGGAGTTCGTGAAATTGGTGATGCTCCCTACAGTAATTTTATTGTAAAGTCAACATCTCTTCTAGGCGGTAATCCTGATATTTCTTCAGGAAATATATCCTTAAATTCCTGTACTATAGGTATATTTTCTAGCATGGCATCCTTATCCTTAGACTCAGATAGTCCAACTTGTATAGCGTACAGTTGGCATCCCTTTCTTATACATTTTCCCATTTGGGAAGCTGTAATTGGATGCAGATGTAGAGGCTTCTTTATGCCTTGAATTTCTTGGCGATTACCATTCTGATCTCTATAGTAAACTATATTTTCCTTGCAGTCTATGAGAGTCCAGTTCTTCTCCAACCAATCCATACCCAACAACACATCATAGGATCCAAAAGGCAGAATATTTAAATCTACCATTAATTGTTGTCCACTGATTTGCAGTGCACAATCTGGTATTTTGGCACTAACTCTTCTTTTAGCCCCTGTAGCTAACTGGACCAACCAGGTCTTTTTAAATTTTTGACTTGGCAATTTATAGATTTCTACTAATTTAGGACTAATGTAACTTAGACTTGCTCCCGCATCTACCAAAACAGAAACAGTTTGGGATAACAATTTACCTTCCAGCTCTATCATGGTGGGTTGAAAGTGAGCTTGCTAGTCCTCCAACACTGCGTTAATTCTGGGTATGCTTCGAGCAACATCTCCCACAATAGAGGCCTCCTGTAAATTGGTTACTGCTTTGGTTTTACCCCACTGTGGGCAATCTCGATCGTAGTGCGCTGCTCCATAGCCCCAACACTGCAGAGGTGGCCTCTGATTTTGAGGTTGTTCAGGTTTATTAGAAGCTTCAACAATTTTGTCTTCTCCAAGCCATCTTATCATCTGATGGTTCCTACCGAACTATTTATTAACTGATTTCGTGGCTGTGCTTATGAAATTATTGGTTTTTCCTCTTTTGGAACCAGCACTGTTTCTATTTTCTTTCCTTGATTTCCACCCTTTTCCTTCGTCTACTTTGGTTTTCGCTTGCTGATAACACAACCTTGCCTTTCTAATAGCCTCATCCATTGTCTTATGATTTAAAAACTCGATACGCTCCTTCATATGGGTGGGTAAACTGCTCAGAAATCTTTGGACCTTGGCTTTCTCATCTCTTAAGTACGATACATAGCACAGTAACGACGTGAAATTAGTGATAAACTCATCTATGGTCAACTGTCCTAGTCTCAAATCATGGAATTCTCGAGCCTTTTCATCATAGAAATGCTCAGTCAAGTACTTGTCTTTGAAGTACTGTTCAAACTTATCCCATGTCACATCCTGATCCTCTATTCCCTGCACGTTCTTCACTTCTTCCCACCATAAGGTGGCTTTATCTTTTAGCTGGTAAATGGCTAACCGTGCCTTAAGACCACTATCATAATCATACACTTGAAAGTACTTGTTCATATTAATCAGCCATGCTTCCGCCACTTCCTCTTTTTCTCCATCGAACTTAGGTGGCTTTATATTTCTGAATTATCCATGCAATTCCACCCTCTGCTTTTTGATTGCTTTCCATTCAGTTTCATTTTCAGATTCAGCCTCATTAAAATTTCTATTTGGATTGCTTCTTTGTGACACACTTATTTCTTTTCGTCTTGCACCTTGTTCATCTGTTTGTTGTTCGTTCCCTTCCTGGAACTCTCTGTCAGCACTAGGCTCTTCAATCCTTTTATTTTTCTTATCTGAGAGGATTTTTAAGATCCTCTCCTGATCCTGCATCATTCTTGCATTTTCCCTTCATACTCTCTCCATTTCTTCCTGCAACTGTTGTACTGTGTTTAATAAAATGCGAGTCTGATGTTGTTTTTCTTCAATCAGTCTATAAGACCGCTGATGTTGCTCGATTCCCAGCTGAACCCACATTTTGGGGTTTCCCTCTGGTGGAGGTTGAATTTCTTTGACATTTCGCTGTGGCGGTTGTGAAGGTGTCTGTCTCGTTTGTCTTTCCATCTAATTATCTCACTGTGCATGAATAACATACAATTTTAACGTCAGTTGACCCAATAGGGTCCCAGCGTTGTAACGCCGCTTTGATACCACTTGTAACAGTCATCATGCTATAATTTACCACTAGACAAAATAACAAAAAAGAAAATAAAAATAAAAAAATCTTACCATAATTCACTCCAAGTTGGAATTACGGATGATGTCATCATATATTAATGGATTTTACTAATTATTACCGCTAGAATCATCATAGTTGAGTTCTTTGGCTGCGGTACTGTGCTTGGTCACTTTATGTACTGTAGTGATAACACTTGATCTAGTTTTTATTCAGTTCTACGGTTCTGGTCCTGTGAATATGTATGTCATTTACTTTACTACTAACACTATATTTTTGGGTTTGTTGATACCATCCACATCATAGACCTTAATTTAAACCTTAAATAACTTTTCATACACATCTTCTCGGGTTATGAGGTGTTTATTGCGCAATTAATTTGGATAGCAAAAACTTCTGGCCACTTGGCTCGATCCTGCCACCCCATACGTGGCATTCGATCTGCCGTTGATGGAAATAGATCCCACGGTGATTGTGCCTAGGGTTTTCTATGACCTTGGTGACCTAACCGTTTCCACCATTCATTGTTGCGTCTGGTCGAAGGTTCTGGAGACGGTGCCGTTAGCGACAGAATTACAGGGTTTCGACTGTTCTCCGTTGGTGATCGATGCAAGGTGGCCTCTGGATGGATTCCCTACAGTAACAGGTACTGGGTCTCTCTTAGCTTCTCTTCCTTGCAGAATTCCTACGCAGGAATTTATCTTTTCTATAAAGAGTAATGGAAACCAGTGTAATTGTTTGTTTGTTTTTTTTTTTTTTGGGGAGTTGTCCTCTGGTTTTTAGCTGTCGGGGCCTCCTTGATAGATTTCATCCTTGTTTTCTCTATTCTTATTCTTCGTTACATTCCTGTTGGGGTTTGCTGGAAGAATGTGCTCCAATTTTCTTGGGCTCCACTATTCCCATATACTACAGGTACCACTTCCTCCGGGTGCGATCTTTTGATCTGCGGTTCCATTTACTGTTGTAGAATTTAAGTTATGAATTTCGCGTTTTCTGTTTCCATTTGCTAAAGAAATTTCTTTATGTAAACAGGTATTGACTGTCACTTCTTCTATTCTCTTGGAATTTCTAGTCTCACCCATAGTTTCGTCTGCAAGATGGTCTAATCCTGGCGCATATTTACAGGTACTTATAGTTAATGGGGTTGGAACCCTTACACCCTCCTCGGCTCGAATTTCCTGTTAGTGAGAGTTGCGAATGGAAAGGCTCAGGATTAAATCTGTGGCCCCCAACTGTTGTGTAATGTTAAGGATTTAATAGCAGTTAGCCAAGGTTTATTGCCTCATGCCGGCAGAATGTGGCATATTCAATACTCTCGAGTGGATTTTATTTCCAGGGTTTCATTTTTCAGACATTAATATGTATAATTTTTACTGTTGCTGAATAGCCGAGGTTTATACTCACCCGAGCACTTAACTATATTGTAATACCTCTGGACAATTGGGGTTTCCAACTATTTCTTCAGTTTATTTATTTACAACATATTTATCTGATGTCTGTGTGTGTTGCATTGTCAATTCTCTACTCTTTAATCTATTTTTCTTTCCTAATTCTTGTACCCATGAATATTTACCTAAATATACATGCTGTGTCGTAATGCGCAGTCCTTCTATTTCAGACAGTAGTTTCTGTGTAATCGATGGTGTGTAATAAAACGATTATCGATATATCTCAATTCTTTCTGTAATAGCTAAAAGTATTTATGATCTTTTCACGGTTTTTTTCTTCAGTGTTTTCTTTCTTCTGCAATACTAGTTATCGTGTTTCTTCTCCTATGAGGCTGGCTCGTTCTTAAAACAAAACTTGATGATTCGTTCGTCTTGCTGCTAGGGTTTACCTGTAAATTGTCTCTACAGAATTTTCTTAGGTTTCTGTTTAATATTTATTTTTTTATGCTATACGGTGACTGGACCACCACCTATCCACGAGCTGGGAAATTATGTCCCACCACTCTCCCCTGAGCTTCAAGTCTGGAGCGTTATACAAAGAGTTCTGGAGGAGAGATTCGGGACAATCCGGTCCAACTCTCCAATTCCAAAGGAACAGAATTCCAGGGAGAACTCGGAACAATCTGGTCCAATTCTCCAACCCAGCAGGTAGTGTGTTCTGAAAATTCCTTTTCCAAATTAACAGATTCTTTTTTCTCCACACAGGAAGAACCCCAAACTCTCCTTGGAATTTCTTATTTATTCCAGAGTTCCTTTGGGTAACTGTGGAAACTGTTTTTCTGTTCAACTAACTCCAGATCCTGATTTATTTTTTATACCATCAATTTTAATCATGAAAACTAATTTCACAGTAAATCTTTTATTTAGTACCAAAATTAATTTTTTTCAAATATACCAATTAAAGTAAACAACAGTCATAATTAATCCTTGTTTAATAAAAGCTTAACCATTTGTCAGCAGCTAAGAGAGTGGTTACAATCAAGTTGTAATGTCAACATAAATCCAATTCAATGTTATGATGTAATTTTACCTATGACCATGGAAACATGCAAGGATAATTCCATTAAAGTATGTTTGTTACCATTCATATTAAAAAAAATCCATGTTGTTGAACGCATTATGAAATTTTCATGAAAATAAATTGTAAGCAATTTCAAGTTACAGAAGCATGTAGTATAATAATGCAAAAATCAACATTAAAAACATCAAACATTTATGAATTACATATCCCAATTCACACATAAGAAAAATAGAACTTAATAACAAGATTATACACATGAATTAATCATAGAGATGAAGCACACATATCTTTACAAGCTATTCGAAGGAGGATTACTATTAGAAAAAAATTTCCCACCAAACCATAAACAATCCTCTTGATTCTACCTCCAAGCAAGGCTATGAGGCCATTGAGGTGAATGAGATAGACTCAACATGATTGGGTCACTCACCCCACATAATGCCTTTCAATATTAATGGAAACCTTCAATACATAGCTCTCTAGGAAAACCTTTGAGTTACCCTAGACATGACACTCAATTCTGTACCCCAAAAAAATATTTAGAAATATCGATTCTATTATAATAATTCCTTGAGGCATATTATAAGCAATTTCCTTTATATTTGCAATAGCTCCCTATGAAACTCATTCACTTTTTATTATTCTCAAGGTGTCCATGAGAATAATATAATTTTTTCCTAGTTTAAAATCAATCCAATAGTGTCATTTCACGACTCTAAAGAAATGGTTACTGAATGAGAATCAATATATAAGGAATTCAAATAATTCCTATAAACTAAAACTCTATCATTCTTTTCAACTTTCCATGTCTCTAATTTCTCATGTTCACAATTTTCTCGTCATTACTCTCACCAAGAGAAATTGACATGTTGAATTACAATTTCTAGCATGAGAACACATAAAAAAAATGGAATTTGAGATCAACAAAATGAGCTGAATAGAACGCTCCATTTTAGTTACATGAAGATAGCGTATAAGAAAAGTGATTGTTTAAATTCCTACTGAGATGGACTTTGTCGCCTATTTTTATTGCAACAAACACCGTCCAAAATTTTAGTTGTACTTTAATTTTAGAGCTTACTATGGATCTTTACATTGGTAATTCCATGTCACTTCTTGACCAATCAAAGTCACTTGCTCACATACGCACAATTTTCAACAAGTTCATGAGTGCAATCTCTTAATAAAGCTTGAGAAATCATAGCACAGTCCATCAAGATAGGTTTTGTGCAATTTTCAACCCATGTTGATAGTCACTGAACATTGTTATTGAAAGTCTCTCACATTTTGTTGCGTTTGTACTTCCATTTTGATGAGTTTTTCAAACTGCAGGTTTTTTCCACCATATCTTTCAAGATTGTCGTTTTCATGCTTTCAACTATCCCTTTTTCTTTCTTTCACTTTCATTAGTGTGATTTTCATGTTATCCTCGCTCTAGCATGGGTCACTTTCACTTTCATTCATGTATCGGAAGTGTCATTCACTTTAGAGAAGATCTTCACTGATTCATGCTTCAAAACAGAACTGGAACTTTTATGTTGTCAATTAATCCTTAGAATACCAAAACAATCCTCTACATAGCTAACACTTACACTAATACTTCAACGACACTAGAACTCATACATATAATGTATTTATATGTCGTTAAATTCAAGTTAACTTAAATAAATTTTGTTAATACTCGATAAAACGCTCGCTTTTTTCGAAAGCTACATTTGTACTCCTCTTTTTTTCCTCTTAAATTTAGTTTGACTGTGCATGTATTAGAAAATAAATACAATCCTCAACAACACTAATAATCATACTTCAAAAACATTCAATATATATATATATATATATATATATATATATATATATATATATATATATATATATATATATAGATATATATATATATATATATATATATATATATATATATATATATATATATATATATATATATATATATATATATATTTTAAATCCAAATTCATTAAAAAAAAAAATTATTGATATTAGTCAATGTTGAAAAAATGGCTCATAGTTTTTTTGGTTAATTTGGTTTTAACCAGTTTTATTATATTAAATTTTTTTTATTATTAGTAATAATAGTAGTTAAAAAAAATGAACAATGTCATCATGCAAACCACTATGTAATTAAGCCTCATGTTATTCAATGAACATATATGCATATGTGGTCCGGGCCATTTGTCTTTGGGTTATAAATTATCACAAAGTTTTATGTTGTTTCATTCAGCGTGGACAACCATGTTGTGGGGGCCATTTTTTGGGCCATTTTTTCTTAGGGTTATAAATTTTGATAGTATCTCTATAAAATATTATATTTGAAAAGATGAATCTAAGCCAACTATAAATCATTGTACATTAATTATGGATTTCCATACTATAATTATTAAAACTAAATATTATATTCAAATGGAAGTTTGGAATTTAGTAATAATTTTATATATGAAATTCAATATTATTTTGAACATCAAATAATGTTAATATATATAAACTATTTCATTTAATTATAATTCATTTTTAAATAATAATTTTTTAGATATTCTTATTTAGGTCATATATATATATATATATATAGATATATACACACGACATGCTCTTGTTTTATTTTCATAATTAAATTGTCTCATTCTAGGTGTGTCTCAAATTAGGTAGGACAATAGGTATTACATTATCATGGTCACAAGACTTAGGGTATTTAAGGCCAATGGGGTGACTTGACCACTCCATCACATGCACCTGCTTGTGTAAAGCTCAAGAGATGTATACAAAATAAAGGAAAAATGATTTTCCATAAATTAAGAGACACGTAAGTGGCAGCTATTGGTAATTGGGAGATTCTAGGAATAATTTTATCCATCACAGAGAGAAGAGGCAACGGTGGGTCACGGAGACCAATGAAGTATGCGAAGCCAACTTACAACAAAGCATCAGAGGTCAAGCTTGAAATAAAGAACACATGTGGGTATGTCATGTTCCCTTCTCCCCCACTTTGATTATTATGTGCTTTATGGAGGTGGGAGACCCTTGGGAATGCTGGATTGCATGGTTTGTAAGTCAGCAATCATATTTGTTTAATGTTTGGAATTTGGATTATAGATACAATTATTTATGATTTATGGATTCTAATTTCTCCGAGTTTTGGATGACCTTTAATGTTGGGTAAAAGACCTGTAATAAAAAAATCAATACCATTCCTCGATTGATGGGTTTCTATTGGGATCTCCTTCGTAGATACAAGATGGTTTTAAAAATATATCATGTGATAGAGGGAAGGCTCTCAATAACTAGCCAAGAGTTAGGAACCACTATGGGAGGACACTTTTATTCACATTCATGCTAGCAGTTGTAGGCTATATATGGAGATAATTACCCTATGTAACTTTAATAATCATCAAATTGTTGAGAATGATGCTGGAATATTTAATATTCATGAGATATCCTGCATATTATGTTTGGGTCATGTGATCTCATATCACCGAGCTTTTAAATATAATTTAAATTGATGTGTGTCACCCTATTAACGTGTTGGCTATAGGAACAAGAATATAAGAAACAAATATCAAGAAACTTGATAGTAAACCCTTTAGCTAAAAATCAAAGTATTACATGTATTACATAATTCATGAGAACATGGCTCAAGTGGGATTGGATCAAGTGATTGGGAGACTAGAAAGAATTATGGTGCACATACATTTTACCCTCCCATTGGCCCAACATGGATCCGCTGCAAAGGATACAACCCCCATTGAGATCATCTATATTTAAAATATCAATTTATAATAATTAATTTGATTAATTATAATGAATTTTACTTTATCTAGTATGAAATACTTATAACTAAATATAATAATAAATAGTGCATTTGATTATCCTAACTTGTATAAGATGATAAAAAATTAAAGTCCCCTTATGTACCCAATAGGCTATTCTCCCATCAACTCTATGTCAAATCTCATAGTGATGGATACTTGTCATAAGGATCAAGGATTAGGCTTATCTTTGGCCCCTTGTGGTAAGTCTCAAGGACTGCACTCCCACACCCTCATATTTTGCTAATTCACCATGGTAAAATGTAAAAAGAGGGACTATTCAATTTGAATATAGAAACTGAGAAAAATATATTTCACAACATAAAATATTTCCATATAGTTATCTCCCATATAGTCATGGAAATCCTAGAAAAACTATGTTGAAGAGGGATAATTTTGAATATTGGCATTTTTTAATTAATAATGAAAAATATTTTACATTTTTAAAAGGTTATTTCATAATTATTATCAAAACATAATGTAATAAATTATTTTGTTAAAGAGTGAAGTACATATATATTGCATTTTTATAGGGTGAAAAAGTGACTGAACATGTAAATGTGTGTTTCAATAATTTTAGGTAAGGATGACTTGGCTGAGCAAAGATATATGCCACAACCATTTTTTATGAAAGTGAAAATGAAAATATTGATATGTCTACTTTTGATAATTTTTACAAAGATTAGGTTATGCACACAAAAACAAAACCACACATTCACCTCTGAAGATGGTTGGTGTACACACTTTCACACCTTCACATTTACACTACCCTTCAAAACATGAAGTGGTGGAAGAGTATTAAGTTGAGTTTGAAATTATCTAGGCCACATGAGGAATGAAGAATTTGAAGGTTGAGAAGATATATGAAAACTCCAAAGGATACATTTTTCATGTAATGGTGTACCATGATGATATTGGCATGCATTTATTGTCAATAGATCAATGACAAACTTTGTGTGCATGAATTTTGTTGATAAAGGGTGTCCATATCAAATGTTGAGGTAGGCATTAAAAAATATCCAATGTACGTTATATGTTCATATAAATTTACTGGAAATCCACCTTCCAGATGGCCACCTTGATAATGTTTCAAGTATTGATTGAAATTTTGCATTCAGCTATACATCAAACATATGCAAGAATGAGGAGAAAAAATGTTATGTATGGAAGATGATTGAACAATTGGAATAAAAAAACCTTGAAATGCTGGAATCGTTATGGAGATGTTAATATAAATATTTAAAAATGATCTATTTAGTGATGTTAATGGATAAATGATAGATAGAGAGAGATAAATTAGGGTTTCCATGGCCTAAGTTAACTAGTAAGAGTTTTCTATAATTCAAGAGAGGTTGAGAGACAATTTTTTACAATTTTATAGAATTAAATTGAGAGAGAGAGAGAGATAACATTGAATATTGGCTTTTACCCAGGGGATGTTTTTCCCCTTTATATCGTGCATTCTTTAGATGTTGAATGTTGTATGTATTTACTAATTTTTTTGGTCCTTCTTTCAAATTTTTCTATTCTATAACTGCACATGTCTACGTAATTAGTGGTACATAATTGGAAAGATATTTTCTGTCAAAAATCAGTGGGAATAAGTGTGGGAAATACACACTTGAAACATAAATAAAATCTAGAAAAAAATTATTGGTGCATTTAAAAAATTCTTCTTTCCTTTGAAAAACTTTAAAGAAAGTTCCGTAGCTCAAAAATGAAGGAAATACTTAAAATCCTAATAGAAAAGTAAAATCCATTTAAAAACTTCAAATAAGTGATGGATAGGCCATCGAACATCTCTCAAGAGATACCAACAAGCATTCAAAAAATCAATATTGTAGTTCAGAAGCATATTCTAGATGTGTCCATTGGGACTATTTCAAATATGTGGTTGACTCAAAATATAAGGTCATTAGGATTCTCTGCAAGAAGAGATTATTCAATCCATTTTGTAGATAATAATTGAATACATATACAATGATAATTTTGACCCATTAAAGGAAATAATTAACCCAAATAGGGGCCATTAATCCCATTTGATGGAATCCTTTGAAATACAAAGAGGGAAATGTTAGAGAGGCTTCCAAGTTTATCACTTTGGTTGTGAAAAAGTCGCTATTTACTTGTAAGATCCACATAGCTCCCACTCAGTGTTAATCTTCCATTTATCATATGTCCATGCAAACCTATAATTATGTTTTCAATGAATTATGACCATCACCACTTAGGTTCATATAAATCCATTTTGTTGAATTGTTGTCGTCTTTCAAGAAAAGAAACTCTAAGCCATTAAGAATTGCAAAGGCATGTAGTGCAACAATCTAATAATCAACATGTAACACATTGTACATATATGAGTTCCATTTCCCAAATCATATAAAAGAAAAATATAACATAATAAAAAAATTATACAAAAAATATCTTCGTAGAGATGAAACACTTATCTCTTAGTAAGCTAGTGTAAGGAGGTGTGCTATTAGTAAGAAATTCTCAATAAAGCCATAAAAAATCCTCTATGATTCCACCCACAACCTAGTCTATGAGACCATTGATTTGAAGGAAATAGGCTCAATATGCTTAGGTCACTCATCCCAACTACTTTCTTTTCAGGAAGAAAAATTATTCAATACATAACTATCTAGGAAAGCTTCTAGCTTTCCAACCCCTCACACTCCATTCCATTACAAAAGAAAACATTGGGAATATACCTTTTCTATTCTAAATAATTTTTTTATTTTTATATACGGAACCTATTTTCTCTTCTCAATAGTTCCTTAGGAAACCCACTCATTCTTTATTATTCTCAAGCTGTGAATGGGAAGTCTAATATATTATTTTCCTAGTTCAAAATTATCCCAAAGTAGTTTCCGCGCAGATCTCAATCACTTATTTTTGAGTCAACATAAATTTATAACGATTTGAATTAATTCCTCTTAAAATGGCCTATATTCACATTTACAAGTGGAAATGTCTCCTATAAATCAAGTTCCCAATTTTCTCTTTGATAGATCCACCTGGTGACTTCACATATTTAAATTACAATAATTAATATGAGAACACATCAACAAAACTGATTTTTAGATGTAAAAATAATACCAATGGAATCTTCCATTCCAATTACATGTAGAGATTTAATGAGAAGGTGGATGATTTAAATTCCTATTTTGATGGAGTCTAATACAGTCATTTACTATCATATTGAACCTCCATTTTCTTGTAATCATGGAATATGAAATTTCCCCAATCCATCGCTTCAATTTTATTGATTTTTTGTTTTATATTTTAATAAGACATTTCATTAAAACATGAAGCTTAGCATAATAGTCAAATTTATAAAGCGAAGAATTATTTGTTGTTCCGTTTTGTAATGGCCCGAAATTAAATATTCAAAGTAATTATATCAATTATATGATTTATAATCAACACAAACTATTGGCTAGTATTTAAATTTCATAAACATGTGTAGAGTGGACATCCCTATAATGATGATATTCCTTAATTGAGACTCTAAAATTGAATGTTATTTTAATTCTACTAATCGCAAAAAGGACTTTGGGAACAACTCTCCACCCAACCGTAGGCTCAAACGCACATAATATTTGTACACTTTTCCACCTTCGAGCCCTCAATCAACATACTACTCCCAGGATATCTTTTCTCTCACAACACTTTTCTCGAAAGAAAATGGATGAAAGAATGTTGAATTTCATCTTCCTCGTCATCCATTAAATAGACGAAGCAATGGAAATGGGTCCACATGCACACATTCCATGTGTCAACATACAACATTTATTTCTTTATTTTATGTTTTACTTAATTTAATATTTCACTTAATTTAACTCGTTCTTATTTTATTCCTTTTTATAGTTTATCAACTTATTTTTACTATTTTTATAGATTACTTATAGACACACAAACACACACACACACACACACACAAACACGCATATATATATATATATATATATATAACTCCAGTATTGTTATTTACTATTTTCTTTCTATAATATTGTTATATTCTCTTTATTATTTATTATTTCTTTACTATTATTATATTATATCTGATTTTTACTATTTATTTACCATTATTATATTTTGTTTTTCTTGTATTATATATTAGGGGACATTACATACTACCCTTGGTTAAGGAACTTCGTCCCAAAGTTAAGTTGAATTATTTAACATTTTATTTTATGTACTTATCTATTACTTCATATTTACCCCACACCCTTTGTAGAACTAGTATAGCCAACATGCATTGAAATTTTCCACAACACCAAAAAAAATCGTAAGGAATATTTGTACTTTTCCCACTTTCGAAAGTAGACTTAAGCCTTATCGTTGTATACGCTAGCCTACGGCTGGGCCCATTTTTTAGGCCAACGCTTAGACCTCATTTTCCCCAATGCAGGAAACTGGTCCTAATACTTAATGACTTCAGGAATCTTGAAATGCTAGGTCACTTCCTCCAAAATCACTAATGTGTGCAACCCAAGGCATTGAAGTCCTTACACCCTCACCAAAATTCAGCATCCCAATCCAATATCAGGCACTTGACCTCCTCAAGATGGTCCCACAATCCTTCAAGAGCTATCCATCAAGAGTTATACGATATAATGGCATCACTCACATATGTAGTGTTGATTGAATTTTCGCCATCACATATGGTGTTACCTATTTTCCCTCGCGGGTATCAGCTCCCATGAGATCATGAAATAAACTTGACTTCTCAGCTGATTTTTGGAGTTCTTGTCATTCACCTCATATCAACATGCAATCAACGGATTAGTTAGAATCATAGTATCATAGAACATAATCCACATGCCACGTATTTCATTTATCATGATAACATAACATAATTGTTAATCACAACATTCTAAATAGTAAAGAATTGCATTATTTTTCCTGCCATAAAATCTTCATGCAATTACCACATGCTTCACATTACAATATCCTCATAAGTTATAATATCAACATATCAACATCAAATACATATCATTACATAATAAATCAACCACATGTCAATATACCTCATATCATAACATCATAATCCCTATGCATGTCAGATGAATCATGAGCATACAACATCATTATCGTAACAACTAAATAAATAAGAACCACATGTGCATCATTATCCAGATACCATCATATCATCAAACCTCATAAATTTGAGAATCATCAAAGTAGTTATCAAATATAGAGAAATAATACACTATAAACATTATTATCATGTTTCATTAGAGTTTCTTTTTTTTGTTGAATACCAACTATGAACTAAGGTCATTGAACATCCATCTAGGATATAGCTTGTCCCATCGACACTACTATTGTTGTGTTCTCAACAAGATACCAAATTATTTCAATAATAATTTCCTCTTATTTAATAATAACATTCAAAATTTATCAGATAACCATAGCCATTGTATCAATGTGTTATAGTTTTGTTATAGTCTATTTACTTGCGAGTTTCACCATTTAAAGTCGTAATCTATAGTTATGTTATTTTTTGTTTAACCATAATTCCTTAAATCATTGTTTCATCTCCAATACATTAAATCAAAATCCAAATACATAACTCATTAATGGCATGTCAACTTCTTATTTTTCTTATTACCTTTTAAGCATAAACTTATCACAAAATCTATCTCCTTTGCGAATCTCAAACAACTACTATCTTTAGTATTTACCTTCAAACATTTTCTTATTATATCACCTGTCACCTATTTCATCCTTTTGGTTCATAATTTCTCATCTCCCCCTTTTGAAATTATATAGGTCATCACCATGACCCATACCAATCCTGTTGCTCCATTGTTTTATCAGTATCCTTAAGAGTGTTGTCCACTTGAGAGATATGCTCTTTAGTATCATCACATAAATTAGTAGTACACATTATTACCTTTCCAAAGGTCCTCTCCAACATTAGTTTTATTCACCTCAAAATTTTTTATGAATATTAATTATCTACTCCAATCCTAAAATATATTATTGTCATTCACAATAGCACCATGCTAACCTATCACTAGTGTTGCACATATGATGAGAATATTATCTTAATGTTAAAGAATTTTTTCCTTTTGCAAAATATTAGAAATTTATATTCCTGTCTTATTCTCTATCATAATTTTAAATTAATTCATATAAATTATTATTATTATTATTTTGATTTAATCACTATATATATAAAAACATTAATTATATAAATAATATATTCTTAGATATTATATATATTAATAGATTAATATTACATTTAATATTCTTACAGAACTCTATTAAAAATACATTGATTCAATTTTTATAAATTTTTTTTTTTGAAAAATATATTTAAGATATATATCGTTAAAATCTCCTTCATATTTTATTTTAAAAAAATATTCTCCAATACACTATTATAAAACCAATATTCCATGTTTTATTTTCATTATAAAACCGCTTCAAACATTATTAAAACAATAATCTCCATCCATATAATATGTACTATTATGCAACAAATATTCTAATTTTTTTATTTTCATTATAAAAATCACTTTAAACATAATTAAATGAATATAAAATTAAGTAATATCTATTTATTCTTTTAAAATTTCATTCTTATATTTTAACCGTTCATATAAAAATTAAAGAAATTTATTTATTTTGAATAAAAAATTTATAACTATAATTCAAACATTTGAAAATAATATTTTATGGTTCCTTAAATGATTATGTATATAATACCCCACTAGCCATTGTGTACACAAATTCTATTAAGAAGTACTGTAACTCTAAAATAAATATCCATATGTATACAAAGGTATACGTATTGTTTTAAAAATCTGTGTAAAATAAAATCATTATACAGAGTATAAAAATGTCCAGATCTCAGTTGGATCCATATCGTTTATGGACATAAATCAATGTGTGTTCAATATAAAATTATAAATGTCTGAAATAAAACTTGAGATTTCATCCAAAGGATAAATCGTTGAAGCAAGCCAGTAGAAGACAAATTAACAAGACCTGGAAGGTAGGCGAAGTATTCGTTAAATCTTTCTTGATAACGAACAATAAGTTAAATAAACTAACAGAGACATTCAAATAAAATAGCTAAAACCCTTACAGTCAAATTCGGTTCAGGAAGAATCAAACCCACAGAGAAGCGAAGTGGAAATCACCATACCAACGATGGAGCTTTCATTCTACTTTCCATAAAATAAACAAATGACATTAAAAATTAGTTTACGATAAAAAATGGTAATAGAATGACTACTTGTGTAAATAGAACAATTGGTAATAATGAAACCCTCTCTAAAATTCGAGAACAAGAAGAGGAGAATGTTATTATTAAATTCTAAATACCAAAAATAAAGATGAAACTAAACGAAAATCAGTGGAAATAAATAAACATTAGTACTGTGAGTATATATCAGTATAATGAAAAGAATCTAAAGTATTTCTTATGCCCATGAGGCCTACAGAAGAAAATCAAGATGAATTGAGAAAGAAGTCTAAATCTCAATGGAAAATGCAATAAAATTTACATATAATGGATGGAAAACGATGGTATTCATACCTGAAATTTGTTCAAGAAAACGAAGAGAAAATATTCGTAGAGCAATCAGACATCTCGAATAGTGGATGTAAGTTCCATTGTGAGTACCACAAGGCATACTGTAGAAATGAACTAGCAAAAAGAAACGAACCACCAAACATAGGACTTAAATAAAAATCGAAGGCCAAAACCCTAAGTTGAAATCGAATCATCCGAATCAGACACTTGTCAACAGATCCCCATCAGTGTTGGGATTCATGTGTATATCTTGGGATTAAAATGAAAGAAATGACAAAGACAATCTGGAAAAAGCTTCTATTAAACACAATGGTACCTTTGTTTCATATTACAATTTAAAACATTTAATTAACGTGTACCAACAACTCTGTTAAAAGTATATATAAATCCCATAGTACTGAAATGTGATTCAATACATATAAATTGTGCTTAGAATAAATCTAAAACACTTGTTGAATCTACCAATGAAGAGTTGTCTTCATTATTACTTAATACGAACAAGTCAAATCAAACTCTAATGCCAACCAAATATATATGCATTAGTGAAAAATACAAAGGGTGAATCATGTTATAAAATCAGATCAAGGTTTTAATGACCAAGTACTCATAGCATAAACAATACAATAAGTCCATTAATGAAATGTGCCTCGAAAGCTATGAAACTGAAATTGATGTGGAAAATAAAAGGTACGTGTACTAGCCATGAGAATGGAAATATCAACCATTGCCATAAGTTATAATCACATCGAAAATATATATAGTCAATATATTTTATTATAAACATGGGATATGATTTGTTGAGAATTCAGGAATGGTTATTAAAGTTCCAAGGATTTGCACTTAACGACATATATATATGTAAATCGAATTCCTCGTATGGTTACAAATGTAATTTCTCTCACCTATAGATAGGAAGTAAATCCAATAATTGGTTTGATAATATATATGCATAGAGATAGATATATATACAACCTTATAAATATAACGATAGTAATAAAATACTTCAATACAATATATGTTATGAAAAATAAAACAAAATGGTGAGATAACATATAGTTTCTAAAACTAAAGGGAAATTGTCTAGGGGAGAATTAATTAGTATATTACATTTCTATAACGATGAGATGAAAATGATGTGAAGGGTATACTTGGAGTATGAAAACATTTGGAAAAGGAATTATGTTAATAATTCAATAAACCTATTTTCCTTAATAATATTAAGAGAGTAGTTAAGTATTAATGACGAAATCGTCTAAGAATAAATTAGAAGAGTAATGTTCACTCTTCCTTAGAGAAAACAATAAAATTTTGTGTTGGATGAGAGTTGTTACAATTTAGCTCACTTAACTAACTTAAACTACTTTATAGCTCACATAAATACACATGCAACTCTGTTACAACTTCGAATCATTGAGATACAACTAAGTCCACTTGCATGTCCGACCAACCAACCTTTGAACTCAAATTTCCTATAGCTAACTCGAATTTCCTATAGCTAACTCATTAGGAATATATTATTATTTATTATTAAGGGATAATAATAGTGGACATGCAACTATAAATAGACATTGGATCCATAAATAGTACTCGCACATACATCTATAAATATACCATCGTCTATAAATCGAATTTTCTAAACTATCTATAAATAGACATAATCTATAAATATATTTTGTTCATGCATCTATAAATAGACCTCCACCTAGAAATAACCTTTGTGGGACCCACCTAGTGTAGGTGCTTAATTTTCACTAGGATCAAGGATGTTGTTTCCAGATGCCAATTTCACTATCTACTGTTGCAACCTTCAAAAATTTATTCAACGTATACCCTTTTTGTAATTAGTCTAGTTCAGTCTAGAAAAGCGGTAAACTTGTATAAAATAGATGAGTGTTCATTTACTTTTACAAGTTAGAATAATCATGTACTAAGTGATATTTTCATGTTTAGAGAGTCTGAAAAGGGCTTAAAATATAACTAAATGGTTTCACTTTTTCATATGTTTTAATGAGTCTGAAAAAAGTAATAAACTTATACTCATATGGCCGAATTTCAATTTAATTTACGAGCGAGAAAAGAAGGAAATAACTCAGAATTTTCATGTGTTTTACGAGCAAAAAATAATGAAAAATAAGCTCATTATTTTCATGAGTTTAATGAGTCTTGAAAATAATAACCAAAATGGACTCGAGATAGGGTTCATTTTTACACAAGCTTCAAACATAGAAAGAGTATGCTTTAAAGTGGTTTCATTTTATCAGAAGCTTGAAACGTGCAAAATTTTTTCTTGAGATATGTGTGTTTCATTTTTAAACAAGCTCGAAACAAAGAAAAACCTTGCTTCAGATAAGTTTGTTTCATTTTTAGACAAGCTTGAAACATAAGAAAATTATTCTTGACATAAGCTCCAATTCCCCTCCAAACGTAACCTGTAACATAACATGGACCCTAAGCTTCATTTCATTCACCTAAGTAGACTACTAGTTACTAATAGTTGGATGGAATGAAGGTGCATTTATGAGATCAGATGAAAGACTAGACTTAGCATTTATGAGATATATTAAAAGACTCAAAGCAATTAGGGGAGGATTTGTTTCATTTTTAACAAGCTCGATACAGGACAATAACTATGCTCATGAAACATTTTTTAATTTTTTAGCAAGCTTGACATATGAAAGGGAAATATGATCATGCGAAGGATGGTGGGTATTTTAATTTTCTAAAACACAATATATATATTGCATGAAACAAATCAATATTTTACTCTCAAAAACTTCGAAAAAAACAAAAAAATTGTAAAAATTTTCTCAAAATATTTGAAAACCGGTTAAAATATATTACCCATAGAAACAAATTTCTCACCCTTTGGAAGCACCAAATTAAGTTCACCATGAAAATTTTCTCCTACGTACGGATAGTCACCAATCATGATGAGTTATTCACGCAACCATATGAAGAAGGATTGTGATAAACTGACCGGTGATGGAACCGAATGTCGATTCATAAGGTATATCCACCTCGTCATTCACAGAACCCTTACACACATGGGCTCAGGTGTGATATGTTGAGGCTACAATAATGGATTATTCTCTAGGGAAAAATAAATTAGAATTGAGCCATAACCATTTTTTTTTAGTTTTCGTTCTTTTTGTTTAGATAGTTGTTCCTTTATGTTGAACAATACCCCCTCACTGCAGTTGAATAAATTTATCTCCGAGCACTTTAAAACGTATTGCCTATATCATCTTCTAGCTATGTGAAGTGTTGAGCTACCAGAAAATATAGCAACGATAAATATGATTGTTCTCAAAGGAAAATTGTTCACATATCTAATGTTGGTATTCCCATAACTAGTCAATGGTGTTCTAGGTCTACAATAAGTAGAAATGTAATCGTTTACTGAATCTCCTCCACTCCTCCCCCGTAGGAGAGAGATGGGGGCACCCCTCACTGAAAAACCTAGTAGAAAGTATATGTCTTCCACTTTGATATCAATTATATCTTTCCCTCACTTGAATATATGTACCTGTACATACCATGAATGAACTAGGATCTTATGTAATCGCATATGTTGCATCATGCCAAGTAACTAGAAGAATTTCAACAATCTAAAATTTTTAAGTGCCTGAATGGTGGCAGGATCTTTTGCTGCATTTAAATCCTATTATTCATGTGGTATTTCTCTCCACACGAAGAAATTTTTATGATGATGAGAACGTGGAACATCAAAAAGGGACATTATAATTTTTTTCATGAAAAAAACATAATAATGTTTTATAAAAATTGGCAATTTTTGTTAGGGAATTGCACCCAATGTTTCCCAGAAGGGATGATAGAGCGTTGTACCCCTATTGTACGTGTAAAATTCCCCTAGTATAACACATTTTTTGAGGAGGGTCTGCATTAGTCCTAGGGTGAATTTTCAAAACCTGGAGTGTCTAAAAAAAACATAAAAATTGCATGAAATCACAAAAAGGGAGCATGGATTGAAATGTAATTGTCTTACCTCCTACCTAGAAGTGATGAAACTAGAAATGATCCAGTGGATTGACCACAAATAGGTGTAGAAGATAAAGGGAAAAGGGGTAAAGAGTTCTCAGTATTGAAGGTGAATGTCAAATGGTAAAAATGAATAGTAATTTCCATTACTTCTGGTCATTTTTCTATTATTTTATGATATTTAATCTTTTGACCTAGTAATTGATAATTTTTTATCCTAATATATGTATGTTTGATTCTTCTTGGGGTGTTTTATGTAGTTCTATAGATTTTTAACGAATGTTTTCATGTTTACGTAGATCATTTTAACCAAGGAATACACCTATATAACTTATCAGGCTCCATAAACTCACAAAAAAAGAACCCTATGGAGTCCTCTTTCAACTCGTTTCAGACTCCAAAATTATGAAAATACTACCAAGAACTTGTCTTTTTGAACTCATAAATGTAAATAAAAAGACATCTACTCAGTATAATTTTACCCCTTTTCCGAAATGAGATAGATTATTTATGAAAAATGAATATGTTAGTTGAAGATAAGTCATTTAGTGTCATATTTGTGTTCAAGAGAAGTCATTTAGTCAATATCTGCTACAATAATCTTAAGCCTTCATTTCATGTCTTCCTTTCCTTCTTTAGTTCTGTGTTCACATCATTCTGTCTCAAATCATAATACCCATTTTGAGTCATTGATGGGGGATACATTAAGGTCCTCCTATGAAAAGTCACTTATTGTCAACATAAACTCATTATTCAGGAAGTTGACCTAGAAACACCCTTGGCATCTTAGTCATGTCATACGTCAATGGTAATTTTCCTCACTCTCAGTGGTAAGTTTACATCATTGGCCTTCTAGCGAAAGATTTTGGGTGGTGTTCGACTTCAACTCATTTATTCACATCATCCAGATTATAGTACATTACATTCAAAGAAATTAACATCATGAGTGGTTTCTCTCACATTTTTTAACGAATTGCATCATTGGTCAGTAATCAGATGGTGTATATCATTTTTGACTCCATATCATTGATTCACATGGTTAGATTCATTCATTGAACGTTCTTGTGAAGAAGATCCTAGACCTATTTTCATTCATCTGCACTGTGATTTTAGGATAAATACAAGATCACTATGTAAGATGGATATGGTCATACACATATTCATCAAGTCATGGGTCCACCATTTTCCCTCAATGGACTTGTCTTTTAATCATTTTACATGTAATTTTAGATTATTTTTTGAGTATGGGTGTACCTCCCTCAAAATAGATATCATGATGCAAAGGTACTGTAACGGAATATGATCTCGTTGATCTCTCTTGATCCTAACTTGTCACAAGGTAAAGCAATTAAGTCATTAGTCATTATTCATGACTTTTCACTTTACGAAAAAATACATTATAGGTCATTTTTTCACATATAATCAGTCAAAATATTGACTGGATCAATCATCACCCCCTTACCCCTTGAAATCATCATGGCACAAATCAATGTGCATGCCACACTCATATCTTAAAGGTTCTTCGTGGAAACACATTGTTCAGTCATTTTATGGACCAATGCTCCCTGAAGTCCTAATGGACAGTGGTCAACTGCATGCTTCTCCACTATGGCCTTCATTGATCACTTGTAGGTTGTTCCCATTTGCACTTGTGTTGGTTCCGAAAATTTGAGAAAAAGAGAGAGAATCCAGAAACTCACAAAATTTTTTACAACAATTTACTCTGGATAAAACATTCATATCCTATCCTATCCTACCTTAGATTTTCCATCCCTTATCCTCTGATCCCATCCTCCCATCATGAGTTGATCTCAAGCCCTATACTGGTAAATGGATAAGAAATACCAAATTATCTCCCTCTCCTATATATTTGTGGCCATCGAAAATCTAGAAGTTCTCTTTTGGAGATAGATCCTACCCTTATGTTGCTATTGTGAAGAGTTAGAATTCCATGCATCATAATGATTAGAGGTAAAAATTTGTGACAAAGAAGGACAAGTCAAGTTGGAGGAGCTATCCTCCAAGACCAACACCTATTTTTGGTTGTGACTCAGTCCATATCTATTAATGTAAACATTTCTTTTTTTTCATATATATGATGTTATGATTTCATGTACTTGCATTCCATGTTGATCTAATAAATAAATTATTTATATTATGTTACGTGAATTTCATATATCATTGGCTTATGTCGTATTATTGTGTAGGTTCTAATTATTTATTGATCATACCTAGGATTGGAGCATTCAATCCAAGATAGGAATGAAGCATATGATATATTATTGGTAGGTTTCCTCCCATCATCACTTTAATTTAAGGGAAACAAATAGATTATTTTTACTTTTGTTGTTTTATAGTAAGCCACCCAATATAGTGAAGAAAATTATGGTTCTAGTCCTAGATTCCATATAATAGTGGTATCAAAACATCCTATAACGGATTACAACCATGATCATATCAATAAATATCGAAAGGATTTGTGGGGGTTATTGGTGTGCGAAGCTGATCAAAATTATTTTTGTATAATGAATAACATGCTAGAGGTGTAGAAGTATTGAAACACTGGGGAGGAGGATAAATTATTCTACTTATCCTAGTATTGGGAGCCCCATTGAGAGTATTGGCCATAGTAGTTGTGATTTTTTCCTTGGTTTCAACAGATAACATAAAAGAGTATATACATAACCCTTAAACAAGCAACTTGACATTGTCAAACGCTCATTGTTATGTGTAAAAGTAGACTTTCATGAGGGGGAAAACCAAATTGAATATCCGAAAGGAAGAAATAATACTAACCAAGGAGAGAGAGACAAGAGCATGAAAATATTAGTTAGCAAAATAATTCACAATTATTCATCAATATAAATTTCAACTCCGCTTTGAAAATGAGCCTTTGCTATACTAGGTTAATACTATGCTAAAACATTTTTATGTTTTACTTTGTTATGATATTTATTTTCTTATAACCTTAGGAAGTGTTGATCTATATATATATATATATATATAGATATATATATATATATATATATATATATATATAGATATATATATTAGTGTGAAATTTTTAAATGAAAAAGAGAAAATCAATAATATCTCTAAATTAATTTAGTATATATCTTAGAATAATTTTCAATATTAAAAAACATCACTTTTTAATAGTAAATTAAAATATTAAAATTTAATCAATATTTTATGGAGGTCTGTGATTGAAGGTGATAAGCCACATTAGGGAGGGAAATTACCATGCGGCTTAACCGAGCACATGAGAATTATCGGTCCTTTTAAAAAACTCTTCATTTCTTTTAAAAGCATTAAGGAAAGTTCCATCAATATCATATTCCCAAAAAAAAACTGTCTTTTTACAATCATATATTTTTTTTAATTTAATTTTGTTATATTTTGGCATGGGGAGATCTTATCTGGCATAGCATGGAATAAATTTTTAATGTATTAGTATGTTATGTTATTTAAACATTTGGAAGAAATGTTGTAATTCCCTATTAAGTTATGTTATCTCAACATTTTGATTAGATCAAATTAGATAAAAATAAAAATAAAAATATAATTGATAATTAAACTAGTCTATATACATTGTCCCTCCTAATCTATCAATCTCTCACAGGGATGAAATCTATTGAAATGATTTCCTTCCGTCAAGATATGTACTGAAAAGAGAGGTTTTCAAGTTGAGAAATTTTATTGCTCTCGGAGCTTTGATCCTCATCCCTGAGAGTGCTTGATAGATCTGAAATTAATATGGATCTAGACATGTATATAAATAAAATAGATTAATATTAAATTTATTCAATATTATATATAAATAAAATACATTAATATTAAATTAATGTATACCAGTGTAAATCTACTTTAAGCCTAGATCTATCAAACAATAAAGGGATCAAATCCCTCGACATCCCTTTCAACACTTCATAGATCTAGGGTTAGGATACATCTAGGTCTGATCCCTTTGGGCACTTCATAGATCTAGGGTTAGGATAGATCTAGGTTTGTTTGAGTCATCTGCACTCATAAAAAATTTGTTGAACATTTAATTATTTTGATCATTTTAGATATGTTAAATATGTCTATGTTTAATATAGTAATTTTATAATCTAACTATTTTGATCATTTTAGATATGGTAAATATGTCTAGGGGTAATATAGTAATTTTAATTTTAGGCTGCATCTAATTATTTTGATCATTTTAGATATGGTAAATATATCTAAGGTTAATATAGTCATTTTAACTTTAAATTTTGTCAATTATGTCATTTTGTTGAGATGAGATGATAGAAACTAATAATACCTTTGAATGACAAAAAAATGGTACAATACAATTTTTGAATGCAAGGTCACAATGGAATAGTGTTAAACCATAGAAAATGTGAATAATGTATTCAATTACAAGTAGACTTCATTGTGATAATCCTCGAGCTATTTTCTTCTACTATATTATTGTCACACCTATAGGTTTTTCCATGAAAAGAAAAGGTGAATTGAAATATTAAAGACCATTCAAACCTTGAGCTATCCTACTAAACACCATACTTGTACTAATAATAATTTTTTGTACTTACATAGAAATCAATGTACACTATTAAGCTAATCACTTTGAAATTAATGCACATTATACATCAAATTTTGTCTACGAATTTTATTGTTAGGAGTGAATGGCGTTATTAAAGAACTTTTGGGAAAACAAAATTCCTTCTAGTAAACATCAAAGAATGTTTAGAATAGAAAAGGTTTATTATCAATTTTTGTGGGGTATTGGATGGATTTCTATGGCTAGGACATCAATAATGTTTCATAGAGATTTATTTATTAAATGTAACCACCATTTTAGTGGAAACAAATAGTTAGATGTTATTACTATTAATTAAGGACTAGTTGGGATTGCTGAGTCATTTTGATGAGAATATGTGAACAAAAAATCAAATGTTTATTTTTAATAAAGATTTACTGTGAAATTGGTTTCATAAGTAAATGGTTGGTAAAAAGTAAATCATGATCTGGTGTTAGTTAGAAAAAACAGTTTTCACAGTTATCCAAAACTCTGGAATAAATAAAGCATTCCAAGGAGAGTTTGGGGTTGGATCTGTCTACAAAGAAACTCTGTAGGCTAGAAGAAAAACATATATTCTAGAACAGACAATACTCTGGGTTGGAGATCTGGACCGGATTGTCCCGTGAGCTCCCCAGGACTGCTGTTTTTTTCACTGGAGTCAGACAGTTTGGACCGGACTGTCCCGAGAACCTCCTCCAGGATTTCTGTACTAACGACGACTCAGAATTGAGCTCAAGGGAGAGCTGCAGGATGTAATCACCCAGCTCGTGGAAGGGAGGCATAAACTACTTCACTCAGATTTCGGGACAGATGAGTAGTTTTCAGTAGTTGCTATTAACAGAAAAAATGATCATTTGTTTCCTTTATTATTATGACAGACTAGGAAGTTTATAATCTTGACCTATGTTGAACAGAAGACAAACTGTAGAATGTTTGAACAGTAACTGTTTCTTTTATTACAGTGACCTTACGTATATTTAGGAATGTAGGTTAAAAGGAATAAGTTCTTAATAGTTAGATGAACAATGTAACAGGAGTAAAATAAGACCTGTACAGTATTGAATCATAAATATAGCAGTAGGAAGAAGCAATTCTCTTTCATTTCTTTTTAAGAAAACAAACTATGTACTGTAAGATAAGGCATCACTTACTTAATCAAAAGGAACGAGGGAGACCGTTAACCCATATCGCCTGCAAAATAGGCTTCTGGGTTGGTCGTCTCTCTCTCTATGAGAGCTTGGACTAATAAGTGGTCCGGTCACTTCCAGAATAGTCTAATAGAGAAAAATAAAAGAACAGAACAGAATTTACCAAGAGTTATCATCTTATTTCCAGAACAGATAATAAAATAACTGTACAGTTCAGCAGGGCAGCGAATCCGAAACAGTAGAGAGAAAATACAAATAAGATAGGAACAGATGCCGACCAAGAAGGGGGCGGAACCCATGTAAGCATAGAATTCAAATGGAATATCGTAAACATGCGTGTGGCAGCCATAAATAAACAAATTACAAATATTATGTAGCCTCCAACCATAACCTGTAGACGCAAAGAATCACGAATAAACGCTTCACAGAACTCATCAAAACACAGACTTGTAAACTGAAGAACGCACTGAGTCGAAATGTAAATAAATATGTAAATATAAATTCCTGTCTTTTACCATAAAAGGTGTTTATCACCAAACCACCGTCAAGCCCATGACAAAGAATGCATATCAGACTTATGTTTGATTGAGACTGTTCAGTACCCAGAAACCCAATACAGGGTAAAAAGTATAACTACCGAGAGGGAGCAAACCCTCAGCAAAATCCTATTCAAAGTTTAAGAAGCCGCAGAAACCCTGGTGGGGTTTAGCTTAAATTACATAAACATTGCTAAATATTGTCAGGCTTAAACTAAGAAAAGACAGAATAGAAACCCTGTTATCATTCCAGCGCCTTCAGCCAAGGAATTCTGGAAAAGAGGTTCGGGTACGAACTCCTATAGCAAGAACTTAAATACCTGTGGAAAAAGCGATAGGTTTAGCCCTATTGGAGCAGAGGTATAAGCAGATTCTTGTAGCAGCTGAACGAGAGGAAGAATACCTGGCACCCGAACATAGCAGCAACCGTTAACAAACCCCAAACCCTACTGTGCACAATGGCAAGAACGAAAGCAATGAAATTAACTTATTTCAAATGTCAAACACATTAATACCTGTGCAAATGCTGATAGGTCGACAGAAACCGAAAACAGAATGTTGGATACTGGCCGACCAAGCCAGAGAAAACCAATAACATAGAACACAGTCAGTATGCCGATCCTCGGACGCATAGGCCAGAGATAGAAATAGAAACTACATATTTTCTCTCCAAAACTTGTACAAAAAGGGAAGAAATCAAGACTACAGTGCTGCGAATGAAGAACAAGTCCAAACCTGGTGGCTGAGGTAGCAATCTCGCCCACAAACGCCATAGTCTGACGGAGAAGAACCAACATGGTGCAGAAAACCCTAAGGGCAACAGACCTTGCCTCCAAACGCACCGGTGCAGCACGAAAATGGACTGAGGAATCAGTTACGGGCAGGATAGACATTATCCAACCCTAATCAATCCACACCGTAGGATCCAATTCACAATCAAGGGTCGGATCTTACCGGGGACGAATTGACGGGACAGTATGGATAATCTCGAGGAGTTAATCATTCCATAACCAAAGTTCGAAACACATATATATATATATATATATATATATATATATATATATATATATATATATATATTGCATGAATTGGATTTACACATAACCAAATTTCAAAACATATATGTAGATTGCATGGTTTAGATTTACATTAACCGAAGCCTCCAAAACTATATTAACCTCAAATGCCGTGACATAAGGTGAAATAAATGTATGTACTGCCATGTAATTCAACCAAGTTTAAAACAAGTTGAACCATAGAGATGGTAGTGCATCACTGTAATTGCACCTATCGCATCAACTTCAGTAATAAATGTCAACTGCACCATAATTACATAGGAAAGATTTATAATAATTCCACCGAAAGGTAACAATACAATAGTTTTTTTTTTACTGGTGTAATTTTGTTTTAATCTGTGGATGTTACAAGTGGTATCAGAGCAAGTTACAAGGCTGGGACCCTATTGGGCCAACTGACGTTACAATTGTATGTGTCTTGCATAGTTAGATAAATAGATGGAACGACAAACAAGATAGACACCTTTACGACAGCAACAGCGGAATGTCGGAGACATTCAACTGCCACTAGAGGGAAACCCCGAAATGTGGGTTCAGTTGGGAATAGAGCAGCATCAGCGGTCTAATAGATTGAGGGAAGAACAACAACAGCAGACTCGCGTTCTGTTGCACACAATACAACAGTTACAGGAAGAAATGGAGAGAGTATGAAGGGAAAATGCTAGGATGATGTAGGAACAGGAAAGGATCCTAAAAAACCTTTCAGATAAACAAAATCAGAGGATTGAGAAACCCAGTGCCGGCAGAGAATTTCAAGAGGGAAATGAGCAGCAAACAGATGAACAAAATGTGAGCCAAAAAGAAAGAAGTGTGTCACAGCAGAGTCAGCCAAACAGGAATTTTAATGAGGTTGAATCTGAGAATGAAACCAAATGGAAGACAAGTAAAAAGCAAAAGGTGGAGTTGCACGAAGAATTCAGAAAGATAAAACCGCCTACGTTCGATGGCGAAAAAGAGGAAGTAGCTGAGGCATGGTTGATTAATATGAACAAATACTTTCAGGTGTATGAATATAACAGTGGTCTTAAAGCGCGTTTAGCCATTTACCAGCTAAAATACAAAGCCACCTTATGGTGGGAAGAAGTAAAGAACGTGCGGGGAATAGAGGATTCCGATGTGACATGGGAAAAGTTTCAACAGTACTTCAAGGACAAGTATTTAACTGAGCGTTTTTATGATGAAAAAGCTCGAGAATTCCATGAGTTAAGTCTAGGACAGCTGACCATGGATGAGTACATCTTTACATCATTACTGCACTATGTACCGTATTTAAGAGAGGAGAAAGCCAAAGTCCAAAGATTTCTGAGCAGTTTACATGTTCACATGAAGGAGGGTATTGAGTTTGAAAATCCTAAGAAAATGGACGAGGCTATTAGAAAGGCAAGGCTGTGTTATCAGCAAGCGAAAAACAAGATAGACCAAGGAAAAGGATGGCAAACAAGGAAGGATAACAGAAACAATGCTGGATTCAAGAAAGGCAAAACTAGGAATTTCCGGAGTAACGCCAGAACCTCAATTAACAAGCAATTCGGTAGGAACCATCAGCGGATTAGATGGCCTAGGGAAGACAAAATGGTGGAAGCTTCAAGTAAACCTGAATAGCCACAAAACCAGAGGCCACCTCTGCAGTGTTGGGGTTGTGGGGCAGCGCACTACTACCGATATTGCCCACAGCGGGGTAAAACCGAGACAGTAAATAATTTGCATGAAGCCTCTACTGTGGGAGATGTTGCTTGAAACATACCCAGAATTAACGCAGCACTGGTGGACCGGCAAGCCGATTTTCAGCCCACCATGATAGAACTGGAAGGTAAATTGTTATCCCAAACTGTTTCTGTTTTGGTAGATCTGGGGGCCAGTTTAAGTTATATTAGTCCTAAATTAGTAGAAATCTATAAATTTCCAAGTCAAAAGTTTAAAAATACATGGTTGGTCCAGTTAGCTACAGGGGCTAAAAGAAACGTTAGTGCCAAAATACTAGACTGTGAACTGCAAATCGGTGGACAGCAGTTGGTAGTGGACTTAAATGTTCTGCCTTTGGGATCTTATGATGTACTGTTGGGTATGGATTGGTTGGAGAAGCACTGGACGCTTATAGATTGTAAAGAGAAGATAGTTTATTACAGGGATCATAATGGTATTCGCTAGGAGATTCAAGGCATAAGGAAGCCTGTACATCTGCGCCCAATTACAGCTTCCCAAATGGGGAGATGCATAAGGAAGGGATGCCAACTGTATGCTATACAAGTTGGACCATCTGAACCTAAGAATAAAACTGCTGCATTAGAAGATATCCCTGTAATACAGGAATTTAAGGATGTATTTCTTGAAGAGGTGCCAGGATTACCACCAAAAATAGAAGTGGATTTTACCATAGAATTGCTACCAGGAGCATCACCAATCTCGCGAACTCCTTACCGTATGAGTGTGCCTGAATTGACCGAGCTGAAAATGCAGCTTCAGGAATTATTGGATAACGGGTACATACGACCCAGTGTGTCACCTTGGGGAGCACCTGTATTGTTCGTTAGGAAGAAGGATGGAACCATGCGCATGTGCATGGATTATCGGCAATTAAACAAGCTGACTGTTAAGAACAAGTATCCTCTACCCCATATTGATGATCTGTTTGATCAGGTAAGGGGAGCTACTATGTTTTCAAAAATTGATTTGCGGTCTGGTTATCATCAGATCAGAATTAAGGATGAAGATATACACAAAACTGCTTTTCGCACAAGGTACAGCCACTATGAATTCGTGGTATTACCTTTTGGGTTAACTAATGCACCAGCCACTTTTATGAGACTGATGCATAGTGTCTTTCACCCTTACTTGGATAACTTTGTGCTAATCTTCATTGATGACATATTAATTTATTCAAAGAATGTGGAGGAACACAGGGAGCATTTGCGAGTAGTATTGGAATTGTTAAGGAAGCACCAACTATACGCAAAATTCAGCAAATGTGATTTCTTCAAGGAAGAAATACAGTACCTTGGGCACGTAATATCTAAAAAGGGAATAGCGGTAGACCCGGAGAAAATCAAGACCATTATGGAATGGAAGGTGCCACAAAATGTGGCAGATATACTATCTTTTATGGGTCTCGCTGGTTATTACCGGTGGTTTATAAAGGGGTTTTCAAGGATAGCCTTTCCCATTACTTCCCTGCAAAGGAAGGGAAATATTTTTAGATGGACAAAACAATGTCAGGATAGTTTTGAGAAATTGAAGCAGTTATTGACAACAGCACCTGTACTAAGTGTGGCAGACCCGGATAAAGAATTTGAAGTTTGTACAGATGCCTGCAAGGAGGGAGTTGGAGCTGTATTATCACAAGAAGGAAAAGTGATAGCATATGAATCTCGCAAGTTAAAAGATCATGAGCAACGATATTCAGCTTACGATTTGGAGCTCACCGCAGTTGTGCACGCTCTCCGAGTATGGAGACACTATCTACTTGGAAAAAGGTTTGTATTAAAGACTGATCATAGTAGTTTAACCAACTATTTTAAACAAGCTTATTTAAACTCCTGACAAGCAAGATGGAATGCTTTCCTAAGCGAGTTTGATATAGATTTGCAGCATGTAAAAGGTAAAGAGAACAGGGTAGCAGATGCATTGAGCAGAAAACTGCACGGCGTTTATGAGTTATATGTTAATCAAGTTGAGACCATATTTCTAGATCAAATCAGAATGGAAGCAGACCAGGATCCTGAATATAAATATTTGTGACAGCAAATACAAGCACCTGAAGGCCAAGGTGGACAGGGAGATTATGAGATCAACCAGGATGGGTTGCTGGTTTTGAAGAAGAGGATAGTTATCCCAAACCGAATGGAATTAAAAACCATGATACTAGATGAATATCATAGAAGCAATTATGCGGGACACCCAGGGTATCAAAAGATGCTGACAGCTATTCGAAAGGATTACTTTTGGTCAGGCATGAGAAAATATATAGGGAACTATCTGAGTAAGTGTTTAGAGTGCTAGCAAGTGAAGGTGGAGCATAGGCATCCTGCTGGATTAATGCAGCCCATACCTATCCCTGAATGGAAATGGGAGGTAATCTCATTAGATTTCATTACTGGACTACCAAAAAAAAAAACGAGGAAATGACTCTATAATGGTAGTTGTAGATCGATTAAGTAAATCGGCACATTTTATACCTGTTCAATCCACTTATAAAACAGTACAGATAGCCGATTTATTTATGCGTGAGATCTTCAGGCTGCATGGCATTCCTAAGACTGTTATTTCAGACACGGATGTAAAGTTCACATCAGATTTTTGGAAGGCCCTATTTATAGGTTTAGGGACGCAAGTACATTTTAGTACTGCATACCATCCGCAAACGGACAGTCAAACCGAGCGAGTGAACCAGATACTGGAGGACATGTTAAGGATGTATGTCATGCAACAACCCGTTAAATGGGAAGAGTATCTACATTTGATAGAATTTGCATACAACAATGGTTATCAAGAGTCCTTAAGGATGAGTCCGTTTGAGGCATTATATGGGCGGCAGTGCAGAACCCCCATTAATTGGGGCAGCCCCGAGACTAAACTAATGTTGGGACCAGATATGTTAGCAGAAATGGAAGCGGAGGTAAAGAAGATCCGACAGAATTTGAAGGCAGAACAGGACAGGCAGAAAGTGTATGCGGACAAGAAGAGATCATACCGTGAATATGAAGTTGGAGATCACGTGTATGTCAGGATTAAACCAAAGAAGAGCACATTGAGATGGGCATCTTGTGCAAAACTAGCACCTCGATTCTGTGGTCCTTTCCAAATATTGGAAAGAGTGGGACCGGTGGCATATCGCTTAGCGCTTCCTAGCCACATTTGGGTGCATAACGTCTTTCATGTATCATTATTGAAACGATACGTTCATGATCCTAGAAACATAATCCATTGGAAAAACATTCAGGTAGTGAATACATAATGGTTAAAATGATAATGTGATGTTAAAGACTTACATGAGTAACATAAGTTTATTTTGTGCAGGTAGAACCGAACGAAGATTTTCTGGTCGAGCCTCACAGTATAATAGACCGGAGGGAAATCATGCTCCGGAAACGAGCCATCGCCCAGGTTAAAGTGCAATGGAAGCACTTTGGACCTGAGGAGGCCACTTGGGAAGACGAGAGTTTCGTCCGTGAAGCTTATCCAGAACTTTTCTCTGCGAGAGAATAAGAACACTGGGGACGGTGTTCTCCCCTGGGGGGGGAAACTGTAACCACCATTTTAGTGGAAACAAATAGTTAGATGTTATTACTATTAATTAAGGACTATTTGGGATTGCTGAGTCATTTTGATGAGAATATGTGAACAAAAAATCAAATGTTTATTTTTAATAAAGATTTATTGTGAAATTGGTTTCATAAGTAAATGGTTGGTAAAAAGTAAATCAAGATCTGGTGTTAGTTAGAAAAAACAGTTTTCACAGTTATCCAAAACTCTTGAATAAATAAAGCATTCCAAGGAGAGTTTGGGGTTGGATCTATGTACAAAGAAACTCTGTAGGCTGGAAGAAAAACATATATTCCAGAACAGACAATACTCTGGGTTGGAGATCTGGACCGGATTGTCCCGTGAGCTCCCGAGGACTGCTGTTTTTTTCATTGGAGTCGGAGAGTTTGGACCGGACTGTCCCGAGAACCTCCTCCAGGATTTTTGTACTAACGACGACTCAGACTTGAGCTTGGGGGAGAGCTGCAGGACGTAATCGCCCAGCTCGTGGAAGGGAGGCATAAACTACTTCACTCGGATTTTGGGACAGATGAGTAGTTTTCAGTAGTTGCTATTAACAGAAAAAATGATCATTTGTTTCCTTTATTATTATGATAGACTAGGAAGTTTATAATCTTGACCTGTGTTGAACAGAAAAAAAAGTGTAGAATGTTTGAACAGTAAGTGTTTCTTTTATTACAGTGACCTTACGTATATTTAGGAATGTAGGTTAAAAGGATTAAGTTCTTAATAGTTAGATGAACAATGTAACAGGAGTAAAATAAGACCTGTACAGTATTGAATCATAAATATAGCAATTCTCTTTCATTTCTTTTTAAGAAAACAAACTAAGTACTGTAAGATAAGGCATCACTTACTTAATCAAAAGGAACGAGGGAGACCGTTAACCCATATCGCCTGCAAAACAGGCTTCTGGGTTGGTCGTCTCTCTCTCTATGAGAGCTCGGACTAATAAGTGGTCCGGTCACTTCTAGAATAGTCTAATGGAGAAAAATAAAAGAACATAACAGAATTTAGCAAGAGTTATCATCTTATTTCCAGAACAGATAATCAAATAACTGTACAGTTCAGCAGGGCAGCGAATCCGAAACAGTAGAGAGAAAATACAAATAAGATAGGAACAGATGCCGACCAAGAAGGGGGCGGAACCCATGTAAGCATAGAATTCAAATGGAATATCGTAAACATGCATGTGGCAGCCATAAATAAACAAATTACAAATCTTATGTAGCCTACAACCATAACCTGTAGATGCAAAGAATCACGAATAAACGCTTCACAGAACTCATGAAAACACAGACTTGTAAACTGAAGAACGCACTGAGTCGAAATGTAAATAAATATGTAAATATAAATTCCTGTCTTTTACCATAAAAGGTGTTTATCACCAAACCACCGTCAAGCCCATGACAAAGAACGCATATCAGACTTATGTTTGATTGAGACTGTTCAGTACCCAGAAACCCAATACAGGGTAAAAAGCATAACTACCGAGAGGGAGCAAACCCTCAGCAAAATCCTATTCAAAGTTTAAGAAGCCGCAGAAACGCTGGTGGGGTTTAGCTTAAATTACATAAACATTTCTAAATATTGTCAGGCTTAAACTAAAAAAAGACAGAATAGAAACCCTGTTATCATTCCAGCGCCTTCAGCCAAGGAATTCTGGAAAAGAGGTTCGGGTACAAACTCCTATAGAAAGAACTTAAATACCTGTGGAAAAAGTGATAGGTTTAGCCCTGTTGGAGCAGAGGCATAAGCATATTCTTGTAGCAGCTGAACGGGAGGAAGAATACGTGGCAGCCGAACATAGCAGCAACCGTTAACAAACTCCAAACCCTACTGTGCACAGAGGCAAGAATGAAAGCAATGAAATTAACTTATTTCAAATGTCAAACACATTAATACCTGTGCAAATGCTGATAGGTCGACAGAAACCGGAAACAGAATGCTGGATACTGGCCGACTGAGCCAGAGAAAACCAATAACATAGAACACAGTCAGTATGCCGATCCTCGGACGCATAGGCCAGAGATAGAAATATAAACTGCATATTTTCTCTCCAGAACTTGTACAAAAAGGGACGAAATGAAGACTATAGTGCTGCGAACGAAGAACAAGTCCAAACCTGGTGGCTGAGGTAACAATCTCGCCCACAAACGCCATAGTCTGACGGAGCAGAACCAACATGGTGTAGAAAACCCTAAGGGCAACAGACCTTGCCTCCAAACGCACCGGTGCAGTGCGACAATGGACTGAGGAATCAGTTACGGGGAGGATAGACATTATCCAACCATAATCAATCCACATCGTAGGATCCAGTTCACAATCAAGGGCCGGATCTCGCCGGGGACGGATTGATGGGAAAGTATGGATAATCTCGAGGAGTTAATCATTCCATAACCAAAGTTTGAAACATATATATATATATATATATTGCATGAATTGGATTTACACATAACCAAAGTTCGAAACATATATGTAGATTGCATGGTTTAGATTTACATTAGCCGAAGCCTCCAGAACTATATTAACCTCAAATGCCGTGACATAAGGTGAAATAAATGTATGTACAACCATGTAATTCAACCAAGTTTAAAACAAGTCGAACCATGGAGATGGTAGTGCATCACCGTAATTGCACCTATCGCATCAACTTCAATAATAAATGTCAACTGCACCATAATTACATAGGACAGATTTATAATAATTCCGCCGGAAGGTAACAATACAATAGTTTTTTTTTTACTCGTGTAATTTTGTTTTAATCTGTGGATGTTACATTAAAGATTTTGTATTGAGTTTGAAATCAATTAGTTGTTATGAGCTTATTTTCTTGAGGTAAATTTTATTTTTCTTATGGATAAATTGGGAAATATAATTCATAAATATATAATGATATATAATTCATAAATATATAAGGATTTGCACGATACTTGTTGCATGATTATACTAGATTATTTTGTAATTTAAAGTGGGTTATCATTTATTTGCTTAAAATTTAAATGAAGAATTAAATAACATGGATATATTTGAACCTGATCAACAATAACTATGATATATAATAGTTATTCACTTAGAAGTATAAATTAATTAATTTATTATTTATAACAATTTAATGTTTATCAATTTGTAATTGTTTTTAAATTATTTTTCAATACTTCATCATAATATTTTAAATTTAACTAATTTTTTTTAGTATTAAGAAATATTATAACATTTTAAAGAGATTTTTTATTAATAATTTTTTAAATATTTTAAAAAACAATGATAACTAATAATAGACTTGTTAGGAGGCGACAATTTAATAGAAAAAAAAATTTTGGAAATTTTTTTTTTCCCACAATTAACTTTGAAATTATATATATATATATATATATAATTTTTATATGTGACAAAACAAACTTAGCCCGTTCAGTAATCTTTAAAAAAAAAAAAAAAAATAATCTAGATATTAAAAAATTTCCAGTAGAAAAATGTGCACACAAACCCATTCTTTTTCCAAACAAAATCATGGACTGTTCAGGCTACGGTTATATAATAGTAAAATTGTGCACACAAACCCATTCTTTTTCCAAACAAAATCTTGGGCTGTTTAGGCTACGGTTATATAATAGTATCTCAATTTGAATAACGTACGTCTAGCATCATTTTCTTGGTTTTATTCGGATGTTTTTAACGTGATGGACGTGGCGTGGTTAATTACTCTTCCATTTGTGAAAACTAGAAGTTATATCGATGAAGAGCCTTTGAATTTGTAGGCTGAGCGTGAATTGTGCTTTGGAATAAAGAGTGGTTAGAGAGATATTCTGATGATGGAAGGCTTTACTGGGCGTAACTATAACTATAATGGGGGAGCTCAGATAACCGTAAGCAGAAAGAAAGTTTGGTTGTGCATATTTTTGGTAACTGTAGCTATAATTTGATAGACTAGATTAGCGCAAGTCAAAAGAAAATTTGGTTGTGTACATTTTTGGTCATTGTAACTATAATTTGATAGCTGAGATTACCGTAAGCCAAAAGAATTTTTCGTTGTGCACATCTGATAGTGAAGATCAGCGTCAAGCTCAGAAAAAACCCCACATGCAATATATATAAACAAATATAATATAATATAATATGTGAATTTAATAATAAAAACAAAAATTATGTAAATAAATTAATAGAAAAAGAATTAATTGAAATCAATAAAATTGAATTCTTCAAAGAAAAAAATGCAAATTAAAAAATAAAAACCAGAATAATGTGAATTAAATAAAAATGAAATCCTTATCAAGTCTAGAAGTAAAAAGCATAAATAAAAAATTATTAGAATATAGAATAATAATATATAAATTTTACAAACAACTATGTGAAAGAGTAGGGTCTTCATTACACCATTGTAGTTGTAACTAGATAAGGTGGATAGCAAGAAAGAAGAAAACTGAGCTTAGAAATTTTATTATGTAATTGTTGTTGTAACTAGATAATTTTGATAGCCAGAAATAGGAAAACAAAGATTAGATGAAATACTTTTAGTAAGAACAGTCACATATGTTTTAATTGTGAATTTCATAAATATTTTAAAATTTGAAAAACACATAATCAAAAAAATGATTTTAATCAAACAAAGAATTACTTTTTTATATGTCAGTATTAAAAATTTATCAAAAAGTTCAGTAATTGTCTATGTCAAAAAATATGCAACTATATATAATTATAAAAATAAATTGAAATAAACAAAAGTTATATACACAGCAGAAAAAAAATCAAAATAAACAAAAGTTAAATAAACTAGAATAAATTGAAACATTTAAATATCCATATTAAACAATTTCAACATCTTATATGACAATCAAACAAAAAAAAATATGTGTTCTATCTTATAAAAAAAAGTTAACTAAACTATCAAACACATGAAATAAGTCAAACTCTATTCTAGAAAAGAAAGCAGAACAACATAACTCTCAAACTTTCAAATTGAATAATAAATACAAGAATTATTTGGCTTGAATAAAACTGAATATAAAAAGGATAAACCAACCATCATTGTGTTCATCCTCCTCATCATCATAATCTTGTTCATCATATAAATGACTTATAGCTTTGAGAGATGCAAGTCATGCATATGAGGAACAAGATGATGATCATGACCTCAGATGATAAAATACTGTCATTATGGTGCCAATCAATCCGATCATAAAAATACTCTCACTATCTTTGGTCGAAAATGACAATCGTGCCAACAGGTGGAAAATGGGTTTATTTCACCGGGAATCTCTTAAACTCTTCACGCTCTTCAAAATCTAAACCTTCAAAGGACCTTCGGCATCGCCACAGCCAAATCATTTCTGTGATTGCAATGCATGGCCGCCGCCAACCTGTCAAAAGAACTTCATTCGCATTCAGTGCTGCTCGAGTAATTCTGAAGATAACCCAACACAACATCCACTTCATCTTCATGTAAGGTAAGGTGGAGCAATCTTCAACATAACACACGCATAGTACCAACATGACTACCAGTAAACTACAAGAATACTAACACTAATATATATATATATATATATATATATATATATATATATATATGTTTAGATTTAAATTAATTTACCTCTTATTAATATATACTACAAGAATACTAACACTAATATACATCGTTTTTGGTTTTATTAATGTCAGCCAATATTCGATAGACACCTCACTTTTCTTTTTTTTAAGCCTACGACGGTGTGTTTGTGTTTGCTTTGTCTTTGTTTTCTTTTATTAATTTAATTTTAAACGGCTTATTTGTTGATAAAAATAAACCGCCAAAGATGCGTGTGCTTGTTTGTCTTTGTTTTGTATTTTTAATTGAATTTAAATTCTAAAAATAAAAATATTTAAAAACAAAATTTATTAAAAAATAATAATAAAACGGAAGGTTAAAAAGAGTTGAACTATGTGAACCAATAAGAAGACTTGTAAAAGTAATTTCAGGTTAAAAAAAATAAAAATAAAAATAAAGAACGGTTTGTTTTGTATTTTTTAATTGAATTTAAACTCTAATAATTAAAATATTTAAAAATAATAATTAGAAAATGTTAAAAAAATTGAATTATTTTAACACTTTGCAAAAAAAATTTCAGATTAAAAAAATATAATGATATTTTTACAATGTAAATTTCATTAATATGTGAATATTGTTCTTTATTATATCATCTTCAAAAATGATTTTTTTTTTCCTTTCAATTATATATAAATATATATGGATAGATTATTAATAATTCAAGTGATATGTTTTTATTAATTTAATTTATATTTAAAAATAATTTATAATAATTGATTTTATTTTTAACTAAAAATTAAATTACAATTGATTTTATTAGATTGAATCATAAATATTTATATCTCAAATAATAATAAATAGTATTTTTGGATATCAATAAAGATTTGATATCTCCTTGTGTGCACAATGAGATCTTATTCCCTCTACTCTATGTGAAATCTTAAAGGGATAGCCCCTTTCATAAGGTTCAAGGAGTAGGATCATCTTTGGAAACTTGTGATAAGACTCATATCTTCATGGGGTCTCTCCTCTTGCTATTTTCCCATGGTTGAAAAATAAAGAAATGAATTATTCAATTTAAAATTGGAGATGATGATATAAAAGTAAATGAGATTTTCTTAATTTCAATAATAATATATTCTCTACTAAACAAGGCCAACAACTTAAAGGTGGAAGTTCATATGACCACTTCCCCCTCACATCACTTTCAATTCCTTGATACCCAACCTATATAATATAATATATTTGAAAGGAAAACAATAATTATAATCAAATATAAAAATAGCAAAATAAAAAATTGAGATCAACAAAAAAGAAAAAAAGCGACTAAAATAATATAAATACATACCTCCTACAATTCAAAATTTTAATATCATTTATCTTCTTCCTTCGTGAACTCATTATCTATAACATCCACTTCAAAATTCATGTTCAAAGGATTTTCCATAACAACATCATATTCATGATCTATATCTTCATCTCGAACATGATCTTCTACATTTGGTTCAATTTCTTCAATTTCTTCATCCGAAAAAACCTTACATATATCATCTAATTCATCCAAATTAAAATTTTTTTTATTAAAATACCCTTCACATTTTTTTACGTATTCATCTAAAACATGAACCCCCTTCTACTCTACATCATATTCTTCTTCAATTTCATCTAGTTCTTCTACTATGTTATACCTTACTGGCCTTCCCCTTGGATCACATCTAACAACATATGACCAAATTAGTTTATATAGAACCTCTGCATAAAATACATGTTCACAGTGGCTTGGAAGAACATAGGGCTATGATCTTCGCTCGACATTCACTGTATCAAAAATGGTAAAATTGTTAGCATGTTGAATAATAGTTCTATCAGGGTAAGATTCATGGATTCATAGCCTAAACCATTTGACATTGAGAACAACTATTTTGAAAGATTTAAAGTCACACTCAAGTATATAATTCAAATTCCAATAGTATTCATTACTAGATAATTTTAGTTGTTTTTCCCCTATAGAGGCAACGGTAACTCAAAATACTACAACTATCACACTACCATAAGTTTTCATCTTCTCATCTACCTTTTGATGCCAAATTTGCAACCATTGCACCAAGTTCTTTTGTGGGGTTTCATTGTTTCCCATTGAAAAGATACTTTTCGGTACTTTGGTACCTATGGTTCTTAGAAAGGAAGTGCCTATGCCCATCAAACAACTTTTTTCCTAAGGTTCTTGAACCATGAAAATTAATCTTATGACCACAAACAAGACAACAAAATTTATCCTTTGTTTGAATACCTACAAGAGATGGATTTTTTTATATATCAATTATTTTAAGTATGTTCAATGAAATCGCAATTTTAAAAAAGTACATATTGAAATGAACTTAATAAAATGAAACACTATTAAATTGATGGGTAACATTACTATATACCATGGAAAAGTTTTAGCTCCAGGGTATTACGCATTTTACATATAATCATTGCATGGAATTCAAACTCCCTTTGTGCATCCACTCGTCTACAGATATCATACATAATGACATCGTTCCATACCTCCACTAACTCGTCAATAAGAGGCTCGATATATACATTCATATCTTTTACTTGGTACTTTCCTAATCCATTGAGCATATAATACATAGTTACTACATATATGGGTAAATAAAGAAAAAAAATTATAAGGCATAATAGGACATATATAAGTAAAAAATTATTACTTGGAACAATATATTCATGTGTTAAAAAGATTTATTCTAAACAAATTAGTACCTGGAATAATCATTTTGAACATTATGTGCTCCCTCTTTATTGACTTCCACAGAAGAATGTTATTGTTGATAAAAAAATGTTCCCCACTAAGTAAGTAGATATGAGGTCTCCAAATGGATTGAGGCTTTTAGTTGCTAATGAGAGCCTAATATTATGAGGTTTTGTTTTAAATTTTGGCCACCTTTCCTCTATACTCTTGAATGAAGATCCATTTAGGAGTATTTGAAGGACATCATACCCAATTCTATTCGCTACATGGTAATCCATACATTTTACTGTCCTTTTTCACCTAAACAACTGTTGTAGAAGTTGAATTATGAGAATATAATGAAGAACCTTGTAAGGCTCTTTTTTTTTTTTTTTAATCGGTTTTCTATCTAGTCTCCTCACATTTTGGGCATTTTTCTGTTGACACGTTCTCTTTGTAATAGAGAATATCATCATTACGAAATGCATGAATATCTTGATTCCCCGATTCTAATACCTTTAATAATGGTATGTAAATCCTAGTACATATGAGGTAAAACATTTTATGGTGCTATAAAAATTCACCTAACAATTTAGAACATATAAAAATAATAGTTTTGGTTAATGCACTAAACAATATTATTCATAAACATTGCATCCAAATGTACAAAATTAACTAAATGATGGTCAACATACTAATTACATTAAAATCAATAGAATATGTTATTTATTTATGATGTATATAGCACTAATTAATGTTACAAAATATATTGCATACCTTGGGAGTTGTGCCACAGTTGTGTTTGAAAAACCATTCACCACCTTTAAGTTGACTAGTAGCAATACAATAGAGAGAAGAGATGGATTTTAGCCTTCATAAAGAGGTTGAATTTCCCTTTCAAGTACATGTTTATCAAAAGAAGAACCATCATACTTTTTTTCATCATCATCCATTTCAACATTATTAAATGCCTCTTGGATCATTCTATTTTTCTGATATTCATCAACAATGTTATCCACATCCTTAATTTTTTCCATAGCATCACTGTCTTGATCCTCAATATTTTCTCCATGTTCTTGAATAGGTACTTATACAAAAACTACCTCTTCCTCATCGAGCATTTCCCTAGGGGGTCATACAATAGAGAAATATTAGTATATATAGAAAATACTTAAATGTTGATATAAACATTTACAAATATAACATAGGAAAATAAAGACAACAAGGACAAAGGAAAATAAAACTTGGGTGAGAACGAGAAACATAACTAACAAATCAATGACTATGCTTCTGAATGTTTTCAAGATTATATTTAAGAATATGTTGAAAAATTATAGGAAAGATGTTACTTTTCTTGACATGTAGGAAGAGAGACATTTTTTGAGATATATAATCATAACAATAATAAAAAAAAATATTGATATTATTTTTCATTCGTTGCTATAGTATCATATTATTTCTTGACTTCACTTATAAACTAGAATTTTTAAGAGAATGGGTGAGCAACCATAAGCTTGGGTGAGAGAAAGAAATAAATGTAATCATTAAGCATATGCAATTGAGTAACATTTTAATTATTATCTTGTAACAATCACCTAACAAACATCAAACCATTTTCACTCCATCACTTTACAAATGTACTCAAACTACAAGGCTAAAACAATAATTCCAATTAATCAGACAATATAAATTAAGTTCAAGCAAGAAAATCTCAAGGTAAATACTACAATATTGTTCATAATGGATCCCATAATACAAGAAAATGAGAGGGGAAACAAAACAAAACGTATTTCATCCCAAAATCTTATCAATTATTTAATTCCGATAAGTGGGGAGTGGATTTGATATTACCTTTTTAATAATTTTTTAAATTAAAAAAAAATTATTTCTAAAGGGGATGTGGACTTTTAATCTTATATGAAGGATATTATCATAATAAAAATCACTACAAAGATTAGTTGGTGGCTAAGCGGGTCTAGGAGCGTAGAAGAGGAAGATAAGTGTTTCATATTATTTATTGTTTGGTCTTGTGTTTATCTCTAACTCTTCTTTCTATACCCTTTTATTTTTTATTTTCTATCTTTTGCACCATTGATCCCAAATAGGTAGATCTATTAATGTGTATGTTAATTTATAAAAATGAAGTCAATAATGTGTTTTTTTATCAAACTTATTAGTTTCACTTTATTTTTATTTTCATCATATGTTTTCACTTATAAAATTTAAACTAATAAAATATGTAAGAAAATAAGACATGATCTTCTTTTTTCTTCATACAAGTGGTAGGGAAACCACTTAAGACACTGATTTTCATGAAACCCCTTTTCATTAATGGATGTTATGTAAGAAAATAAGACATGATCTTCTTTTTTCTTCATACAAGTGGTAGGGAAACCACTTAAGACAATGATTTTCATGAAACCCCTTTTCATTAATGGATGTTATCAATCTCCTCTTCTGCACAAAATGGTGTTTTCCTGAAGGTGTTTCAAAATATTTACAAAAACAATCTACAATACAATGACATATAATGAATAACTTAGAAATGGATGATAGTCATACTTGTCTTCAGCATATCCATAGTCTCTAAAATTATTTTTAGTTGTTTCTACTAGAAGTCTCCTTGTTTGCAAGCCCTTTCATCCTCCACCAGGGAAATGACATTTTCAATCATTCAAAGGCCGCAATGTCACTCTAATTTCTCATTGGCCTCGTTGAGGAATTTTATGTCACTCCACCAGGGAAATGACATTTTCAATCATTCAAAGGCCGCAATGTCACTCTAATTTCTCATTGGCCTCGTTGAGGAATTTTATGTCACTTTTTTTCCTCACCCAACCTTCAAGGGATAATTTTATTCAAAAGCTAACCTCAAAAGAGGGCTACATTTTCCCAAAACAATCGCAAAAAATATTTGTATGATATTCGGGACAATATATAATTTATATTGTAATTATATAACATTGTATTAATAAATACAACATTCATATTAATATTGATATATATTAATTTTATATTAGTAATATCATATAATTATAATATTTATCTTACATTTATCGAAGTAGTTAAAGTAGTTAAGATAAAGTGGTCAAATATTAGACATTGTCCCATGGATAAAGGAAATTAATATTTGTGCAATTTCTCATTATACAATGATTATCCAGAATTCATTAGATATTGAAGTAAATATTGGATATTTGATGGTGAGGGATCCCCGTCATATATCTCACGGTTAAGGAACTCTTGTCGAATATTTGATGATAAAGGAAATCTCATCGGATGCCTAACAACCATGAACATTTAATAATAACAATAATAATAAAATACATGTAGCTTCTCTCAATGTTTCTTATTTTATCCATTCCATCAGATTCAATCATAGGATTTTCCTCTTGTGTGTATTAGTGTCTCAATCAACTACTATGGAAATGGAATAATTTGCCTCACACCATTGGCTTATAACAAGAATGAATGAATGATAGTCATCTCTAATTACATGCATTAACTAGAACCAACTAGTCCAAAAATGTAAGGGAAATAGAAGGGGATCTCGATGCACACATTACATGTTTTATCATTACTAATTCTTACTATTTTTATAGTTTATTGATATATATGTTTATTAGAAATTTCAATTTATTATTATTATTTATTTTTTTTACTACTGTTATCTTTTTCCTTTATTTATTATTTATTTATTATTTAGCACTGATTTGTAGCATAATAATATGGGTTTTGGTTTTTTTTTTGGGGGGTCCTAACATGACATTACGGCTAACCTTTGGTCTAAGAAAAAAATACCGATTGGAATCTAAGCCGTCAAAGTCACCTAAGGATCACACCTGGCCTCGACCACAGCAACCCTTATCATGGATGGATGTTTTTTGCCTTCAGGGGATTGGAACCGGTGACCTTTAATCACGAGTGTCTTAATATGGGACTAGTATGAACCAAATCCCCGTTGGCAATAATATGGGACTAGTATGCTCCTATAATAATCCCATATTATTATTATTGTTTTTCTATTGTATTTTGTGTTGTTAAGTTTTCTTGGTAATAGTGATAGAAAAAGTTAAGAATAATACCTTTGATTTACTATTATTATTATTAAGGTATCAATGATAATAGTATTGGAATTAGTACTTAAGTTTTTTATATATTAATATTATTTCATACATAATTATTATTATTAGGGAAAATTTTAAGAATGGAAAATTATTTTGAATTTTTTAAAATTGGTGTATCTCACTAGTACCTAATATGCAAACTATACAAATATTATTGATGTATTTTTTAAATCCTTAAAATTTATAATGATTTAGTATATACTCTCTATATAATTTTGGTGATTTTTAACGTAAAATAATTTTATATTGTAAAATTGGGGGAATCATTTTTATAAAAAATAAAAATTGGCGAATCTTTTTTTTGGAAAAATCATGGAAAATTAGCCCACTTGCGAATATTAGCTCCGAAATTTTTCCATGGTTATTATTATTATTTATTTAATAATATAGGGAATTACATACTCTCCCTTTTTAGGGAAATTTATCTCAAATTTCATTTTAATCATTTAACTCTTTATTATTTTAGTTATTTATTTATTAACTAAAATTTTCCCTACACCCTCTACTAAAATAGTATATGAGTAAGCATCGAAATTTATCCAAGACTATAGAAATACCAACGAACCTAAATTCTATTTTCCCAACTTCTAGAACGAGGAACAAGGTCCCATGAGTTAGTAACATAGATCGAAGGCTCACCCTAGTGCTTAAACCAAGGAAGGAACTTGACTCAGTATTGTATGTAGTAGTTCTTGATACTTATCAAAAGGTTGACCCAACTCCCTCCGCATGCACTAAGGTCCACATCCCCAAACATCGAACTCCACACACTCCCTCTCAAATTTTTGGAATTGGGATTATAGATATTAGTCAATGTTGATATTAGTCAATTATTGATATTAGTGAATGTTGAAAAAATTATTGATATTAGTCAATGTTGAAAAAATGGCTCATAGTTTTTTTGGTTAATTTGGTTTTAACGAGTTTTATTATATTAAATTTTTTTTATTATTAGTAATAATAGTAGTTAAAAAAAATGAACAATGTCATCATGCAAACCACTATGTAATTAAGCCTCATGTTATTCAATGAACATATATGCATATGTGGTCCGGGCCATTTGTCTTTGGGTTATAAATTATCACAAAGTTTTATGTTGTTTCATTCAGCGTGGACAACCATGTTGTGGGGGCCATTTTTTGGGCCATTTTTTCTTGGGGTTATAAACTGTGATAGTATCTCTATAAAATCTTATATTTGAAAAGATGAATCTAAGCCAACTATAAATCATTGTACATTAATTATGGATTTCCATACTATAATTATTAAAACTAAATATTGTATTCAAATGTGTAACACCCCCAAGTTCTATGCTTTTCAAATGAGACATTTGAACATAAATCCAAAGGGGAGTGGACCCCAGTGGATGATTTTTGTGTGGATGTGGTTAATTTTGTAATTATGAAAAATAAATAAAATATTATGTATGCAATATGACCAAAAAGAGAATTGAGATCACTTGCCAAAATCCATGAGGATGGATAAGGCAACAAATCCCCAAAAAAGCTTTCAAAAATCCTTGAAAGAAATTTATTTAGATTTAAGGATAAATCTAAATTTCCCCAATGAAGAGGAGTAGTTGGGAAGAGGTGAGAAAAGCTGGAAAAGCTGAGGAAAAGCTTAAAGCATCTTTAAGGAACCCCAAGAGGGGAAGCCTAGGCTAAACAGGAAAGAAAGCATCCTGCTATTCTGGACGCAGAATTAGAAACATGCTTTGGGGTATGAGCTTAAATAAGCTGATCCTAGACAGATTAGTGGTTGATCTGTGCTGGGAGGTGATCTTTGCTCGAGGGTGAATCCTGGGAGATAAAGAGGATTCTAAGGTTGGGAGGACTGGTCATGGTAAAGGGTGCATGCGTACATTGGGAGATATCTGTAAGTCTGTGTTAAATGTATCCCTGTTTTATGAAATTGGGCTGTTATATTCCTTTATGCAAATTGTAAAATTTTGATGTTATATTCTTTTATGCAAATTATGAAATTGCAATGTTATAGTGCATTATGGAATGTATGAATTGTATGTTAAGTTGCAGTATGCCCTGTTAGATGGATTAATGGTTCAGTAAATTATGTAATTGCAAATACAGCTATTGACAGTAGAGAGAAATGGTTGGGTGTAGAGATGAGTACATGGTAATAATGAGGGTTGAGATGATAGATCAATTGAGTAGCCAATATAATAACTATGTAAGGATATAGATGGCTATCTTTTAAAGGAGTATTCAATTTCTGTGTGTATAAACAGAAGATGTTAAAAAACCAATACCCCTGAACATTAAGTTCCAACCAACTAAATCTATCCTCAAAATCCAAAAGGAGGTTTGGGAGACGTGACAAATGGTATCGAAGCTAAAGTTTAAAAATTGGGCAAGATATGTGCTCACAAAAGAACTAGTAAACTGTTATAAATTTTATGAAAATTATTTGATGTTAGTACTACATTTAACAAAATCCCTTTTCAGGCCTCCACCTTTCAGATTTTGTTTAGTTGTAGACTCGTTAGCTATGGAGTAGAAACCTCCAGAAACTCTAAACCCAAGGTGGTTTAAATCTGAAGGTACTTAGTCTCCATAGAAATACTGAATATTAACTTACTTCCTATATAATTACAATGGTGAAATTTTATGCTTACATGTAAAGGGAAAGATATATTAGCAGGCCTGAAGTTATAAGACATCATATAAGAAAAAAATCAAAGATGTTAGAGTATGTAGGTAGGTTGACAATTCTAGCTTAAAAAGAAACTCTAATTTTTCATAAGGGCTATATCTTAGAGTGCATATTATCTCTAGGAATCTATCTCTAATCCTGGAATTAAACAGCAATTGTCAAAGACTGAATCTACAATTTAGGTATACTACTCAAGGATTAGGGAATACATGTATATAGATATATATATATATACCCTGTGATATATCTGTTCCTACTTATATACTGGAGGAACCTTATAGAGGAACTATAGTGACGAGGTACCACTTTAAAAGAAGAAAATTAGGAACAGTTGAATATGAATGTATAAATGGTGCTAGAGAAATAGAATTTTTACTCCCTAAAAATTCTGAAATTTATTATAAGTAAATATACTTCACTCCTACCTCTACCTTTATACATTGAGTTATGAACCATAACCAAGGAGTTAAGTTATGGTTAAGGATTCTAGTCAAGTACTATAAATCACTTATTAGCATATCTTAAAAGAAAAGTAGAAATTAAGAGTATGGATTTTGGAACATATATTGTGCTTCTTATTAAATCCCAAAGCAAATTTCCATTAAAGAAGGGTTATCGTATTCGTAGCCATTATAGAACCTTTTGTATGTTAATTTTATCCCTAACCTTTGAATCAATAGTAGAGCGATAGATGCAGTCTATGATTAACGAGTAGCATTCAATGAAATATTGCATACATGAATAGGTATTTACCAAGACATATGTATGTTAACAAGTATTCAAATCTATTGAAAATAGGCCTTTGTAAGCTCGACTGTATATGGGCTATGAAAAAAAATGAAAATGCCGCGGACTCATAGCAAGTTCTTTTGAACAGTTATAGGAATATATGTATTGCATTCCTGAAGTTACCTCCAATCCCGTAACAAACAGCATCGCGACAGATTTAATTTAAATTGCGTCACCTGTTCAAGCCCTGTCGGGCACATAGATGTACACAGCACATGGAAAGTAGATTATATGGGCCGCAAACCTAATTATTGGCAATATATATCTCTATATGCGTAACAAAGAAAACTAAAACTTAAACGCCGTAAATAATCAAGTACTCGTCGTGACTAAACAATGATATACGAATAAATTGGGTGAAAAGAATGTATATATGTGCCAACTAGGAGGCGACTTTGCGCACAGTCAAATCCTGTTAAACCCTAAGGCCGATTCGACGTTTTCTGCCATAGACGCGTTGCCCTACCATTCCCGCGACGGGTATGGTTGTAAACGTTCTTGGCTTCTGGAGTTATTTTCCATATGATATAGACTCTGCATGTAGAAAACCTCTTGGAAAATGGTAAACATAACATTTTAAAACTACATCGGAACTCCTATTATTCTATCCATCGTATCTACGTGCTGCCTAGCTGCGAAGAGGCTGCTACCAATAAGTAAAATAAAAACAAGGCACGTAAACAACAGAGGTGGTGACAATTTAATACCGAAGAGGTCGGCTAATGATGAACTTGCATGTTCGCTGCTGGGTATGATGTTACAACTAACTACACCAGCGAAGAGGAAAACTATAGTAAGATGCGTTAATGCTACATTGGATTTCCAGCGGTTCGAAAAGGAAAAAAAATAAGAAAAAACTGCTTTCTTAGAAAAAAAAAAAAAAAAAAAAAGAAAAAAAAGGTTTGCTTTCTTCGTCGAGCGTGGCTCGGTATGGTGATAGAACCATCTAAAAGAAAGCTTGGGGCGGGTTGCCAGGATTGGTGTATTGACCTGGCGAAGGTAAATACAATAATGATCGAAAATTAATGATACGAGATTTGGGAAAGAACGATGAATATCCACAATTATACTGAGAGAAATTCACAAAAGCTTGTTAACAGTGTCTACGATAGAAGCATATATATAATGCAGGTGCCGAGCGCTAATGTAACGGCTCCTGTTAATACTATTCCAAGGAGAAAGGAGATTAAACGAAAAGTCCAGCACATGACCTGAGTAATACGAGGGCATTCGCATTCTACAACAGTAGCCATACATTAATAAAAAGAAATTAACCCCTGGGGCTGTTGCTAAGAAGGGGTTGAGCACCAATACGGTATAAATCGAAAGCATTCACACTCTTCCACAACACGAATGGGTCGTGGTTTATACCGCCAGGGGATTACCATTGGTGCGCAGAACCATATCATTTCGACACACCAATGTTAAAGAGCGGAGTCAAGTGAAGGAAACCGAAGTAAAGATCATGTATATATAGTTCCTCGAACTATATGCACACGAGAAAAAACAAGTAAGTATAGGTATAGGTCGCCGAAAAAATGGGTAAAGGTAGGAAACCCTAATCCCATTGTACTGGACGGCAGAGAATTCCAAAACACGATAAACAATCCAGTTCGTCGACAGTATGGTACCCGGTGGTGTAAAAGCCTTTCCATTAAGTCCTGAACTGCAGTAGGCAGCCCGCTCTGTACTGGGCTAAGCAGGAACCCAACCGACATCGCTACACGTAATGCTGGGCGGGGACATGAATCTGCAAACTTCGGCGTCGGGTACCTCATCTCCGGCGTGAGCGCGGGTCTGCCTAGCGAAGAAACAAAATATAATAAAATAAATCGTTGTAGGGTTAGGGTTTGGTATAGCAAGGAGGGGGTAGGGTTAACGTCGCGTGGTCAGTAGTATAACCACTGTCATACCCAGAGGTTAATATGTTACCGTGGCACGACCAAAGGCCGGATCTCTGATATAAACCCAGTCTCGGTAGCCGTCGTTCCTCGTCGTTCATCTACGAACGAATCCGTGCGCGTGAGCGTGGGGAAAATTACAGGAAGTTAATAGTGGGGTAATACAGGTTGGCACGTAGCCATTCATAGTAACGCGTGGAGTAGAGAGGCGCTTACGGTGTACGAATTCAACATTTAGGTCAAAAGGGAGATATTTGTGCTATCGGTCATATATATTTAGGAAAAGCAGCATCACGGTGAACTCGTAGTCGATTTCCTGCAGAAACAAATCCCTGTCATATAAAGGATGACGAAAATTTCAACGTATGGTTACGGTTGAACAATGAAAAAACAAGTTTCAAAGTGTTAATACAGGACTTAAGCCAGGTGGCTTCTCTGTTTCCTTCCTTTTTATTTCTTATTGATCACATAATATACAGGCTATTGAACGAGTTCGTTGGGTAACCTCATTGATTCGTTACACCCACGCAATATATATATATGTAGAGTTTCTTCCAATCCGCACCATCTATATCAGCCTGTGTTCTTCCACTTCACTCAACCAGATTTCTTTTTCGAATTTGTACTTCGTTTCCTCGAATCATACTCACCCATGTATCTGTGCTTAAGTTTATATTGTTGCTTTTGTCCTCTAGAGTTTGCTCTCGTATGCAGGTGTATTTATATATATTTAGGTCAGATCTAATCTACGTGAAATGAATAAGATTTTTATTCATTCTTACGGCTGGTTCCTCATATGAAATCTGCCAACTGCGTATACAGACATTTTGTTAATTCCTTGGCAAAGAGTTTGCGTAGTCGCATTTTTGCTATATAGTTGTCGTACAGGGGTGCGGTATATCTGGCTTTTGGACCATATAAATTTAGGGTTGGTTGTATATACAAAACAGGACCAGTTCATATAAGGTTTGACTCTGGTCAACAACTTGTATACATATGTATATCTTTGGCTTTGTTGACGAGTTGTCCATACGCTCGGGATTAATTGACACATGGTTTTTTTTTATATCTATATATATGTACACCGGTACAAATATTCGAGAGTTCCATTTCGGATCTGCGGGTTAACTCTTCTTCAATAGGAATTTAATTTGTCACTTTATCAAAATTCAGCATACAGTATATATGTATATAAGTATTACATATATATATATATCGAAATGTCGGTTATAAAATGATCAAAAGATATATAGTGACTCCATATAAGGGTTATGTGTATAATTCAGGAAATAAATATGTTTGAATATATCGGTTTAAGAAGGAAGCGCTATATATACCTATGTATATGTATAGGTATACAACTGTAATAGACCTAATCGAATTCGGTGAGTGGACTCGATAAGTAGTTGTATTAATTTTATAATGTGGAAAAGTGTTAGAGAAGAGGTAGGCCATTGGTATATGTATACCTTTGGGTATATGTATAATATAAAAGATTCTTGGTATAGGTTCGAATATATATAAGTGTTATATATATATAAGGGTCGAATATATATATAAGGGTCGAATCTATATAAGGGTTAAATATATATCATGAAATATATATATACTTATCGATATAGATTCAAGATTATAAAATCTACCTAAGAGTATGTATAAGGCTGCACGATACATGGTCGAGTTCGATGGGTGGACTCAAATGTATAGGTGTTGGAAAAAATATGTTATACAAAGGATTCTAAGTTCATATATTTTATGTATACCCAGAAGTGCTATACATATACTCCTTAAATTAAAACAATGCCTAGGACTACATATGCAAGTAGCATATGTGATAAATAGATCCATATAGTGATCTCTAAACCTACCTATATAAGGATATTAACTCTATATATATATGAATACATAGGCATATGTATGGAGTATATGGGAAATTCAAAAATAAAAGGTATTAATATAATACTGAATATTAATATTGAATATTCGATGGGTAGGATATTGAATATTAATATAATATATATATGTAATAATATATATATACAGATTATATGAATGAAGTGATGTGAATAAGTCAACCTAAATAAATGAAAGGGATTGACCAGCGTATAGAACGCAAAGACCAAAATGGTTATTAGATTCTCCAACCACAAATTATATATGTGTATGGGTCGGCATACAAACGTCTAAGATGTAGAATAAAAGTTGTACTTTATAATTGTTATGGGGAGAATAGTATATATCGATGCATGTAAATATATATAAATATATACACCTTAATATTTATAAGGAGGTGGTATAAAGCGCACTTTAAAAGTGTTAGTAGTCCAATGGTATAGGCCTACATATATATGAATAATTATATACATGTGCATAGATAAAACCATGACGTATACATGGAAGTTAAGAAAGAGGCATTTTAGACTTCTATGGGTATGAGATTGGATATATATACCTATATAGAAATATATATATGCATAGGATTGGTAAAGTGGCACTTTAATTTGATTCCACTTTAGGGAATTCAATAAGTGCATGGGGGAAACTTTGAGATTGAAAATCTATCCTATGGAAATTAACTAAAAGTGGAAAAGTTGCTAGTAGAAAATCAATAAAAGAGATTATTTTAAATTTGGAATATATATGGTAACACTTTCAAAAAAGGCTTGAACTTATATATGAATATATATAAATAGAGGGATATATATATATATTCATATGTTCATCAAATTAATATTGCTAAGGCTATATATATATATCATATATATATATATATATCATGGTTACTTATACAATAAGGTTTGGAAATATATATGATATCTACAAACCTAGTGGATATATATACAGGCTCATGAGAATGTTTAAGATGTAAGTAGTATATGAGTAAGTGGAAATTGTATCCTATAAATAAGGCAGGTATACTGCCATAAAAGAAAAGAGGATTTAAGTACAAGTGTTAATTACAATTAAATGGTTGATTTAGTAATTGTGGAACCAGTACATGGAGTTAGGCATGAATGAATGAAGGGATAAATTGAAAATTTCCTGATGACTTACTTAAGGAAGAATATTCTTGTAATAGTGGAAGAAGGACTTCCTAATTATTTATTTATAATAATCCTTTCATGGAAATAAAGTATATTTTCAAATTGGTATATTTATGGGTTTCTTTTGTTAGAAAGCATGAAAGATTTATGAGTTGCTTTTGTTAGAAAAAAAAGAATGCTTTTATGCAATAGAAAAGAAGGAATTCTTTTATGACTCAGGAAAAAGTTGAAATACTTTTATGATTTATGAAATTTTTTCCATTTTAAGCTGATGAGTCTTTGAAAAAGGGGAAACTGTGTCAAATTCATTTTTGGCATTAACAAGTATTGGTATTGTAAATGTGATGAATTATGGAAATTACGTTTATCACTAGAAAAGGAAACATGAATTCTCACTATAAAATTTTTGGTGCAAATTTTATTAAAGATAAATTTCTTGAGTCTTAAATTCAAATACAGAGAAATGATGTGAAAGCATACAGCTACAACCGAGAGAAAAGAGGATGAGTTGTATTTTGGACTTGGATGGGGGAAACCCATCAGTTCCAACATTGTTCACTTAAGTTTTGAACGAGTGGATACCATTTCATGTGAGAGGTAAGCATGGAATGGTAGAGATTATTAAAGAATCTAGTTGTTACTAATTAAATTAAGTAACTAACAAAAGAAACAATGAAAAGATACTAGAAGTACAACTATAAAATGAGCAAGGGTAAGCATAACCATGCATATGATCCAATTGTTTTCTCTCATTTATGTGTACTAATGAAAAAAGTTGAGAAATTGTTTAGACAAGTCTGTAACAGGAAATTGGGCACTCTGGAAATGAAGAGGAAAAAGGTGAAGATAAAGCACCTAGAAAAGCCAGAAGAAAAAAAAAAACTGAGCTGAACCAGGCTGCGTGAGGAAAGAATCTCACTGAAAAACAAGAAAGGATAAGTAGTGTACTAAAAGTGCACTAAACTATGATGAACCTGAATGGTTTGATTAATAACTGAATGTCTTAAGTTATTGAACTGCATAATGTTGTTGTGAATTATCAATTATATTGTACGAAGTTACTTACATTGGTATGGATTGTGGACAGAGAAACCAGAATGACGGATCTTCCATACAAACTTCTTGTAAAGAAGTAGGAAGAAAGCCAACTGCATAAGGCATCAGTAAATATAGTGAGGGTAGGAGAGGTGGAACCAGAAGAGGAATTTCCTTCCAGAGTCGCTTCAAGGATGAAAGCGAGAAGAAATGGAATGACGGAAGTGAACAGTAGCTCGGGTAAAGGTGCAGTGGAGCACTTTACTGCTAAAATTGCTACATGGCACAGAGAAGCTCAAATGATGGAAAAGCATTCATAATTATGTTCAAAATCAACTAGTAGATAGTGGTCAACACCGAGGACGGTGTTTATTTTCATAGGGGGAATATGTAACACCCCCAAGTTCTATGCTTTTCAAATGAGACATTTGAACATAAATCCAAAGGGGAGTGGACCCCAGTGGATGATTTTTGTGTGGATGTGGTTAATTTTGTAATTATGAAAAATAAATAAAATATTATGTATGCAATATGACCAAAAAGATAATTGAGATCACTTGCCAAAATCCATGAGGATGGATAAGGCAACAAATCCCCAAAAAGCTTTCAAAAATCCTTGAAAGAAATTTATTTAGATTTAAGGAGAAATATAAATTTCCCCAATGAAGAGGAGTAGTTGGGAAGAGGTGATAAAAGCTGGAAAAGCTGAGGTAAAGCTTAAAGCAGCTTTAAGGAACCCCAAGAGGGGAAGCCTAGGCTAAACAGGAAAGAAAGCATCCTGCTATTCTGGACGCAGAATTAGAAACATGCTTTGGGGTATGAGCTTAAATAAGCTGATCCTAGACAGATTAGTGGTTGATCTGTGCTGGGAGGTGATCTTTGCTCGGGGGTGAATCCTGGGAGATAAAGAGGATTCTATGGTTGGGAGGACTGGTCATGGTAGAGGTGTGCATGCATAAATTTGGAGATATCTGTAAGTCTGTGTTAATCATCTCTGTTTTTATGAAATGGTGATGTTATATTCCTTTACTCAATTTATGAAATTGTGATATGATACTCCTTTATGCCATTTATGAAATTGTGATATGATATTCCTTTATGCAATTTATGAAATTGTGATGTTATAGGCTTTTATGAAATTTATGAAGTTGTGATGTTATAATCCTTTAGGCAATTTAGGAAATTGCAATGTTATAGTGCATTAGGGAATGTATGAATTGTATGTTAAGTTGCAGTATGCCACTGTTAGATGGATTAATGGTTCAGTACATTATGTAATTGCAACTACAGCTATTGACAGTAGAGACAATTGGTTGGGTGTAGAGATGAGTACATTGAAATAATGAGGTTGAGATGATAGATTAATTGAGCAGCCAATATAATAACTATGTGTAGGTATAGATGGCTATCTTCTAAATGAGTATTTAATGCTGTGTGTATAAACAGAAGCTGTTAATAAACCAGTACCCCTGAACATTAAATTCCAAATAAATTAATCTATCATAATAATACTGATGGCACATAAGTCACTGTGATCAATAACCTAATCCCAGGACATATAAAAAAAAAAAAAAAATGGGTTTGGGAGATGTGACAAAATGGAAGTTTGGAATTTAGTAATAATTTTATATATAAAATTCAATATTATTTTCAACATCAAATAATGTTAATATACATAAACTATTTCATTTAATTATAATTCATTATTAAATAATAAATTTTTAAATATTTTTAAATTTAGGTCATATATATATATATATATATACACACACGACATGCTTTTGTTTTATTTTCATAATTAAATTGTCTCATTCTAGGTGTGTGTCAAATTAGGTTGGACAATAGGTATTAAATTATCATGGTCACAAGACCTAGGGTATTTAAGGCCAATGGGGTGACTTGACCACTCGATCACATGCACCTGCTTGTGTAAAGGTCAAGAGATGTATACAAATTTAAGGAAAAATGATTTTCCATAAATTAAGAGACATGTGAGTGGAAACTATTGGTAATTGGGAGATTCTAGGAATAATTTTATCGATCACAGAGAGAAGAGGCAACGATGGGTCACGGAGACCAATGAAGTATGCGAAGCCAAATTACAACAAAACATCCAAGGTCAAGCTTGGAATAAAGAACACATGTGGGTATGTCATGTTCCTTTCTCCCCCCCTTTGATTATTATGTGCTTTATGGAGGTGGGAGACCCTTGGGAATGCTGGATTGCATGGTTTGTAAGCTAGCAATCATATTTGTTTAATGTTTGGAATTGGGATTATAGATACAATTATTTTTGATTTATGGATTCTAATTTCTCCCAGTTTTGGATGACCTGTCGTGTTGGGTAAAAGACCTGTAATAAAAACATCAATACCATTCCTGAATTGATGTGTTTCTATTGGGATTTCCTTCGTAGATACAAGATGGTTTTAAAAATATATCATGTGATAGAGGGAAGGCTCTCAATAACTAGCCAAGAGTTAGGAACCACTATGGAGGACACTTTTATTCACATGCATGCTAGCAGTTGTAGGCTATATATGGAGATAATTACCCTATGTAACTTTAATAATCATCAAATTGTTGAGAATGATGTTGGAATATTTAATATTGATGAGATATCCTTCATATTATGTTTGGGTCATGTGATCTCATATCACCGAGCTTTTAAAGATAATTGAAATTGATGTGTGTCATCCTATTAACGTGTTGGCTATAGGAACAAGAATATAAGAAAAAAATATCAATAAACTTGATAGTAAACCCTTTAGCTAAAAATCAAAGTATTACATGTATTACATAATTCATGAGAACATGGCTCAAGTTGGATTGAATCAAGTGATTGGGAGACTAGAAAGAATTATGGTGCACATACATTTTATTCTCCCATTGGCCCAACATGGATCCACTGCAAAGGATCCAACCCCCATTGAATAATTTTACTATTATTCCCTTTTATTAATAGTTAGCAACCTTCACGCATTTTCTAGCTAGTGTTAGAGGTATGCATCATAGTGCAGTGTTCTTAGCTAGTTTAGACTTGATTAAAAATTTTGAATTTTGTTGAGGATATGACTTCACCCTATTGTTAGTAAACTTTATTTCTATGGGAAGGTTAAGATCATCTAATTCATTTTTTAACTTCTACGTATAATTTTTCTTTTAAAAAATAAATAGAATGATCAAAATCCAACTTAAAAAAATAAGTTGTAATAACTGAGATAATCTATATTTAAAATATCAATTTATAATAATTAATTTGATTAATTATAATTAATTTTACTTTATATAATATGAAATACTTATAATTAAATATAATAATAAATAGTACATTTGAATATCCTAACTTGTATAAGATGATAAAAAATTAAAGTCCCCTTATGTACCCAATAGGCTGTTCTCCCATCAACTCTATGTCAAATCTCGTAGTGATGGATACTTTTCATAAGGATCAAGGATTAGGCTTATCTTTGGCCCCTTGTGGTAAGTCTCAAGGAGTACACTCCCACACCCTCATATTTTTCTAATTCACCATGGTAAAATGTAAAAAGAGGGACTATTCAATTTGAATATAGAAACTGAGAAAAATATATTTCACAACATAAAATATTTCCATATAGTTATCTCCCATATAGTCATGGAAATCCTAGAAAAACTATGTTGAAGAGGGATAATTTTGAATATTGGCATTTTTTAATTAATAATGAAAAATATTTTACATTTTTAAAAGGTTATTTCATAATTATTATCAAAACATAATGTAATAAATTATTTTGTTAAAGAGTGAAGTACATATATATGCCATTTTTATAGGGTGAAAAAGTGACTGAACATGTAAATGTGTGTTTCAATAGTTTTAGGTAAGGATTAGTTGGTTGAGCAAAGATATATGCCACAACCATTTTTTATGAAAGTACAAATGAAAATATTGATATGTCTACTTTTATAATTTTTACAAAGATTAGGTTATGCACACAAAAACACACCCACACATTCACCTCTCAAGGTGGTTGGTGTACAAACTTTCACACCTTCACATTTACACTACCCTCCAAAACATGAAGTGGTGGAAGAGTATTAAGTAGAGTTTGAAATTATCTAGGCCACATGAGGAATGAAGAATTTGTAGGTTGAGCAGATATATGAAAACTCCAAAGGATACATTTTTCATGTAATGGTGTACCATGATGATATTGGCATGCATTTATTGTCAATATATCAATGCCAAACTTTGTGTGCACGAATTTTGTTGATGAATGGTGTCCATATCAAATGTTGAGGTAGGCATTAAAAAATATCCAATGTACATTACATGTTCATATAAATTTACTGGAAATCCACCTTCCATATGGCCACCTTGATAATGTTTCAAGTATTGATTGAAATTTTGCATTCAGCTATACATCAAACATATGCAAGAATCAGGAGAAAAAATGTTATGCATGGAATATGATTGAACAATTGGAATAAAAAAACTTGAAATGTTGGAATCATTATGGAAATGTTAATATAAATATTAAAAAATGATCTATTTAGCGATGTCAATGGATAAATGATAGATAGAGAGAGATAAATTAGGGTTTCCATGTCCTAAGTTAACTAGTAAGAGTTTTCTATAATTGAAGAGAGGTTGAGAGACAATTTTTTACAATTTTATAGAATTAAATTGAGAGAGAGAGAGAGAGAGAGAGAGAGAGAGAGATATAACATTGAATATTGGCTTTTACCTAGGGGATGTTTTTCCCCTTTATATCGTGCATTCTCTAGATGTTGAATGTTGTATGTATTTACTAAATTTTTTGGTCCTTCCTTCAAATTTTTCTATTCTATAAGTGCACATGTCCACGTAATTAGTGGTACATAATTGGATAAGATATTGTCTGTCAAAAATCAGTGGGAATAAGTGTGGGAAATACACACTTGAAACATAAATAAAATCTAGAAAAAAAATATTGGTGCATTTAAAAAATTCTTCTTTCCTTTGAAAAACTTTAAAGCAAGTTCCGTAGCTCAAATTTGAAGGAAATACTTAAAATCCTAATAGAAAAGGAAAATCCATTTAAAAACTTCAAACAAGTGATGGATAGGCCATCGAACATCTCTCAAGAGATACCAACAAGCATTCAAAAAATCAATATTGTAGTTCAGAAGCATATTCTAGATGTGTCCATTGGGACTATTTCAAATATGTGGTTGACTCAAAATATAAGGTCATTAGGATTCTCTGCAAGAAGAGATTATTCAATCCATTTTGTAGATAACATTTGAATACATATACAATGAGAATTTCGACCCATTAAAGGAAATAATTAAGCCAAATAGGGGCCATTAATCCCATTTGATGGAATCCTTTGAAATACAAAGAGGGAAATGTTAGAGAGGCTTCCAAGTTTATCACTTTGGTTGTGAAAAATTAGCTATTTACTATTAAGATCCACATAGCTCCCACTCAATGTTAATCTTCCATTTATCATATGTCCATGCAAACCTATAATTATGTTTTCAATGAATTATGACCATCACCCCTTAGGTTCACATAAATCCATTTTGTTGAATTGATGACATCTTTCAAGAAAAGAAACTATAAGCCATTCAGAATTGCAAAGGCATGTAGTGAAAAAATCTAATAATCAACATGTAACACATTGTACATATATGAGTTCCATTTCCCAAATCATATAAAAGAAAAATATAACATAATAAAAAAATTATACAAAAAATATCGTCATAGAGATGAAACACTTATCTCTTAGTAAGCTAGTATAAGGAGGTGTGCTATTAGTAAGAAATTTTCCAGAAAGCCATAAAAAATCCTCTATGATTCCACCCACAACCTAGTCTATGAGACCATTGATTTGAAGGAAATAGGCTCAGTATGCTTAGGTCACTCATCCCAACTACTTTTATTTTAGGATTAGAAAAACTATTCAATACATAACTATCTAGGAAAGCTTCTATCTTTCCAACCCCTCACACTCCATTCCATTACAAAAGAAAACATTGGAAATATACCTTTTCTATTCTAAATAATTTTTTTATTTTTATATAAGGAACCTATTTTCTCTTCTCAATAGTTCCTTAGAAAACCCACTCGTTTTTTATTATTCTCAAACTGTGAATGGGGAGTCTAATATATTGTTTTCTTAGTTCAAAATAAACCCAAAGTAGTTTCCTCTTAGATCTCAATCACTTATTTCTGAGTCAACATAAATTTATAACGATTTGAATTAATTCCTCTTAAAATGGCCTATATTCACATTTACAAGTGGAAATGTCTCCTATAAATCAAGTTCCCAATTTTCTCTTTGATAGATCCACCTGGTGACTTCACATATTTAAATTACAATAATTAATATGAGAACACATCAACAAAACTGATTTTTAGATGTAAAAATAATACCAATAGAATCTTCCATTCCAATTACATGTAGAGAGTTAATGAGAAGAAGGATGATTTAAATTCCTATTTTGATGGAGTCTAATATAGTCATTTACTATCATATTGAACCTCCATTTTCTTGTAATCATGGAATATGAAATTTCCCCAATCCATCGCTTCGATTTTATTGATTTTTTGTTTTATATTTTAATAAGACATTTCATTAAAACATGAAGCTTAGCATAATAGTCAAATTTATAAAGCGAAGATTATTTGTTGTTCCTTTTTGTAATGGCCCGAAATTAAATATTCAAAGTAATTATATCAATTATATGATTTATAATCAACACAAACTATTAGCTAGTATTTAAATTTCATAAACATGTGTAGAGTCGACATCCCTATAATGATGATATTCCTTAATTGAGACTCTAAAATTGAATGTTATTTTAATTCTATTAATCGCAAAAAAGACTTTGGGAACAACTCTCCACCCAACCGTAGGCTCAAATGCACATAATATTTGTACACTTTTCCACCTTCGAGCCCTCAATCAACATACTACTCCCAGGAAATCTTTTGTCTCACAACACTTTTCTCCGAAGAAAATGGATTAAATAATGTTGAATTTCATCTTCCTCATCATCCCTTAAATACATGAATCAATGGAAATGGGTCCACATGCATGCATTCCATGTGTCAACATACAACATTTATTTCTTTATTTTATGTTTTAATTAATTTAATATTTCAATTAATTTAACTCGTTCTTATTTTATTCCTTTTTATAGTTTATCAACTTATTTTTACTTTTTTTATAGATTACTTATAGACACACACACACACACACACACAGATATAACTCCAGTATCGTTATTTACTATTTTCTTTCTATAATATTGTTATATTCTATTTATTATTTATTATTTCTTTACTATTATTATATTATATTTAATTTTTACTATTTATTTACCATTATTATATTTTTTTTTCTTGTATTATATATTAGGGAACTTTACATACTACCCCTCTTTAAGGAACTTTGTCCTAGAGTTAAGTTGAATTATTTAACATTTTATTTTATGTACTTATATATTATTTCATATTTACCCCACACCCTTTGCAGAACTAGTATAGCCAACATGCATTGAAATTTTCCACAACACCAAAAAAAATCATAAGGAATATTTGTCCTTTTTCCCACTTTCGAAAGTAGACTTAAGCCTCATCATTGTATACACTAGCCTATGGCTGGGCCCATTGTTGAGGCCAATGATTAGACCTCATTTTCCCCAATGCAGGAAACTGGTCCGAGTACTCAAGGACTTCAGGAATCTTGAAATGCTAGGTCACTCCCTCCACACTCACTAACGTGTGCAACCCAAGGCATTGAAGTCCTTACACCCCCACCAGAATTTAGCATTCCAATCCAATATCAGGCACTTGACCTCCTCAAGATGGTCCCACAATCCTTCAAGAGCTATCCATCAAGAGTTATACGATATAATGGTGTCACTCACATATGTAGTGTTGATTGAATTTTCCTCATCACATATGGTGTTACATATTTTCCCTCGCAGGTATCAGCTCCCGTGATATCATGAAATAAACTTGACCTCTCAGTTGATTTTTGGAGTTATTTTCATTCACCTCATATCAACATGCAATCAACGGATTAGTTAGAATCATAGTATCATAGAACATAATCCACATGCCAAGTATTTCATTTATCATGATAACATAACATCATTGTTAATCACAACATTCTGAATAGTAAAGAATTGCATTATTTTTCCTGCCATAAAATCTTCATGCAATTACCACATGCTTCACATCACAATATCCTCATAAGTTATAATATAAACATATCAACATCAAATACATATCATTACATAATAAATCAACCACATGTCAATATACCTCATATCATAACATCATAATCCCTATGCATGTCATATGAATCATGAGCATACAACATCATTATCATAACAACTAAATAAATAAGAACCACATGTGCATCATTATCCAGATACCATCATATCATGAAACCTCATAAATTTGAGAATCATCAAAATACTTATCAAATATAGAAAAATAATACACTATAAACATTATTTTCATGTTTCATTAGAGGTTTTTTTTTTGTTGAATACCAACTATGAACTAAGGTCATTGAACATCCATCTAGGATATAGGTTGTCCCATCGACACTACTATTGTTGTGTTCTCAACAAGATACGAAATTATTTCAATAATAATTTCCTCTTATTTTAATAATAACGTTCAAAATTTATGAGATAGTCATAGCCATTGTATCAATGTGTTATAGTTTTGTTATAGTCTATTTACTTGCGAGTTTCACCATTTAATGTCGTAATCTATAGTTATGTTATTTTTTGTCTAACCATCATTCCTTAAATCATTGTTTCATCTCCAATACATTAAATCAAAATCCAAATACATAACTCATTAATGGCATGTCAACTTCTTATTTTTCTTATTACCTTTTAAGCATAAACTTATAACAAAATGTATCTCCTTTGCCAATCTCAAAAAATTACTATATTTAGTATTTACCTTCAAACATTTTCTTATTATATCACCTGTCACCTATTTCATCCTTTTGGTTCATAATTTCTCATCTCCCCCTTTTGAAATTATATAGGTCATCACCATGACCCATACCAATCCTGTTGCTTCATTGTTTTATCAATATCCTTAAGAGTGTTTTCCACTTGAGTGACACGTCTCCCAAACCCATTTTTTTTTTTTCTATATGTCCTGGGATTCTGTTATTGATCACAGTGACTTCTGTGCCATCAGTATTATTATGATAGATTAATTTATTTGGAACTGAATGTTCAGGGGTACTGGGTTATTAACAGCTTCTGTTTATACACACAGCATTAAATACTCATTTAGAAGATAGCCATCTATACCTACACATAGTTATTATATTGGCTGCTCCATTAATCTATCATCTCAACCTCATTATTTCAATGTACTCATCTCTACACCCAACCAATTGTCTCTACTGTCAAGAGCTGTAGTTGCAATTACATAATGTACTGAACCATTAATCCATCTAACAGTGGCATACTGCAACTTAACATACAATTCATACATTCCCTAATGCACTATAGCATTGCAATTTCATAATTTGCCTAAAGGATTATAACACAACTACATAAATTTAATAAAGCCTATAACATCACAATTTCATAAATTGCATGAGAATATCATATCACAATTTCATAAATTGAGTAAAGAGAATATAACATCACCATTTCACCAAAAACGGAGATGATTCCCACTTAACACAGACTTACGGATATCTCCAAATTTGTCATGCACACCTCTGCCATGATAGACAGGATCCTCCCAACCATTGAATCACTCTTTATCTACGATTCACCCAAGCCGAATCACCTCCCGGCCTGGATCGACACTAATGCATGCAGGGATCGACTTATTTAAGCTCATACTAGCTTATGTTTCTAGTGCAAGTCCAGAATATGAGGATGCTTTCTTTCTGTTTAACCTAGGCTTCTCTTGGGGTTCCTTAAAAGCCCTTTAAGCTTTCCTTGACTGCTAGAAACTTTCTCACCTCTTCCCAACTACTCCTCTTCATTGGGGGAAATTTAGTTTCTCCTTAAATCTAAATAAATTTCTTTCAAGGATTTTTTGAAAGCTTTTTGGGGATTTGTTGCCTTATCCATCCTCATGGATTTTGGCAAGTGATCTCAATTCTCTTTTTGGTCATAGTGCATACATAATATTTTATTTATTTTTTCATAATTACAAAATTATCCACATCCACACAAAAATCATCCACTGGGGTCCATTCCCCTTTGGATTTATGTTCAAATGTCTCATTGGAAAAGCATAGAACTTGGGGGGTGTTACATATTCCCCCTCTGAAAATAAACACCGTCCTCGGTGTTGACAACTATCTACTAGTTGATTTTGAACATAATTATGAATGCTTTTCCATCATCTGAGCTTCTCTGTGCCTTGTAGCTTTTTTTTTTTTTTAGCAGTAAAGTGCTCCACTGCACCTTTACTCGAGCTACTGTTCACTTCCGCACTTTCATTTCTTCTCGCTTCCATCTTTGAAGCGACTCTTGAAGGAATTTCCTCTTCTGGTCCCACCTGGACCACAATTCAAATCAATCATGTGAGAAGCATCATGTACAAAAATTATAACGTTTCCTTTCCAACAAGGAGACATGAAATATATCAGGAAATTTAATAAGCAAGGGCAGGACTAATGTATAAGCCCTTAATTTCCAGCAGAGTATTCTCCTGCCTCCACTCTAATTACTGATGCCTTATGCAGTTGGTTTTCTTCCTACTTCTTTGCAAGAAGTCTGTATGGAAGATCTTTTATCCTGGTTTCTCTGTCCACAATTCATACCAAGGTAAGTAAGATCAAGTACATATAATTGATAATTCACAACAGCATTCTGCACTCAATAACTTAAGAAATTCAGTTATTAATCAAACCGTTCAGGTTTATAATAGTTTAGTGCACTACTTATCCTTCCTTGCTTTTTCAGTGAGATCCTTTCCTCACTCGACTTGATTCAGTTCAACTTTTCTGGATCTTCACCTCTTTGTTTCCAGAGTGTACAATTTCCTGTTACACACTTAGCCAAACAATTTGACAATTTTTCCATTAGTACTCATGAATGAATGAAAACAACTGTACTATATGCATGAGTATGCTTACCCTTTTTCCGTTCATCGCTGTACTTCCAGTACCTTCTCCTTTAACTCCGTGAGTATAAAGTTGGAGAAATAAATTAACATGTATGAAGATATTATATTCATACAACTCAACCAGGTTAACATCATAACATATAACCAGCTCACCTATATTTATAATGTTACTTGTATATTTTTAACTTATACTCCACATGCAATTTGTTTCATTTTTATTTATCCTCAATTCCCCCACAATATATATATATATATTCCAATAAAAGTGAAACATATAAAATTTTCTTTATAAATTTATTTGTTATATAAACCATTATATTTCATATTCTTAATTCCTTCACTCTTTTTCATATATATATAGAACCACTCTATATACATATATTCCACAATATATATATATAATATAATTTCCATCATATCTATATAAAATCCACCTTATATATATATATCCACCCGACATATATATACTATATATAATCCAAAGAGTTTACTTAATACTCCTTAATTTAATGTACCATACCTTCGTACCAACTTATATTTTTCCTTTGTGATGGACTTATAAAGTTTTAATTTGAATCAATACAAGGACAATTGAGAGGGTTTCAGATATTGTTAAGTCCATAGTTTATAATAGAGTTCATCTCTATTATTTCCAGCCAAGTAAGCGAATACCCAAATTACAGGATTTTTTTATTAGGGAATAAATAAAATTTGCATAACTCTATGCATAACCTTTATTCATATAAGCACCCCATACACACTATATTTCTAATTTTCATATATATATAATGCACAGGTCAAAATTTTCTTTTATGAGTTGTATCCACTAGTTCAAAACTTACATGAATAAATTTGGATCTCCTGGTTTCCCCCACACCCAAGTCCAAATACAGCTCATCCTCTTTTCTCTCGGTTTGTAGCTGTAGGTTTTCACACTATTTTCCTGTCTTAAATTTTAAGACTCAAGAAAATTTAACTTTAATAAAATTTACACCAATTAAAATTTTATAGTGTGAATACATGTTTCCTTTTATAGTGATAAATGTAATTTCTATAGTTCATCACATTCACAAGTATTAATACTTGATAGTGTCAAAAATAAATTTGACAAAGTTTCCCCTTTTTCAAAGACTCATCAGAATTTATGCATTTACTTTTAATTGTATGTTCATGCTTTGCTAATTCCCCTCTTCTATTTCTCTCATAGGCTTATATAATAGAATTAATTAAAATGGAATCATAAAAGTATTCCAATTTTTTTCTAATGCATAAAAGCATTCTATTTTTTTTTTCTAACAAAAGCAACTTATAAATCTCTCATGCTTTTCATTTTTAAATCTATATTTGTTTTTTTTTTTTTTTCCTTAAGAGAGAAATATCACTTCTCCATATTTTTACCAATTCTATTTCTTATTATCTCTGAACTCATAAAATCTTGAAAATATAATTTATTTCCATGCAAGAATATAAATTCTTTATAAATAAAATAATTAGGAAATCATTCTTCCACTATTACAAGAATATTCCTTCTTAAATAAATCATCAGGAAATTTCAATTTATCCCTTTATTGATTCATGCCTAACTCAATGTAATGGTTCCACAATTACTAAATCAACCATTTAAACTGTAATTAAACTTGTACTCTTCTTTTCTTTTTTATATCAGTGTACATGCCTCTCTTTATAGGATACATCTCCCACTTACTCATATACTACTTACATCTCAAGCCTTGGGCGATATACATCTCATGAGCATGTATATATATCCACTAGGTTTGTATATATCCTATATATTTCCAAACCTTACTGTGTAAGTAACCATGATATCTATATATATATATATATATATATATAGCCTTAGCAATATTGATTTGATGAACATATGAATATATCTATGTATTCTTATATAAGTTCAAAGGCTTTTTGAAATGCTATCATATATATATTTAAAATATTCCCTTTTATAAAATTTAATATTTTTCCATGTATATAGTTCCCTTATATACATAAGATAACATGTTTCCCTTGGGGCCCCGATGTATAACCATTTCAATCACTCTCATATCTATACCATCTACATGTCCACATACAATATCTATATACAAATATAAAACTTACATGTATATATATATAAAGGTGCATCCTACGTATAGTATCACTTACCAAAAGTAATTAAATGAGCATAACTCTAAGTGTTATGTGCACATCAATATAGGAATGAACACCTATTCCGAACGCTAGGAATGAACACCTATTCCGAACGCATGGTTTGATGTCACTTATATACTTATATACATACACTTGGATAACTTACTTCTTTACTCATGTATAGTTATATACCATGTATTTTTATCATTGGTGAAATATGTTGGTTAAAGTAAGTGTCCTTATCTAAGCGGCATTCATAGAAATTGCCATACGCGCCATTCATAAACATTGCTATACCATGTAGTTATGTAACACGATGATATGCACTATACCCCTTAGGCAATCATTTACTAACGTGAAAGCGTTCACGTGTAGGGACGAGGCTTAGTTTTATAAAAAAAAATTAAGTATCTTTTTTTTTTATACCTTACCACGCACAGTATAATTATCATACTGCTCAAAAATTATCGCAGCGTGTATTATTTCACGTATACTTTAACCACATATAGGTATACCCTCATACCTATAAAGCGAAGGCTCTAACTATACCTATCTAGGTAGTAGTAGAGATCTACTCATATACCAAGATATTTATTATATATACTATTGGTATAGAGTTTTCTTTTCCAAGATTATTTTTAAATATACGAGTATAGCGTTCTTAGGCATAGATACATAATGTATGGGTTCCAAAACCTTTCGCCTAGCAAAATATTGCATATATATATTTTCATTGGCAAACGTTAATTTCCTAACCCCTTTCTATAACTTGCATTCGAAATTGTGTATATATATATATATCATATACATATACCACCCGTTTGATGACATTTGTTCGACACACATTGTGATTGTGCGAAATTCGGATATCTCGATTATCATAAGGTGTAGGCTAACACGCCGAGCTAAAATCTGGTTATATATCTAAAGATGAAGACCTCTGTGACATCGCTCTCGGCAGCTGTGTAAGGTATTCCTTACTTCTGTTCTTCTATTTATATTTTATTTTTCTTCCGCCTGTTGGTTTTCATACTACCAAATTCGCCTGTGACCTCGATATAAATCGGTCGTTTGCAAAATGGCATTTAATTTGTTAATCCCTGACTAACCCTACAAGGTTGGGGTTTAACGTGATTTTGTACGCAGATGGCCACTCGTCGGTGCGTAATATATTGACACGAAAAGCTACAGGCTGTTCGGCAGAAATCTTTTTCTTCCCCGTTCATGCTCTCAACGATGGATTTCTACAAATCGGCTGCCTATGCCTGCAGTACCGAGGCGTCGCTCTTCCACAGGTTAGTACACAATAATTGTACCAATTTCATTGCGTGTAAACCGCCCAACTTCAGAAAACTGAGCGATAGTTTGGCGTGTAGAATAGAGTGTTAACGCGGCAGGGTTTTGAAGTGCAGGTGAAAGAATTCGTCCCTGAACCGAGAAAGTGGCACTCGGCGGCGTAGACTTGTACCCAAGTCATTACGACCTCGACAGGTGGCTTTTTATATTACATGTCTGCTGGATGCAGGTTTTGGGGACGCAGAGCTCCTGTCCTGGCCGTCATAGCTGTAGAGTTAATTCCCACCCCGTGCCTATGGCTTCAGAATTCTCTGGCGCTAAGTAATATCGATGGGTGCCATTCTAGTGATCCTCAGAATCTGTTCCAATCCCCCTCCTCGGGATGTGCTGGGGTTATTTGGTCGAGGAATAGGGTTTCAGTTGTATTTATTATCCTACGCTCTCTGCTCTCAACCTACTCATCGATTTCATTTCTTTAGGAGTCGTTGTGAGCATGTTCTAATTTGCTGAAGGGCTCCATCTCTCACGTTTTCTGGAAATCTTTATTTCTTACTGTGCTTGCGAGCAACCTCCCATGGCTTCCTATTGCTCTAGTTTTCGTTTTTCTTGGGGGTTTGACATTTCAACACTCGATCTGCAACTGTAGTCTATGCAGAGAGGGGTAGAATGGCTTAGTATCAGGTTTAGTTCCAGACAGAGCTATCCCTGGTACTCTGTGGCCGCGCCCTCGTTCCCTCTGCATCTAACGCAGCTCTTTCCTGGTTCATCCAGCTGCCATCTCGGCGTTTAGTCTATTCATAATAGCGATGGTTCCAGGTACCTACAGAGGGAAATAAACTTTATTCACCATCCTCTGTTGGGTTCCAGCATGTTGGCCCTCGCATATCATATTGCGTTGTTTTTATTTTCTTTGGTTTTTCATTTAATCTGAGGATGGATACCCTCTGGCTTGGATTTTTGAAAAGCGAAGGTGAGGAGGGTTTATCATTCCCTCAGCCCTAGAAGGCGATGTTACACTATTTCCAGGCCGTGAGTTCTAATCGAGATCATAACTCGAACAACGCAGTAGATGTGTATATGTGTGTTTTTTTCTATTCCTGTCACCTAATTAAAATCGGTAGCACTCTTAATCTTGCAGGTTGGAACAGGAAGTATCCCTGCCATATTGATTAGAGATGGCCGAGCGGGAATAATTCGGCGTTAACTATAGACGAAAATCATCTGCATGTACTCTCTCCCTTTACAGTTTTCTCCGATCCGGTGTCATCTTGAATTAAAAACCTTCTCCGGTTTATTTTTATCTCTGTATAATCACGTATAGTAACGCATGATTTAATTAAGTAGATGGTAATTTGAGACGCTACTTTGCACGGTAAATGTATGACTGCACTATTATAGGTTCATTCGTATGCTCTTTGGTTGATTCAACCGACCGTAGACCTTTAATACAAAATTCTCGTGTAACCCTAGTTGACTAGGTCAACGTTCTGTATTTCCTTTTTATGTCAATTCGTAGTTCTGTGCTTTACATTAAACAGAAACTTGCGTTTTTTTTTCGTAGTTCTGTGCTTTACATTAAACAGAAACTTGCGTTTTTTCGTAGTTCTGTGCTTTACATTAAATATAAACTTTCGTTTTTTCATAGTTCTGTGCTTTACATTAAACAGAAACTTGCGTTTTTCCTCGGATTTGTCATTGACCATATTTCGGTGCCTATATTACCCATGCGGCTGATTGAACTATTGTTCATCTCTCGGCGCCACCGATATGTGGTACTGGTTATTTCATTTTCAACCCACATCGTTATCCCGACCCTAGGTCGGGGTATAACTACACTTTTTATTTCATTACATATATGTATCCTAGTTAAACGTAGGTATAAGTTCATGGCCGCATTCACTTATTCGAATCTATTTCACTTTTATGGATATATATATATTTTGTATTTGGCTCATGTAAGTATTCGATAGAAAAAGGCCTACATACTCTAACTTGGGATACTTGAAATATGTATTTTATTTCTGTTTTGCATATGCATGTATACTATAGTTCCTTGGACAATATTTAGTTATCATGGCTGTGTATCTATAGCCATACCATATCATTCAATGGTTAGGAACTAAATTAAAACATAATATGCTCAAAATTTTCTACGAATGAAGATTTACTTTGGAGTTTTTTTTTTTTTATAGGCGTCTATGTTTCTCAAATTCTACTTCTCTTGGATATATGTTATATGCTGTTAATAGTAGTGACCAGAGCCTTTCCTATAAGGTATTTGCTTGGCTATATTACAGGTTCTTAAGAAGTAAGAATAAAATCAGATAGGCCAGCTATACATTGATAAATAGTCTATTGCTCATATGGAATAGAGTTACTCTTTTCCTAGCATTAGTATAACTGATAGAATACTCAGCTATGCACTTTACCAATGTTAGCATTATTATTCAGTTCATATATGCAACCATGATTTCCACCCTTTTCTGCTACCAATCATGTATAATTCAGAGCTATTATGAAACTTCTCTAATGGGCAACTAAGCATACCCTCTCAGTAAGGCAGCATCAATCTTTGCTACTGTATTAAGATAGTTTCAATATCTTCACTTTAGGAACCCTGACTTTCTTTTACATAACGATGATAGTAAAACAATGGCTACATATGTCATTGTAAAATTTATTTATTTTTTTATAAATTTTATAACAGTTAACCATTTATTTGTGAGCACATATCTTGCCCAATTTTTGAACTTAGGGCTCCGATACCATTTGACACGTCTCCCAAACCCATTTTTTTTTTCTATATGTCCTCGGATTCTGTTATTGATCACAGTGACTTCTGTGCCATCAGTATTATTATGATAGATTAATCTATTTGGAACTGAATGTTCAGGGGTACTGGTTTATTAACAGCTTCTGTTTATACACACAGCATTAAATACTCATTTAGAAGATAGCCATCTATGCCTATACATAGTGATTATATTGGCTGCCCCATTAATCTATCATCTCAACCTTATTATTTCAATGTACTCATATCTACACCCAACCAATTGTCTCTACTGTCAATAGCTGTAGTTGCAATTACATAATGTACTGAACCATTAATCCATCTAACAGTGGCATACTGCAACTTAACATACAATTCATACATTCCCTAATGTACTATAGCATTGAAATTTCATAATTTGCCTAAAGGATTATAACATCACAACTTCATAAATTTCATAAAAGCCTATAACATCACAATTTCATAAATTGCATAAAGGAATATCATATCACAATTTCATAAATTGAGTAAAGGAATATAACATCACCATTTCATAAAAAACAGAGATGATTAACACAGACTTACAGATAACTCCAAATTTATGCATGCACACCTCTACCATGACCAGTCCTCCCAACCATAGAATCCTCTTTATCTCCCAGGATTCACCCCCGAGCAGAGATCACCTCCCAGCACAGATCAACCACTAATCTGTCTAGGATCAGCTTATTTAAGCTCATACCCCAAAGCATGTTTCTAATTATGCGTCCAGAATAGCAGGATGCTTTCTTTCCTGTTTAGCCTAGGCTTCCCCTCTTGGGGTTCCTTAAAGCTGCTTTAAGCTTTTCCTCAGCTTTTCCAGCTTTTCTCACCTCTTCCCAACTACTCCTCTTCATTGGGGAAATTTAGATTTCTCCTTAAATCTAAATAAATTTCTTTCAAGGATTTTTGAAATCTTTTTGGGGATTTGTTGCCTTATCCATCCTCATGGATTTTGGCAAGTGATCTCAATTCTCTTTTTGGTCATAGGGCATACATAATATTTTATTTATTTTTTCATAATTACAAAATTATCCACATCCACACAAAAAACATCCACTGGGGTCCATTCCCCTTTGGATTTATGTTCAAATGTCTCATTGGAAAAGCATAGAGCTTGGGGGTGTTACATTGAGAGATATCCTCTTTAGTATCATCACATAAATTAGTAGTACACATTATTACCTTTCCATAGTTCCTCTCCAACATTAATTTTATTCACCTCAAAATTTTTTATGAATATCAATTATCTACTCCAATCCTAAAATATATTATTGTCATTCACAATAGCACCATGCTAACCTATCACTAGTGTTGCACATATGATGAGAATATTATCTTAATGTTAAAGCATTTTTTCCTTTTGCAAAATATTAGAAATTTATATTCCTGTCTTATTCTCTATCATAATTTTAAATTAATTCATATAAATTGTTATTATTATTTTGATTTAATCACTATATATATAAAAACATTAATTATATCAATAATATATTCTTAAATATTATATATATTAATAGATTAATATTACATTTAATATTCTTTCAGAGCTCTATTAAAAATACATTCATTCAATTTTTATAATTTTTTTTCTTAAATATATTTAAGATATATCGTTAAAATCTCCATATTTTATTTTAAAAAAAAATATTCTCCAATACACTATTATAAAACCAATATTCTATGTTTTATTTTCATTATAAAACCACTTCAAACATTATTAAAACAATAATCTCCATCCATATAATATGTACTATTATCCAACAAATATTCTATTTTTTTTATTTTCATTATAAAAATCACTTTAAACATAATTAAATGAATATAAAATTAAGTAATATCTATTTATTCTTTTAAAATTTCATTCTTATATTTTAACCGTTCATATAAAAATTAAAGAAATTTATTTATTTTGAATAAAAAATTTATAACTATAATTCAAACATTTGAAAATAATATTTTATGGTTCTTTGAATGATTATGTATATAATACCCCACTAGCTATTGTGTACACAAATTTAGTCCATGATGTAGTTTTCTAACTATTGAATATTTGTCATTTTCACTAAGGGTTATTTATATTAATTTGTGTTTTAATTATATTTCATTATGTCATTTATTTGAGGAACTGAAATAATAAAATAAAAATACTACAACAACGAATTTAAAATAATTCGAGAAACCTCTTCAAAGGGGCCAACTTTTTGCAACTAAGCACATATACTACTAACCGGAGCGGAATTAGAAATATCGGTGTGAAATCAACTCCAAAGATAAGTAAGCAATATGGATGCACTTGTCAAGTGGTCAAATATTTAATTCCAAACTCTCGTCAAATATTTAATTCTAAATTTATTAACTTTAAAATGTGTTATCTAGTGTGGAGCACTTTATTTGTGTAACACCCAAGGTTAAGAAATCAATAATGTTCTATTCCCAATTTTTTAAATATATTTATGAAGCTTTTTTTCATTTTTATTTTCATCTTTATTTAAATTTTCCAAAGGGGCACTTATTACAAGGAAGATAAAATAAAGTTATGGAATAGAAGTAATTTGAATCATATTATCCATATAAGTTAATTTATTTTGCAGAATAATTTTCTATCTTAATGTGGCATTTCCTTTTGCATATTATTATCCTATCAAAGGATGATCATAAAAAGAAAACTCAATTTTGGGATAAGAGATTTCATATGAAATAAATTATTGGGTTCTTTTTTGAAAATGGGTACTTAAAAGTGAAAGTAGGATTCATCAATTTAGTAAAGATATTCATATTTGAAATGAAATAGTTTTATTTGTTTTGCAATGATTTTCTTAGAAAGAAATTGTGTTAATTTTGGCCTATTACAATATTATTCAATACTTATACTAAAAACCACCTCTTTGGTAGCTAGGGATCTTAGAATCATAAGTAATAAAAAGTTTTGAAATAAGGAAACTAGCCAACATTGTGTAAAGAGTAAATAAATGAAATTTAGGGAAATTTTAAACATTGAAATCTAAATCAAGTGGAATAGGCTTAGGATACCCTATAGATTGGTAGAAATACAAGGACATTATAGGAGGTTCTATGAAAAATTCAAACTCAAGGTGGATGAAATTTAATAACGTATACAAGAAAATAAAGGTCAAAAGTCCAATGATAAAATTTCTCCAATGTTGCCTCCAGAGGATTTTCAAGAAAAAAAAGTAAATCTCTAAAGATTTTTTTTTTTTTTTTTAATGTTAAGTCCCCCATTACATTGATTGAAATAATAGAATGCACTAAAATAGGTAATAAACTAGACTATCAAGACTAGAAACATGTAAATTTAATTAATGTCATATGAAGGTCTAAGTTTGGGGGTGAAAAGCCTAAAAAAGGAGAATAAATTGTATTAAGGACAAATCGAGGACTAATTAAAAAGGAAAAACTCAGATGTATTGAGGAAAAATCGAGCGCTAGCCAAAAAGTGGAAACTCTCCATATATTTATGAATATGGATTTAAACTCCACTTTTGAAAATTAACCTTGGCAATGCTATTCCAATGTGTTTTATTTTTTACATTTTTATGATAATCATTGTCTTATAATGTAAGGATATTTTTGTCACGTCTCCCAGACCCAGCTTTCTACACATTTAACATAACTCAGATATTCTCCGCTTTATGCGCCAGATAACCTTGATAGTGTTATACTGAATCACTTTCAAGCTCAGTCTATTATCCGGCATTTAATTTCTTTTCAGTACTTATAGGCAGCCATGGAATATAAGAATTTCCATGAAGATTTTTGGCCTTGACCTCCCCTCTTCTCAGTCCATCTAGTAGACTTATATAGCTATATATATTTTACTTTTTATTTCTCAGGTTTTTCTTTTCAGAGTTTTGTCCAATTCTAGATGATTTGCTAGGCCCTTCCTAACTTTCCAGTTTACAGGCCTTATAAAATTTTCAACATTTTAAAGTTTCTGCATCGAGGTATAGATGTGTGCATCCTCGCATACATCTATCTATCCTCAGTGAACCTCCATTTCTCCAACTACTTTCCCAGTAGTTTACATGGATTGTACACAGGTGCTCGGTTCATTGTATATTTTACATATGCTGACAATCTTACCTCACACAAACTTTTATCACACATTAGAGTGTTCCATAGGAATCCACCCTCTCTTTTTTTTCCTCTGTTATAAACATTCAACCTGTGTGACACTCTGGTACAGATTCAACTGGTCCATGGGAAAACTAGAGAACAGATCCTCTTGCTTCAATCAAATGGAGGCAGAGAATACTGAACTGGATAGTTTAGAATTACTAGTGTTAGATCCTTGTCCTTAGTTAGGATTCAACTTCTGCTTTAATATGTCTCCACTTACAGTTAATGAAATAATTTAAATTCTAAATTTTAAAATTCCTTCCATGGTAACACAGCTGACATACTGAACCCCATACTGTTATCACCGGGTTGTTGTTTCCTACTTTCTGCTAGTGGTTACAGGGAATTCTGTATCATCAGTATTGTTATGCTAGGTTTAGTTGGTTGGTACTTGCTGTTCATGGATAATGTTGTGTTAACATGTTCTGTTTATTCACACAGAATTTAAATATTCCTTTAAAAGACAGCAAGCTATACCTATACCTAGTTATTAGATTTGCTGTTCAATTGATCTATCATCTCCAATCTCATTATTATAAGGTACTCATCCCTACACCCAACCATTTTTCTCTACTATCAATAGCTGTAGTGCAATTACATAAGTTACGGAACCATTAATCCATCTAACAGTTTCATAATGCAACATAACATAACAATTTATGTGCAATATAACATAACAATTCATAAATTCCATAATGCACTATAACATCACAATTTCATAACTTGCATAAAGGAACTATAACATCACAATTTCATAAAACAGGGATATGTTTAACACGGACTTACAGATATCTCCAAATTTATGCATGCACAACTCTACTATGACCAGTCCTCCCAACCTTAGAATCCTCTTTATCTCCCAGGATTCACCCCCGAGCAGAGATCCTCCCAGAACAGACTAACCTCAATCTGTTCTGGAGCAGCTTATTTAAGCTGTGCTTTCCCCAAAGTCTGTTTCCAATTCTGCGTCCCGAATTTCAGGATGCTTTATTCCTGTTTAGCATAGGCTTCCCATTTTGGGACTCTTTAAAGTTGCTTTAAGCTTTTCCTCAGCTTTTCCAGCTATTTCTCACCTCTTCCCAACTACTCCTCTTCATTGGGGAAATTTAGATTTTTCCTCAAAAATCTAAATTAGAAATAATTTCTTTCAAGGATTTTTGAAAGATTCTGGGGAAAGTCTTTTTCCTTTTCCATTACCTCATGGATTAGGCATATGATCTCATTTTCTCATCTGGTCATAGTGCATACATAATATTTTATTTATTTTTCATAAATAAATAGTTAACCACATCCACACAATAATTATCCATTGGGGTCCACTCCCCTATGGATTTATGTTCAAATGTCTAATTTGAAAAGCATAGAACTTGGGGGTGTTACAATTTTGATATTGAACCTTGGAGATATATATATATATATATATATATATATATATATATATATATATATGAGAAAAAAAAATTATTCTATATAGCATTGAGGAAATTATTCCAAAATTACGTTCTATAGAAACATATCAAACATGTTTTCAGTAAGTTGATTGAAATGATGTAACTTATAATTTTCTATAAATTTTCAAATCTATTTTCTTTGAGCTAGTATTGTCTATTAGATAATTACACTATATTTTTAAGAAGTACGCAAATAATCAAGTCCATAAATTTCTATCCAAAAGTAGCCAAATAAAGGTTTCATTTGTCCATGTGGAGTGACTAATCTAGTTGAGCCATATATTGTTGATCATAGAACTCATATGCTTAAGGTCCCCTATATTCTTCTATGGCCCAGAGCCTGTCATCTAATTCCAATCCCCCTTTAGGAAGAATATTTTCATCTGCATTCCTCTCCCTATAATTGCGTTGACAAGAAGAGTGGGAATAAGATAACATGATACCATGAATAACTTGAGCAATTATAAAAACAAGTATATTTTGACACCCCTAGCAACCTCAAATATAGTTTATGAGAAGTTTTGATTTCCCATATATTTGAATGTGTTCACAACCCTTTTCTTTTGCAATGTAAATAAGAGCTTTTGTATTTATCAATTTAGATATATTATTTGTGACCTACCAAGGCCCATCTAGATGGAAAATGAATATGTGGAATTATGTTGTAAAATGGTTCATCCTCCAAACGAAACTAACCATCCAAACAGGGCCATGGAATAGAAAAAATGGGTTCTTTCGGGTAAAAAATAGGTGATATTTTTTGTTTTTTGTTTGGGGAAATGTGAGATGATAGAAATTGTTTCCCTTGCTTGCTATACACAGTTAACAATCTCCTGTTGAAAAATCAACTTGTTTGGGGAGAACTATAAATATCAAAAAATATAAATTTACATTGATATGTTGTCTTATTTCCACTTATACTAAAAAAATATAAATCACTTAATTTATCCATTATTACTAATAATTTTATCTTTTTTCAATATTTAATTTTTTTTTTGAATTATTTTCTAGTTTTCAATAGTTAGATTTTAAATTTCATTAAATTACTTATTTAATATTCATAAACATTATAATATTTACAATAAATTATTTAAACTAGAATATTAAAATTATTGTTTTTTTCAATGAAAAAATTCACAATTCTCATATTTTGTGATGAGAAAGGATATATGAAGTTATGAAGAGCATCAGGAATGGGCATCATTGAGAACCTATGATTCAAGTTACTCAATGTTGGAGATGCAGAAGACATAGCCTTCGCTTCTTCATTGGCTAGTGCCACTAACACATACTGACATCCACGATAGTGCCACAATACTTCTTCAATTAATAATAGATGAAGGAATAAAAAAAATTAAAGGCAATAGCATCAAATTACATATCGAAAACTTACTAGGAATGCAATGGGGGCAATACAAAACATGAACCACATGTTGTGTGCCATGCAGCAATAACTCTGAAAGAGGATCATGCAATTTTTCACATATCAATAGAACCAAGAAACTAACTACCCATAATTTGAGTAGCATCCATGTGTCAACAAGTAGAGTGAAATAAATTAACAACCCATATGGAACAAACAATTCAATGTACTCTCCTTTTATCAATGAGAAAGAAACCAAATAAATTAACAACCAAAAATACATTTTTCGCAAATTACAAGCTCGACAATAAGACTACGTATTCAAATCAAATGCAAGAGATACATTCTGTATGGTATTATATTTCACTATGATCAAATTTTCATGTGTCCACCACTAACATTGTTGAAACATAAATAGGCAAATGTCCAAAAACCTCCTTGCTCATTCGATCCTTCCTTAAAGGAACCTTTTCCCCTCCTCCTCCTGCTCTTCCTGATAGCTCATATTCAATTGCTTATATTATCTTGATGTAATCTTCTAATCTCCATACTAATCCATGTATAATACTAGACAAAATTGATATCAACAGTTTTAGGCGACCAAATACCACTAAACCCTATTTAACTTGATTACAAAGATATTTATTATGTTTCTACGACTCATACCTTTTGTTCAATCTAATGGTTGGATCGATCATTGGATTATGGAACATATTCTGATCCATTCCATGGTGTATTTTCTACTAACGAGAGCATCATGGAGAACATGATTCCAGATGATGCACCATGGGATGATGATCCCCATCATTCCTCCTTACTAGATTCCACTGAGGATGATTTTAATGATTTTCATCCACCCATTTTTATCGAATCCTTTATGATCTCCATTTATATTAATGAATTTGGTTCCAAGGACAATATCTTGAATATAGAAGATATGATACCTATTGATATTTCTATTAAACTAGGTGTTGTAAAAAATCTACACATTGGTGCATCTTTTTTTACATGTGTGACTGAGACCTATAAAGCCCTATTTCATGAATTTCATGTGTTATTTTCCTAAACATATTAGAATATTCTAGGTATATACCAAAATATATTGGTGCACAAATTTAAAAAATATATAGTGATACTAAACCAATTCTACAACACTTGCATTTTGTCCATCCAAAGAATGTTGCCGTAATTAAGATTGAAGAAGGAAAAATCCTTCATACCTGGTTCAACTACTCGATTCATCTCAATAATTGGATGTCTTATGTCATACCTATCATGAAGAAATAGGGGAATATCCTAGTATGTGTCGATTATTAGGATTCCAATCACACTTGTCCCAAGGAACAGTACCCGACTCCACTCATCGACGAGATTTTGGATGGCTACGTTGGTTGTGAAATATATTCGTTCATGGATGGTTTCTCTAGATATAATCAAATCAACATTATCCTAGTAGATCAACCCATGACTTCATTTATGTTTCTATGGGGTACATTTTCTTACCGAAAATTCATGTTTGGTCTAAATAATGTTGGTGCAATGTTTCAACTGACCATGGATTACACTTTTCATAATACCAGGAACATCGTGCAACCTTATTTGGATATTCTCCCTACTCATTCTAATTATAGGGATGATCACCTGATGCATTCAAGGGACATTTTCTTAGAGTGTAGATACTATAATATTTTATTGAATCCATAGAAATGTGTGTTATTTATATGTTTTGGATGACTTCAAGGTTTTTTTATTTCAAAGCAAGGAATTCATATTGATCCTCTGAAAGTGCAATAAATCGTCAACATGTCTACACCTTCTTCAATTTTCCAGCTTCAACGACTTCAAGGGAAAGCTAACTTCCTTCATTGGTTCATCCCTAATTATGCAAAGTTGACTATAGGATTCACTCTCTTGCTAAAAAATGGGTTGTATTTCATTTAGATCATGTAACTTATGAAGTGTTTGATGTGCTGAAAGACGTACTTGTTCGATCATCTCTACTACATCCTCCCAATTATCACGTGACAATTTTCTAGACCTCTCTACTTCCTTTTTTACTATAGCAATGATATTGGTCCAAGAATATCATGTAGGGATAGAATAACCCATATATTACTCAAGTCTGAATCTCAATGATACTAAGATCAAGTATTCTCATGTACGAAATTTGTCTTTGATAGTGGTTCAAGTTCTAGAAAACCAAGGTGGTTTCATATTGAAACCCTATGACATACATTTATTCACGTCAATTTCTAGGGGGGAATACTCTGAATGGATTTTCACCCTATAAGGGTTTTACCTGGAATTCATCAAATCCAAGTTAAATAAATCCTTGTTTTTTTTAGGCTTATGTGTGACCTTCCTTTCCATGATTCTAAATTGACAACTGACAATTCTATCGCTAACTAGTTATTATTGTTGATTTCATCATTTAATCTGTGCTACGGAGATATTCAAATTTATCTCCATACCTAGGATTTTCCATCTAATAACTCTCTCTCTAAGAATCGACATATTTTCTACCAAGACAACGAGTATCTTATCATTAGAGACACTTTTTATCAACCCGGTATCGATATGATTTTACGATGGTGCCTCACATATGAGGAGGCAGAGAAATTCCTTAATGCATGCTACTAAGGGGCATGAAGTGGTGATTTATCTAGATGTTCTACTACAGAGAAGATATTACATGTTGGTTATTTTTGGCCCACCATTTTTGAAGACTCAATTCTAGCCATCTATAAGTGCCACACATGCCAAGATTAAAATTGTAACACCTGTGTCTGCCTACTCCATCGTATCTTGTTATTGTTGTTGGGAAATTTACGGAATGGGGTATAGATTTTATGACATGTAACACTTAATCTATTAGCGGGCATCATTATGTTATTGTCTCGGTACATTATTTTACCAAATGGGCTGAGGCAATGCCTACATTTAACAACATTGGAAAAATGGCTTCAGGTTTATTTTTCTATCACGTTAGCACACAATTTGGTGTTATTCAAGCCATATTTACAGATGATGAAAATAATTTTTGGAATCATATGATCACCAAAATAACTTCCATGTTAGGACTATAACATGAAAGTTCCACTCCTTACGATCCTTAGGCTAATTGACAAGTTGCGACTATCAACAAAGTTCTTAAGTACCTATGATTGTTGTTCACAAATTGAATTTGTATTTTCTCCTTTAGGCTTCCTTGTTGGAATACCATACCTCAGTGAGGACTAATACCATATCTACACCCTTTCATTCAGTTTATGGTCTAGAAATAATCCTCCCAATCGAATGAAAGATTCCATATCTCAAACTAGCTATAGAACTTTTTTTTGCCACCTTTGTAGAAGAGGAACACCTATTAGGTTTCAATAATTTATATGAGACACAACGTGATGATGCTATAGCTAGTGAAGCTCATAAAAGAAGCATCAAGGTGTAATATTATAATAAAAGTGTCAATCCTCGTGTCTTCTCAGGAGGAAAATTTATTTTTTTATATGACTAAGAAGCTCATAAGTTAGGCCTAGGAAGTTTCCAACCAATTTGGTTATGCTGGTATAATTTCAAGTGTGTCCTTGTAAAATGAGCCTATGAGTTATTTTTTTTTTTAAAAATCCCTTTGGCACAGCCTAGAGATGGGATTTACCTAAACAAATACTATGCTCGATCTCAAGTGTAGTTCACTACATACTCTTTTATAGGTTTATTGAGTGTGTTTGCAGTCTTTATCCTCATATCTTTGGAAGGATTCTTGTGATCCTTTTACATTTTGTATCAAGGGTCAGCATACCTTGAACCATACATGGGTTATGTTGATGGTGATAGTCATAGTACTAAGAACCTTTCCTCTGCAGTGTGGAATACATTCACTCCAAATAGTGAATTAGTGAGTCTACAATGGATTTCTATTGGTTTTTATACAAATAACATCGTTGAGTATAATGCACTGGTCGAGCTACTATTTTATGGTATTTCACATGGTATCTGCCACTTATTCATAAGACATGACTCACAAATTGTGGTACCACAGTTTCTATAATATCTCGTTCTAGGGATATCTCTAAAACACAACAAACACCAAATAGAGATAGAATGGGAGGGCATTTACCGGATATTTCACCTTTGAAAAGAGGATGAGATCCAGAGGCTACCTGGCCCTTTCCATACTCTATCTAATATTGAAAGATAAAAGCACCAAGTGGTATAGAACTAGAATGCTCAAAAACAATAATAGTGCAGCAGACATATAATATCATAGAAAGAGAATACGACAACTATGGAAACTCATCTAGAAAACATAGAGAGGAAATGTTGAGCCATTTTATTAATTTGAGAAATGTAATGAAGTACAATAGGCTAATATTTGTCAAGGCAAGTGAGAAAACACTCTCAGAGAATACCAGAAATGGATGCTCTATGGACTGTGTCCCAGTTGCTGGAAAACTGTCCTGTAGCTGCTACTGCTGGAATGGACTAAAGAATAAGGGTTGATCCCTTTGCCAGAATAAGCTGAAAATCAGCAAACCTCCTCTCCTCAACAACCCGTACAAAATCCAAAAACCATACCAAAAATGGACAACCCCAAAAATCACCAGAAAATGCCTCCCCAAGTGAATAAAGCAGGCCTCCAATGCTCTAGGTAGTGGCTAGATGGAAGCAGCTAAAACACTGCCTCTAACTCCACCAAAAGTCTCCTAGGGGCAAAGGTTGACCCTCTGCTCAAAATCCCAGCTAAATCACCTATAGAAACCCCAATTTGAAGCTCCTCCATAGTGGAATACATCCTCTCCTCCAATGACTGCGTAGTCCCTATAAGCTCCAGCTCTGCAACAAACCCAAACAATAAAATGACTCACAAAATGCTGAAAAACCAACCTTTCTCGAGCAAGCACTCGAAGTCCCCCTGGGATATTGGCGAGATCTCCGACTGGAGACACTCAATGCACTAAACAGTGCTGCAGAAAGGCTAAACATGGAGTGTGCTCAAGAAGACAAATGTCTCACTCAAAAATCATCAACTCAAGAATGAATCCAATGAAGAGGCTCCTCCATCTTTTATAATGTTGGTTTCCCTCCAAAACCCAATGTAGCCTTTCTCTCCTCCACATATTCATCCTTATCTGCATAGAAGCTGGTAGAAACTTCTAGAGTGTACGTAGGCCCCCCTCCTCTACATGGTGTTAGGCTCCCCTTGACTCCCACTTAAGTCAGAATGTTGTGCTACTAGGTGGATGTTTTAATTCACTTAAGTGAGTTAGATCCTCTTCACTCAATTTTTTTATTTATTTACAAAGTATAAACGACAGACTAACAAAATCGAATATTCCAATTAGCTATCACTAATTAGGAATATTAAAGTTTCCCAATGTCTATTCAGTCAAAAGCCCCACCATTCTTCGCATGTATTTTAGTGTTCACATTCTAGAAATACATTTCAAATACATCCAATATGAACGTATTTATAGAAATCTAAATATATTGACAGATGCCCTTTGCCAATGCCTATTTAGTCAAAAGCCCCACCATCCTTTGCATGTTTTTTAGTGTTTTCCTTCTAGAAATAAATTTTAATTCCATACCATATGAACATATTTATGGAAATCTAAATACATTGACATATTCCCCTGCTAATCATGTTTTAGATAGAGATTTTCAAGAAATGTAAATAAGTTTCCCCAGAAGGGATGGTGGAGAATTGCAACCTTATCGACGGTGTAAAATTCCCCTTGTGTAACACATTTTTTAACAAGAAGGGCTTGCGTTGGAACTAGGGTGAATTTATGGAACACCGGGGGTCTTAAAAATCCATAAAAACTATATGAAATCAAAAAAAGGGACCATGAATTGAAAGAGAAAGGTCTTAGCTCCTACCTGGAAGTGACATAATTGCAAATGATCCACTAAATTGACCGCAACAATCTATAAAATATAAAGGGAATCTACTCAGTATAAATTTAGCCTGTTTCCCTTGTATATTGTATCTCTTGAGTATTGTTTGCTTCCTTTTAGGACTCAAGGGACTACCTAGGAAAAGAAACATTTCGATTTTTAGTTTTCTCCTCTTTTTTAATCTCTGTAAACATACAAAAATATTTTATTTTTGACCTTCATTGGACTCACGAAAACATCAACCAATTATGGAATTGTCGAACATGATAAGGTTGAACCACACATTCTTGAGATTTTTAAAACATATTAGGAGGGATTCATATGAAGAATTAACTTAAAAATCAAGCATATGTTATCTTGCTCAAAATTTTAAAAAATAAAGAGGTACTGTCCAGCATTATTGGGTAAATTGGGAAAATAGGGTGCTCCATTTTTTAATGGAAGTGAGTTGCTCTTTAACATGACACTGTTCCAGTTCATGTACATTGTCATTAGGTTGGGTAATATTTTCCTCTTTTTGTTTATTACACCATTTTAAAGGCTCCACTTTTGTTTTTGGGTCAATTTTTTCAACCCCATTTAGTGTCGTCATTGTGTTCAATAGAAGTCATTTAGTCAATATGTACTACAATAATATTAAGCCTTCATTTCATGTCTTCCTTTCTTGATCTAATTTCATTTGGAAGTCATTATGTCTCAAATAATAATACCCGTTTTCCATCATTGATGTGGGACACATATAGGGCATCCTGCGACAAGTAACTTCCTATCAAAATCAACTCATTATCTGGGAAGTTTACCTAGAAACACTTCTTGGTACCCTATTGCTTGAAAATATCAATTGTAAGTTTCCTCTCTCTTAGTGAAAATTTTACATCATTATGCTTCGATCAAAATATTTCGTGTGATTTTCAAATTCAACTCATTTAATCACACCATATGGATTATAGTACAATACCTTAAGAGACAGTAACATCATAAGTTGTTTCTCTCGCAACTGTTAACAACTTTCACCATTGGTTAGTAATCAGATGGTGTCTACCTTTTTAGAATCTAGCTCATTGATTCATGTGGTTAGAATTCTACATTACATGGTCATGTGAATGATATAGAAGACCCCATATTTAGTTTCATTCATCAAGACTACGATTTTACGATAAATAGAAGATCACTATGTATCATGGATATGATGATACAGAGAATCATCCAGTCATGTGTCCACCATTTTTCTTCAATGAAAATGTCTTTTGATCATTGTACATGTAATGTTTTCTTATGTGTTGAGTATGGGTATGCCTCCATCAACAAATATACCATGAAATAAATGTATTGTAATGGAATTTGATATCATCGGTTGCTCTTGATATCGTCTCATCACAAGGTAAAACAGTTTAGTCATTAGTCATTATTCATGACTTTTCACTTTAGGAAACAATCTATTATAAGTCATTTTGTCACATCCAACAAGTCAACCTATTAATTGGATCAAAAAGGATCCTCTTACCCCTTGATGTCATGGTGGCACAAATCCCTATGTAGGTCATCCTCATATGCCAGAGTTTCTTCCTCGGAACACCTTTTTTGACTAATTTTAAGGAACAATGCTCCCTTGACTCCTACTAGAAAATGGTCAGCTACATGTCACTCTACTTTGGCCTTCGTCGATCACCTCCAGGTTGTTCCCCTTTGCACATGTATTTTTTTCTATAAATTTGAGAAAAACAGAGAGATTCTAGAAATGTCTTCTTCGAGAAGCTTCCAAAGAATTTTACAATAATTTACCTTCGATAAAACATTCATATCCTATTCTATCCTACCTTGCAGTTTCCATCTCTTATCCTTTGATCCCATCCTCCCATCAAGTGTTTATCTCAAGCCCTATACTGGTAAATGGATAAGAACTTCAAACTTATCCCTTATGCAAATCTAGGCGATGTTTTTACCCTTTATATCGTGCATTCCTTAGATGTTGAATGTTGTACATATTTACTAAATTTTGTGTTTCTAATTTAATATATTTATATTTTACAAGTGCACATGTCTAGGTAAATAGTGGTACGTAATTGGATAAGATATTGTATGTCATAGATCAGTGGGAAGAAGTTTGGGAAAGGCTCTCTTGAAACATAAAGAAAATTGAGTAAAAAATTATTTCTCCTTTTCAAAAAAAATATATTTTCTTTGGAAAACATTAAGGAAAGTTCCAAAGGTAAAATTTGAATGAAATACTTCAAATTGCAATAGAGAAGGAAAATCCATTAGAAAATTTTCAAATAAGGGATGGATATGCCATCAACATCTCTCAAGAGATACCAACAAGAATGTAAAAAATAAACCTAGTAGGTCATAAACATCCTCTAAAGATGTCAATTGGGACTATGTCAAATATGTGGTTCACTCAAAAGATAAGGTCGTTTGCTTCTCTCCAAGAAGAGATTGGTGAATCCACTTCATAGATAATACTTGAATAAATATACAATGAGACTTTTGGATCATTCAAAGAAATAATTAGGTAAAATAGGGTCCATTCATCCCATTTTGATGGAGTCCTTTGAAATACCCCCTATTACGCCGAGAGGCCCTCTACAAACCAATATATGGTGGGTTATGGTATTAGATGATAGATTCTAGAAGTTATATGTTATATATAAAAATATGTAAAGAAAAAATTACTTCAATTTGTTTATATGGTAATTTTTTTTTTATTAATAAAATTATGAACGATTTTTTAAATAAAATAAAATCACATTGAAATATATATCACATAAATAATAGTTATAAATCAACATCCGTTTTAACATATTAATTGAAATACTAATTCCTTAAAATATTTAAATTTAATTAATAAGGACATAAAAAATAATACTCACAATATAACAAATTCTTAACCATGGATTCTCACCCGATTTTACCATGGATATTATTAACTTATAATATGTTTTCTTACAATACACCACCGCTCATTAATAACGCATAACCCAAAACCATAATTCATCTCAAAATATATTTTTTGTAAATATTTTATTTTAATTTTATTTTATAACCATTTTTTTAATTTTAGCTTAATAGTTACAATAAACATGGAATATAACAAGAGTTTTAGCCATGAACATTCACCCCTACTTTACCAAGGATATTACTAGCCTGTGAGTAGGCTTTTTTAGAATACAATGGGACAATACCATTTTTTATCAATAACACTTTTCGAAAACCATAACTCATCTCAAAATCGAAACATTTTCTTAATTAAATTAAAATGAAAAATCATATGGGAGAGATGTTGTTGTTAGGAAAAATATGGAAAGGGGGGGTTAATTACTACTTTACTAAATTTAATTCCATTTTCTTATAGCTTTTTTATACGTGAGTGTTGTAAAGGAAGTGTGTTGTAAAGGAAACTAATGTATCACGTATATCTAGATAACATATTAGTTTTATAAAATGTATAGTATAAATGAGTACATCATTATTTCATTATTCATCAATTGAATAATAATTATTAGAATTTAAGAAGAATATAGATAATAAACACCAAAAAATATATGAAAAAAAAATTAGGGGGAAATCCAATGTGGGAGAAAACCACCGATGTTGTTATCTATATATTCTTCTTTGATTAGAAATAATCTTGTTACAGTGTTGGACTGGTGAAAAATATAACCAGCAGAAAAGCTTCTACCTATAGAAGGCTACAACCTTCTCTCTTTTCCAACTCATACTGAAAGGAAAATAAAACCCCTTTTTTAAAGACTGCAATCCTTAAATGTTTATGCATCAATTTTGAGAATGTTTCAGGATATATCCACTTCTAGTAATTCTAAAATCAATTACCCAAATACTAAACCAAGTAAATCATAAAAACATTCATTCCATCTCAATCAATTATTATAACCAATACAACTAGGTCAATATAAACCAAAACATATCATATAAAGAAAAAAATTGTTACCCATTATAGAAACCAATTGTTTCCACTGTAAACCCTCCTCAAGCATACATCATATTGTGTACACTATTGTTCTGAATAATAAACACATCTGTAGGTGATTCTCCTTAAGAGGACCTATGTACAAATATAAAAGTATTATACAATTGAGTCTGAATCATTGTCACGTTGAATCAATCATTGAACCCATCATATATCACTGAACAAAATACAAATCACCACATAGTAGCAGCATCCCTAGTCAACATATCATTCTATAAACAATTCAACTCAACTAGAGCTTTCAAACACATATTTTCAAGAGAGAGCCAGCATTCATAGAGATAAAAAAACATAGCAAAGCTGATCAAACATCATTAATAGTTCACACTGCAATACCCTAATAGCTGTACCTAAATATGATAAATGACATCCACATATCTACACACTTCTTATCTTTGACACATGTGTATATATTGTGAACTTTAAAAAAATGTATAGATGACTCCCTCGAAGAATATTTGCATATGTATGTGACCTTTCGGAAGAAACATGTGTATAGATCTGTAATAATTGAATTATGCCTCCATGAAACCACAAAACATAATTCACAACAATTACCACTGCATTCTCATGTTATAATACCATTACCAATACATATCTATCATCATTAGACATAATCATAAAATATCAAGTAAGCAGTCTCATTAGTCTCTAATATTCTTTCAAATCTATCAGATCTAAAGCTTCTCCATGATCCCTATTACATGCATGTTTTAGATCAAATCATTCATCAATAACCCATAACTTACACCCTCGACACTTTGACATCCATGTCCTTATATAGCTTGGGCCTTATCCAACACCGTACACCAATCCCTTAGTAGTGCCGAAGGTATTATTTAGGGGATCAGATATTTATTCTTCTGATCATTAATATGGTCCAATACCATGGTAAGGACCATTGGTATTGAGGATGCCATGATGCAAAAATTGTACGTGAATTTTATTCATGATACCCATGTATGTAAACGAGATTTCTTCATAGGACCCTTCTATACTTTCTCGCACATTATATTTACCATGATTTTGACTCTAAATTGATACTTTAACTATAACACCTGTAGTATATGAATAATTATCATGTTGACACCTTTATCAAGTAGGTTTCCATCAAGGACAACACATTAATTATAATGCAAACCCCCCCACCCCTTTAGACATGATGGAAACCACTTTGGTGTTTGGTAACCACCACTTATAAATAGTTGTAGACACTTCTATAAAGACACCAAGCTAAGTACCAAACCAATATTTTGTAAACACCAACCTACTCTCCCCCTTTGACATCAAACAAAAAGGGTAGAATAATATTTCAATAAAGGCTTCTTTCTCATTGTGAAGAGATGAGAAATAAAGATATAATTTGTTGAATATGAACCATGTATACTAGCCATTCTCCCCTTCAGCATATGTTGAATCTTGTGAAAGATATAATAGAAGTACATGAATTTATGACTTAACTAGATATCACATTTCCTATCACAAAGGAATCATTCATACATTAATCACCCAAAGCAATAGGGTTAAATATTTGACTCAACATTACATCAAGTTCTTAAAATAATGGGATTATATACATACATGACCTACCCCAAAATTGCAAACATGACTGACTATTACAATTATTACATCATGGGTATTTAAATGAAATTTACATCAAGAGACAGATATGAAATTTATGACCAAAACCAAAGACCTCAATATTGAGGTAATATGACCATGAAATTCACCAACAATAATGATACACCCTATGGGATCCTACAATATGTACATCATCATCATGAAGTAAGATAGGCAAATGTAGCATAAATTTTCAACAAAATCAATATGTTACCAAATATGTAATGATTTTAAGCATCTCCAAGTAGTTATAAAAACATCATATTAGTAACCATCCTTTTGAATTTATGAATGTCAAAAAGGAATGAAAAATATCATCATTTAGAAAGTAGTGCTCAAGAAGTTATAATTCCAACAATGTGGTATTCGAAGAATAACATATGCTCCCCTTGAAACTATGCTAGGTATTCTCTTCTTAGGCTTGATCATACCCAACTCCGTAAGTAGTAGATCCATTAAAAGAAACCAAAGAAGTAATTTCATATTGCAGAAATTCATAAACCATCACAAGCTACTATCACTTCTATGTAGAATTTGGATACCAATATACTATAATAAATCAGCACTAGAACAATAAGACCATGGAAAAATTGACTGAAACGTATCAAAACCTCTCCCTGAGTATGTTCCACTGCTACTTCATCACATATAATAATACTTGACTATCTAGATAAAAAATCATGTATATACGTGAATTTCCTTCATGTGATACGTGTACAAAATGTAGCTTGTAATAGTTTACAGTCTCATCTCCCCCTGACCATGAAATATCTGATAAAATAGTTAACAGAGTGATGAAGCAGAGATCACTCCTAGTTTCTTTTTAAGATATTTAAAGGATTCACGTGGATTATGTGGCTTTGTAAATATATCTACAACTTTTTCTTTTGAGGGAACATATTCGAGTTTTAATTTTTGTTAAGGCGCATATTCTCTTAGAAAGTGATATTTTATTGGAATATGCTTTGCATTTGAGAGCAAGCCAAGTTTTTTATAAATACATATGGCACGATTATTATCACATAGAATAGTTACAGGTTTTGGAAAAGTGATTTGAATGACCTATAATGTTTGCATCATCCATACAAGTTGAGTACAACAAGATGCATCAAAAACATATTCTTCCCAAGCAGTAGATAAAACAATGTAGCTTTGTTTCTGACACTGTAACTTTGATTTCATGTCCTCATGACATCTAACTACATCAATCCAAATGATCCTTCTATTGTTTCTCTGTGGGCTCCTCATAGCCATGTTTGATTCATGCTATCCACACCATCTCAATGAATCTTTCTCGGAAATTTATTCTTTGGATTATTCATGCATGTCGCCCCACCTCTCACTTGGTGGTATCACTGCATGCACTCCCTCTACCCATCTGGCACAAAATTTCTTAGCATGTGTGGTTGCTCCCACTCCATGATCTTCATCTTGTGGCTACTCCACATCCTGAGGTTCTCTCTTATTTGCTTGCAAATCTAGCTCCATCTCAATGTTCAATTGCATGAATTACTCACACTTGCCAATAGTAGGAAGCCCTATAGAAATCCAATCTATATCAATTCTATAGATATTCTTAACTTGAATCCCAAACTTCTTGGCTTGTCTTGTTGATTTGTGTTGCACGAACACTTTTCATTCACTAAGGACAACATCATAGCCTCTATCCTCTAACATTGCAACTGGGACTAAATTTTTATTCAAACCTGGTACATGCATTACATATTTTAAATGAAAGAGTTTCCCTGATGCCCTCTGAAAGGTAAGGGTACCAATTCTAGTCGCACTATATTGTCCATCGTCATCCAAATAAATATGTATCTAGAGATATTTCTCCTGTAAGTCACTTAAAAGTTTCTTATCTCTCGTTATGTGAAAGGAAGCACCACCATCCAAGTACCACCCCGATCCCAATGCAATTCACACCATACATGTGATCAATGAGAAGTCAAGCTCAAATTGCAAGGCAAGAGCCTCATCAGCTATAGCTCCAACAACCATCTTTTTCTTCCTCTTTTCTGCATAACTAGTGGCAATATGTCCATGCTCGTGGCAGTGAAAACACTTCACTTTCGACATGTTTTTCTCCTTTCCATCTTCACCAACCTTAGATTTATAATGAAATTTCCTCACCTTCCCCTTTTTCACCTTGGAAGCCAAAGTAAAATTCTCTTCATCATAAATATTTGATGAAGAGTCTTCTTTCATGTTCCGCGTGAACTCCTCCTGCACCAGATCTGACCACAGTCATTCCCAATCCAACAAATTTTCCCATCTATTGACAGAGTCTTCATAACTGTACGAACTCTTAGAAAGTCTCAAGAGAGCCAAACTCACAAAATCATGATCAACAACACTTATTCCTACACTCCCAATCGCATCCCTGCATTGGACAAACTTTTTTAAGTATACCATAATAATGTTGTTCTTTACCATATTGATCTTCCTGAGTTTATCTTTGACTACCAATTTCCTATGGTCACTGCTTCTTTGGAATAGATCCATCAAAGCCTTCCACATAGCATATTTTGTGGCTTTCCCATGAGGGCTTGAGGGAATGGGGTGTCGTACACCTTCGAACAGAATCCTCCTCACCCTTGCCACTTTATTTTTCCATGCATCAAGTAACCGAACACCTGTCGAAGTAGTCTTAAGAACATCTTTGTTAATGAGTTCGTTCAAGCCATTATATTCGAGCACCACTTCCATCCTATCCTTTCAAGAAATGTAGTTTGAGATTTCCTCCAGTGCATAATATAGTCACAGGCCATTGAAATCCATTTCGATGCTTACTCAACTGTAGCACGAAGAAAATATTTCTACAAATTCGAATTCTTTCAACCAAAAAACTTAGCTCTTGCTTTAAAATTGCAATCTTCTGTGCTTCAATACCATGTAGAAATTTTAATACAAATTATGTATTTCCTAGATTCTCCTAATCTAACAATTAGATGCCACTGTCAAATATAGAATCACTTCTACAAAAATATTTGTGGAATTTAAAACACGATCACGAATAGAAATACCATGAAGAAAGATCAATCACACATAACACAAATAATTTACCAGGAAAGAATAAACCTAAAAACCCCACTATATTATACTATGTATTATATCATGGATCATGAAACAACTACATATAAATATCCAATCCAAGAGCTCTCAGCACAATAGCTAATTGTCTGACACTGTGTTACAAAAATTGGAAAACACATGCACAAATATACTAGCTCAAGACAACCTGCCTCCACTATGCAATCCTTGATGGTAAAAAGAACCCATGAATGAATGATTTTAGCCTACCTTCACTACCCATTCCTCATAGGAATTTCCAATGTGTGTGTGGTTACATGTGCGCACCCACTAATGTCACAACTGATAGTCAACTTTTCCCTTTCACCTACATCTCAACTGGGTCTCCACTAGATCTGAGATGCATGTAGTTAACAATAATAAATATTTAGTTTCATGTGAGACCAATGATTGTGAATTAATTAAATAAATAATTCACTAATGTCTCACTAGTGTATCTTCATTTACAACTAGCACAACTGAGTTTAACTCACTTAACTGAGTTAAAATACTTGAAAACTCACATAACTACACATCCAACTCTGTTACAACTTGGAATCACTCAGTTACAACTAAGTCCACTTTCATGTCAACCAATATTTGAACTCAAATTTCCTATAGCTAACTCATTTTCCACTTCAGTTAACTATTTCCAAGTGTTCATTGAGAATATATTATTATTTATTATTGAGGGATAATAATAGTCGACATGCAACTATAAATAGACATGGGATCTATAAATAGAAATCACACATACATCATAAAAAGACCATCGTCTATAAATAGATTTTTCTCAACCATCTATAAATAGACATCATCTATAAATATAATTTTTTCATACATCTATAAATAGGCCTCCACCTAAAAATAGCCTTTGTGGGACCCACCTAGTGTAGATGCTTAATTTTTAGTAGGATCAAGGATGTTGTTTTGAGATGCAAATTTCATTATTTATTGTTGCAACCTCCAAAAATTTATTCAACGTATACCCTTTTTGTAAATAGTCTAGTTCAGTCTAGAAAAGAGGTAAACTTATACAAAGTAGACAAGTGTTCATTTACTTTTACAAGTTCGAATAATCAAGTACTAAGTGATATTTTCACGTTTAGAGAGTCTAAAAAGGGCTTAAAAGAGAACTCACTGGTTTTACTTTTTCATATGTTTTAACCGGTGTCAAAAAATTGATAAAATTATACTCATATGGCTGAATTTCAATTTAATTTACGAGCAAGAAAAAAACAAAATAACTGGGAATTTTCATGTGTTTTACAAGAATAAAATAAAGCAAAATAAGCTCATTATTTTCATTAGTTTAACGATTCTTGAAAATAACAACCGAAATGGACTCTAGATATGGTTCATTTTTACACTAGCTTCAAACATAGAAAGAATATGCTTTAAAGTGGTTGCATTATATCAGAAGCTTGAAACGTGGGAAAATTGTGCTTGAGATATGTGTGTTTCATTTTTAAACAAGCTTGAAATAAAGAAAAACTTTGCATCGGATAAGTTTGTTTCATTTTTACACAAGCTTGAAACATAAGAAAATTATTCTTGACATAAGCTCCAATTCCCCCCAAACATAACCTGCAGTGGAACATGCACCCTAAGCTTCATTTCATTCACCTAAGTAGAATACTCGTTACTAATAGTTGGATGGAATGAAGGTTCATTTACGAGATCAGATGAAAGACTAGACTTAACATTTACGAGATATATTCAAAGACTCAAAGCAATTACGGGAGGATTTGTTTCATTTTTTAATGAGCTTGACACAAGAAAATAACTATGTTCATGAAACACTTTTTAATTTTTAAACAAGCTTGACACAAGAAAAATAATTATGCTCATAAAGACCTGTTTCATTTTTTAGCGAGGTTTACACAATAAAATAACTATCGTCATAAGAACCTGTTTCATTTTTTGACAAGGTTGACACTATAAAAGAACCATCCTTATCGAGACTTGTTTCATTATTTCAAAAGGTTGACATAGTAAAAGAACTATCCTAATAAGGACCTGTTTAATTTTTTTATGAGGTTGACATAGTAAAAGAGCTATCCTCATAGATACCTCTTTCTTTTTTTAACTAGGTTTAAAAAGTAAAAGAGCTATCCTAAGGATGACCTGTTTCATTTTTTAACGAGGTTAACACAAGAAGAGAACCATCCTTCCATTTTGACTTTCAAGTGACATGGTGACAAAACTGTGGGTAACACTACTCTTTGATGGTATCACACATGGTATTTTCCATTTATTCATCACACTTGACTCACAATTTGTGGTACTAAAATTGGCCAATGTCTATTCAGTCAAAAGATCCACCATCGTTCGCATGTTTTTAAGGGATTTCCTTCTATAAAGACACTTGGACTCAACCGAATAGGAATGTATCTATGGAAATATAAATGCATTGAGAGATGACCTTTTAAATCATGTTTTATATAGACATTTGTGACAAATGTAAAAAAAAATCAATACACATCACATCAATTAAAAAGAAAATAGAAACATAGAAACACTGAAGATTATATATATATATATGTGTATGTGTGTGTATGTATATTTATGTATGTATGTATATAAATTTTGTGTTTTAAAAATTTTTTGTCTGAGACACAGATGACCACATGACCTACATCAAAAAATATATGCCTAAATGACTATGATCCTTACTAGAATAATTGTTCTCATGATAATGTGCCATTGCAAGAGATATCTTATGTAGTAGAGAACTAATACTACTATTCACTCCGATAGTGTATCACTAGAGTCACATAGGGATATGATCGACCATTGAATCATAGATCTTCTGTGTTAGCCCCTACAAGTGGTGCTCCACCTCTACCAGGGTCTCTACCACATAGAAATATTGTAGTGCATCTTGTCCTCCTGTGGGAACCTGTGTTGGTATTGCAACATCTTGTGGCTGTCCTACACGACAGAGATACGAAGCACCTATACGTCAAATTGGCCCAAAATTTGCATGAAACAAATCACTATTTTACTCTCGAAAACTTCGAAAAACAAAAAAAAATTGTAAAACGTTTCTCAAAATCTTTAAAAACTGGTTAAAATATATTACCCATAGAAACCAATTTCTCACCCTACGTAAGCACCAAATCAAGTTCATCATGAAATTTTTCTCCTACGTACAGATAGTCACCAATCATGATGAGTTATTCACGCAACCATATGAAGAAGGATTGTGATAAATTGATGAGTGATTGAACTTTAAGTTGAGTCAAAAGGTATATTCACCTTGTCATTCATGGAACCCTTACAGACATGGCCTCAGGTGTGATATGTTGAAGCTGCAATAATGGATTATTCTCTAGGGAAAAAGGAATTAGAATTGATCCATAACCAATTTTTTTCAGTTTTCATTCTTTTTCTTTAGATAGTTTTTCCTTTATGTTGACCAATACCCCCTCACTCTAGTTTAATAATTTTATCTCGAATCACTCTAGAACATACTGCCTATATCATCTTCTAGCCACGTCAATTGTTGAGCTACCAGAAAATATAACAATGATAAATATGATTCTTCTCAAAGGAAAATTTGTCTCATATCTAATTTTGGTATTCCCATATCTATTCAGCAGTGTTTTAGGTCTACAATAAGTAGAAATGTAATCGTTTACTGAATCTCCTCCACTCCTCCCCCCTAGGAGAAATATGGGGGAACCCCTCACAAAAATAACTATTAGAGAGTATATTTGTTCCACTTTGATATCAATTAGATGTTGCCCTCACCTAAATGTAATCACATGCCATGAATGAACTATGATCTTATGTAATCACATATGTTACATCATGCTGAGTAACTAGAAGAATTTCAACAATTCAAATATTTTAAGTGCCTGAATGGTGGCAGGATATTTTGCTGCATTTAAATCCTATTATTCATGTGGTATTTCTCTCCAAATAAAGGAATTTTTATGCTGATGATAACTTGAAACATAAAAAAGGGACATTATAATTTTTTCATGAAAAAAACATGACAATGTTTTATAAAATTTGGCAATTTTGGTTAGGGAATTGCACCCAGTGTTTCCCCAAAAGGGATGATCGAGTGTTGTACCGCTATTGGAAGTACAAAATTCCCCTATTGTAACACATTTTTTGAGAAGGAGGGTCTACATTGGTCCTTGGGTGAATTTTTGAAACCTTGAGTCTCTAAAAAGACATAAAATTGCTTTAAATCACAAAAAGGGAGCATGGATTGAAAGATAATTGTCTTATCTCCTACCTGGAAGTGATGAAACTGAAAATGATCTAGTTTATTGACCACAAACAGGTGCAAAAAATCAAGGGAAAAAAGGGGGCAGAGCTCTCACTATTGAAGGTGAATGTCAAATGGTAAAAATGAATAGTAATTTCCATTACTTATGGTATTTTCCTATTATTTTATCATATTTAATCTTTGGACCTAGTAATTGACAATTTTTTATAGTGAGATATGTATCTTTGACTCTTCTTGTGGTGTTTTAAGTAGTTAAATAGATGTTTAATGATTTTTTTCATGTTTTCATAGATAATTTTAACCAATGAGTACACCTATATCACTTATCAGGCTCCATAAACTCACAAAAAAAGAACCCTATGGAGTCCTCTTTCAACTTGTTTCAGACTCCCAAAATATGAAAATATTACCAATCGCTTGTCTTTTTCAAATCAGAAAACTAAACGAAAATAAATCTACTCAGTATAAGTTTACCCCTTTTTCGAAATAAGATAGATTATTTACGAAAAATGAATAAATTAGTTTAACGAGGATAGTAGGTTCTCTTAAGTATTTTTTTCTACCTTTTAGGACTTAAGGGACTACCTGGGAAATGGAACGTTTGGAATTTTCTTTTTCTCCTCTTTTTCAAAATATCTAAACCTGAAAGATATATTGAGTTTTAGCTTCATTGGACTCGCTAAAAACATCAAACCATGATGGAATTATCCAACAAGACAAGGTGAAACCAATCCATCTCAACATTCATAAAAAATACTCGGAGGGATTCATCAAGCATATGTTATCCTTCTCAACCTTCTAAAAAAATAAAGAGGTACTCACCATCACGGTTGGGGAAATTGGGAAAATAGGGCATTCCATTTGCTAATGGCAGTGAGTCGCTCTTTAACACAACACTCTTCCACTTCATCTACATGTCTTTTGGGTTGGGTGATATTATTTTCTTTTGGTTTATCACACCATTTTAAAGTCACCACTTTTGGTTTTGGGTCAATGTTGTCAACCCCATTTAGTGTCATATTTGTGTTCAAGAGAATTCATTTAGTCAATATCTGCTACAATAATCTTAAGCCTTCATTTCATGTCTTCCTTTCCTGCTTCAGTTCTATGTCGACATCATTCTATCTCAAATCATAATACCCATTTTTTGTCATTGATGGGGGATACATTAAGGCCCTCCTATGACAAGTCACTTATTGTCGACATCAACTCATTATCTAGGAAGATGACCTAGAAACACCCTTGGTATCTTAGTTATTTCATACATCAATGGTAATTTTCCTCACCGTGAATGATAATTTTACATCATTGCCCTTCTACAAAAAGATTTTGGGTCGTGTTTGACTTCAACTCATTTATTCACATCATCCAAATTGTAGTACATTACCTTCAAAGGGACTAATATCATGAGTGGTTTCTCTCACATATTTTACTGAATTGCATCATTGGTCAGTAATCAGATGGTGTATGTCATATTCAACTCCAAATCATTGATTGACATGGCTAGATTCATTCAGTGAATGGTCTTGTGAATGAGATAGAAGACCCTAGATCTATTTTCATTCATCCACACTGTAATTTTAGGATAAATACAAGATCACTATGTAAGATGGATATGGTCATACAAATAGTCGTCAAGTCATGGGTCCACCATTTTTCCTCAATGGACATGTCTTTTAATCATTTTACATGTAATTTTAGATTATTTTTGAGTATGGGTATACCTCCCTCAAAATAAATATGATGCAAATGTACTGTAATGGAATATGATCTCGTTGATCTCCCTTGATCCTAACTTGTCACAAGGTAAATAAATTCAGTCATTAGTCATTGTTCATGAATTTTCGCTTTAGAAAAAAATATATTATAGGTCATTTTGACACATTTGATCAGTCAACATATTAACTCGATCAATCATCATCCCCTTACCGCTTGACATCATCATGGCCCAAATCAATGTGCATGCCACACTCATATGTAAAAGGTTTTTCTTGGAAACACCTTGTTTCAGTCATTGTAAGGGCCAAAGGTCCTTGGAGTCCTAATTTACAATGGTCAAATGCATGCTGCTCCACTATGGCCTTCATTGATCACTTGCAGGTTGTTCACATTTGCACATGTTTTTGTTTCAAAAAATTGAGAAAAAGAGAGAGATTCCAGAAACTCATAGTATTTTTTACAACAATTTACTCTGGATAAAACATTCATATCCTATCCTATCCTACCTTAGATTTTCCACCCCTTATCCTCTTATCCCATCCTCCCATCATGAGTCGATCTCAATCCCTATACTGGTAAATGGATAAGAAATACCAAGTTATCTCCCTCTCCTATATATTTGTGGCCATAAAAAATCTAGAGGTTATTTTTTGGAGATAGATCCTACCTTTATGTTGCTATTGTGAAGAGTTAGAATTCCATGCATCATGGTGATTAGAGGTGAAAATTTGTGACAAAGAAGGACAAATCAACTTGGAGGAGCTATCCTCCAAGACCAACGCCTGTTTTTCATTATAACTCACTTTGTATCTGTTAAGGTAAATATTTCTTTGTTTTCCTATATATGATGTTATGATTTGATGTACTTTGATTCCATGTTGATCCAATAAATAAATTATTTAGACTATGTTACATAGATGTCATATATCATTGGCTTATGTCGTATGATTGTGTAGGCTCTAATTATTTATTGATCATACATACGATTGGAGCATTCAATCCAAGATAGGAACGAAACATATGAAAAATTATAGGTAGGTTTCCTCCCATCATCACTTTAATTTAAGGGAAACAAATAGCTTATTTTTACTTTTGTTGTTTTATAGTAAGTCACCCAATATAGTGAAGACGCTTATGTTTGCAGTCCTAGATTCCATATAATAGTGGTATCACAACATTCTATACCTGATCACAACCATGATCATATGGATAAATATCGAAAGGATTTGGGGGATTTATTGGTGTGACAAACTTACCAAAAATATTTTTGTATAATGAATAGTTTGCTAGAGGTGAAAAAGAATTGAAACAATTTAGAGGAGGATAAATTATTGTACTTAACCCAGATTTAACTAGGAAGAACAATGAATAAACATCATTTCCATCAATACAATGGTGAAATATTGGCTATACAAATATCAAACTCATATTGACCAAGATCTCCCAAAAATTAAAGAACCTCACAACTTACTTACAAGGATGTATGAAATAAAGAAGATTCAATATCATTCCTAATTAAAAGAGAATGCTAACTGACAAATGGAGATTGTGAACTATGAGAAACATATTTTGAATCGGTAACTTATGAATCGAAGCCCTGAGAAGAAGAGAATATATCATATGAGATACATGAATGTTAATCATCTATGTGTTAATGGAAGAAGAGATGTCATAGTGATGGTTATCCAAAGTGTCAACTCCGAGGTTAGGTTCAGAGTCATTTGATATTTTACCAAGGTTATCATATGGGAGATCAGCCAGAAAGGAAATATTATCATCTTGAAAGATGGAGGAAAGATAATACATAAATTTAACACGTTTTTCCTCTACATGTGAAATACAACTACCTCATTCCTAGTTACCACTTGAAATAACAATTTGAACATCATTGTGAGTTGAATTCAGTGAGACAAGTGGGTAATGCGAAAAGAAATCATGAAACATGGAGGATGGAGGTTGAAGGGTATCAAAAATTAAATAAAATTCAAGCTTGAATTATGCATATTTTTTTCATCTTGAAAATGAGAGGAATGGGTTTTCATTTTAGGCTCTATGCAATTACCGAACAATTATAATTTTTCCTCATTAGGATGTGGATCATAAGAATTGTATGGAGGTTCAATGAAAAGATCAATATTCTGATTTTAAAATTTCCCAACTTTAACATAATCACAAGGTGACACCCAAATTTGTACTAGAAAAGGAGGAAGACAAGGAACAAAAGGAATAGTAGGCTTATCCTTGTATGATTAAGGTATCCCATGGTTTGAAAATTTTTGGGAGAGAGAATGATTCGGGGGGTTGGATTAAAAGATCTCAAAGAGAGAGTAGAATAAAATTTTGAAACTTTTCCACGAGAAAATATGAATGAATAACTCCCTTGGGAAATTCGTAGAAAAGGTGAAGAAACTAAATAATGTGAGTTAAATAAAATTGAAATCCTTATTAAATGCAGAAGTAAAAAACATAAATAATAAAAACAAGAATAATGGGAATTAAATAAAATTTAAATCCTTATTAAATGCATAAGTAAAAAACATAAACTAAGAATTACTAAAACATAGGATAATAATATATAAGTTTTACAAACAACTATGTAAAACTGTAGAGCCTTTATTATGCCATTGTAGTTGTAACTAGATAGCGTGGGTAACAAGAAAGAGGAAAAATGAGGTTAGAAATTTTATTATGTAATCGTTGTTGTAAGTAGATAATTTTGATAGTCAAAAATAAGAAAACAAAGATTAGATGAAGTACTTTCAGTATGAACGCCCATATATGTTTTAATTGTGAATTCCATAAATATTTTAAAATTTGAGAGACACATAATCAACCAATTGATTTTAGTCAAACAAAGAATTACATTTTTATATGTCAATATTAGAAATTTCTCAAAATTTAAAATAAAATCAAATTCAATAATTGTCTATGTCAAAAAATATACAGCTATATATAATTATAAAAAAATTTCAAATAAAAAAAATTATATACACTAGAAAAAAATTGAAATAAACAAAAATTATATAAACTTCAATAAATTAAAACATTTAAATATCCATATTAAACAATCCCAGCATCTTATATGACTATCAAACAAAAAAAAATGTGTTCTATCTTAAACAAAAATCCAAAAAATCCAAAACATAACGAAGCTATCAAACACATGAAATAAGTCAAACTCTTTTTTAAAAAACAAAGCAAAACGACATAACTCTCAACCTTTCAAATTGAATAATAAATACCAAAATTATGTGACTTTAATAAAAATATAAACCAACCATCATTGTGTTCATCCTCCTCATATTCATCATCATCATGTTCATCCTCCTCATCATCATAATCTTGTTCATCATATAAATGACTTATAGCTTTGAGGGATGCAAGTCAGGCATATGAGGAACAAGATGATGATCATGACCTCGGATGATAAAATACTGTCATTATCGTGCCAATCAATCAGATGATAAAAATACTGTCACTATCTTTGGTCGAAAATGACAATTGTGCCCGCAGCTGGAAAATGGGTTTATTTCACCAGGAATCTCTTAAACTCTTCACGCTCTTCAAAATCTACACCTTCAAAGGACCTTCGGCATCGCCACAGCCAAACCATTTCTGTGATTGCAATGCATCGCCACCGCCAACCTGTCAAAAGAACTTCATTCGCATTTTCAACATGCTGAAGATAACACAACACAACAATATTCAACATGCTGCTCATCCACTTCAGTTTCATGTAAGGTAAGGTGAAGCAATCTTCAACATAACACACAGCTTCTCAGTCAAAGTCAATCTCTAACAGACGCATAGTACCTAAACATTCCACTTGCCAACATGACTACCAGTAAACTACAAGAATACTAACACTAATATAAATATGTTTAGATTTAAATTAATTTACATCTTATTAATATATAGTACAAGAATACTAACACTAATATACATCATTTTTGTTTTTATTAGTGTCAACCAATATTCGATAAACACCTCACTATTCTTATTTTTTAAAGCATACGACGGTGTGTTTGTGTTTGCTTTGTTTATGTTTTTCTTTTTTTTATTAAATGCTATGACGGTGTGTTTGTGTTTACTATGTCTTTGTTTTCTTTTATTAATTTAATTTTAAACGGCCTATTTGTTGATAAAAATAAACCGCAAAAGATGCATGTGCTTGTTTGTGTTTGTTTTGTATTTTTAATTGAATTTAAATTTTAAAAACAAAATTTATTAAAAAATAATAATAAAAGGGATGGTTAAAAAGAATTGAACTATTTGAGCGAATAAGAAGACCTTGTAAAAATAACTTAGTTTAAAAAAATAAAAATAACGAACTGTTAGTTTTGTATTTTTTAATTGAATTTAAACTCTAATAATAAAAGTATTTAAAATAATAATAAAAAAGTGGTTAAAAAGAATTGAACTATTTCAACTATAGAACTTTGCAAAAAAAAAAATTAGGTTAAAAAAATATAATGGTATTTTTACAATGTAAGTTTTATTAATATGTGAATATTGTTCTTTATTATATTTTCTTGAAAAATGATTTTTTTTTCTTTTCAATTATATATAGATATATATGGATAGATTATTAATAATTTAAGTGATATGTTTTTATCAAGTTAATTTAAATTTAAAAGTAATTTATAATAATTGATTTTATTATTAATTAACAACTAACTTACAATAGATTTTATTAGATTGAATCATAGATATTTATATCTCAAATAATAGTAAATAATATTTTTGAATATAATAAAAATTTGATATCTCCTTGTGTGCACAATGAGATGTTATCCCCTTTACTCTATGTGAAATCTTAAAGGGATAGCCCCTTTCATAAGGTTCAAGGAGTAGGATCATCTTTGGAAACTTGTGAAAAGACCCATACCTTCATGGGGTCTCTCCTCTTACTATTTCCCATGGCTGAAAAATAAATAAACGAATTATTCAATTTAAAATTGGAGATGATGATATAAAACTAAATGAGATTTTCTTAATTTCAATGATAATATATTCTCTACTAAACAAGGCCAACAAGTTAAAGGTGGAAGTTCATATGACCACTCCACCCTCACATAACTCTCAATTCCTTGATACCCAACCTATATACTATAATATATTTGAAAGGAAAACAATAATAATAATCAAATATAAAAAATAGGAAAATAAAAAATTCATATCAACAAAAAGAAAAAAACCGACTAAAAGCATATAAATACATACCTCCTACATTTCAAAATCCTAATATCATTTATTTTCTTCCTTCATGAACTCATTATCTATAACATCAACTTCAAAATTCATGTTGAAAGGATTTTCCATATCAACATCATATTCATCATCTATATCTTCATCTTGAACGTGATCTTCTACATTTGGTTCAATTTCTTCAATTTCTTCATCCGAGAGAACATTAAATATATCATCTAGTTCATCCAAATTAAACATGTTTTTATTAACATACCCTTCACATTTTTTGACGTATTCATCTAAAACATGAACCCCCTTCTACTCTACATCATATTCTTCTTCAATTTTATCTTGTTCTTCTACTACGTTATACCTTACTGGCCTTCCTCTTGGATCATATCTAACAACATATGACCAAATTAGTCTATATGGAACCTCTACATAAAATACATGTTCACATTGGCTCGGAAGAACATAGGGCTCTGATCCTGGCTCGACATTTGCTGTATCAAAAATGGTAAAATTGTTAGAATGATGAATAATAGTTCTATAAGGGTAAGATTCATGGAATCATAGCCTAAACCATTTGACATTGAGAACAACTATTTTGAAGGATTTAAAGTCACACTCAAGTATATAATTCAAATTCCAATAGTATTGATTGCTAGATAATTTCGGATGTTTTTTCCCTATAGAGGCAACATTGGTAACTCGAAATAATACAATTATCCCACTACCATAATTTTTCATCTTTTCATCTAACCTTTTGATGCCAAATTTGACACCATTGCACCAAATTTTGTTGTGGGGTTTCATTCTTTCCCCTTGAAAAGATTGTTTTTGGTACTTTGGTACGTATGGTTCTTAGAAAGGAAGCTCCTATGCCCATTGAACAATTTTTTTCCTAAGGTTCCTGAACCATGACAATTAATCTTATGACCACAAACAAGACAAGCAAATTTATCCTTTGTTTGAATACCTGCAAGAGATGAATTTTTTGATATATCAATTATTTTAAGAATGATCAATGAAATTTCTATTTTAAAAAAGTACACACTGAAATGAACCTCATAAAATTAAACACTATTAAAGTGATTGGTAACATTACAATATACCACAAAAAAGTGTTAGCCCTAGGGTATTATGCATTTTCCATAGAATCATTGCATGGAATTCAAACTCCCTTTGTGCATCTACTCATCTAGAGATATCATACATAATGACATCGTTCCATCCCTCCACTAACTCGTCAATAAGGGGATCAATATATACATTCATATCTTTTACTTGGTACTTTCATAATTCATTGAACATATAATACATAATTACTACATATATGGGTAAATAAAGAAAAAAAATTATAAGACATAATTGGACATATATGAGTAAAAAAATTAATACTTGGAACAATATATTCATGTCTTGAAAAAAAATATTCTAAACAAATTAGTACCTGGAATAATCATTGCCAACATTATGTGCTCCCTCTTTATTGACTTCCATGGAAGAATGTTATTATTGATAAAAATAAATCCCCACTAAGTAAGTAGATATGATCTCTCCAAATGGATTGAGGCTATTAGCTACTAATGAGAGCCTAATATTATGAGGTTTCGTTTTAAATATTGGCCACCTTTCGTCTATACTCTTGAATGAAGATCCATCTAGGACCATTTGAAGGACATCATATCCAATTCCATTCGTTGCATGGTAATCCATATGTTTTACTATCCTTTTTCACCTAAACAATTTTTGTAGAAGTTGAATTATGGGAATATAATGAAGAACCTTGTGAGGCTCCTTTTTTTTATTTTATCGGTTTTCTATCTAGTCTCATCACATTTTGGGAATTTGTCTTTTGACACATGTTCTTTGTAATAGACAATATCACCATTAGGAAATGCATGAATATCTTGATTCCTTGATTATAATACCTTTCATAATGGCATGTAAATCCTAGTACAAATGAGGTAAAAAAATTTATTGTGGTATAGAAAATTCACCTAATAATCTAGAACATATAAAAATAGTAGTTTTGGTTAATGTACTAAACAATATTAATCATAAATATTGCATCCAAAAGTAAAATATTAATTAAATGATGATCAACATACTAAGTACATTAAAAACAATGGAATGTCATTTATTTATCATGTATATAGTACTAATTAATGTCACAAAATATATTGCATACCTTGGGAGTTGTGTCATAGTTGTGTTTGGAAAACCATTCACCACCTTCAAGTTGACTAGCAACAATACAGTAGAGAGAATAGATGTTTCTTAGCCTTCATAAAGAGGTTTAATTTCCCTTTCAAGTACATGTTTATCAAAAGAAGAACCATCATATTGTTTTTCATCATTATCCATTTTAACATTATTAAATGTCTCCTCAATCATTATATTTTTCCGATATTGATCAACAATGTTATCCACATCCTTTATTTTTTCCATAACATCACTATCTTGATCCTCAATATTTTCTCCATGTTCTTGAATAGGTGCTTATACTAAAACCGCCTCTTCCTCATCGAGAAATGCACTAGGGGGGCATACAATAGAGAAATATTAGTATGTATAGAAAATACTTAAATGTTGATATAAACATTTACAAATATAACATATGAAAATAAGTACAACAAGGACAAAGGAAAATAAAACTTGGGTGAGAACGAGAAAAATAAATAACAAATCAATGACTATTCTTCTAAAATTTTTCAAGATTGTATTTAAGAATATGTTGAAAATTATAGGAAAGATGTTACTTTTCTTGACATGTAGGAAGAGAGACATTTTCTAAGATATGTAATCATAACCATAATAAAGAAAATATTGATATTATTATTCATTCGTCACTATAATATAATATTCTTTCTCAATTTCACTTATAGACCAGAATTTTTAAGAGAATGGGAGAGCAACCATGAGCTTGCATGAGAGAAAGAAATAAATGCAATCATTAAGCATACACAATTTAGTAACATTTTAAATAGTATGTCGAAACAATTTAGGAACAATCACCTAACAATCATCAAACCATTTTCATTCCATCACATTTACAAATGTACTCAAACTACAAGGCTAGAATAATAATACCAATCAATCGAGACAATATCAATTAAGTTCAAGCAAGAAAATCTCAAGGTAAATACTACAATATTTTTCATAATGGATCCCATAATACAATAAAATGAGAGGGGAAACGAAACAAAATGTATTTCATCCCGAAATCTTCTCAATTATTTAATTATGATAAGTGGGGGAGTGGATTTGATATTACCTTTTTTAATCATTTTTTAAATTAAAAAAAAATTATTTCTAAAGGGGATGTGGAATTTTAATCCTATATGAAAGATATTATCATAATAAAAGTCACTACAAAAATTAGTTGGTGGCGAAGTCGGTCTAGGTGTGTAGAAGAGGAAGATAATTCTTTCATAGTATTTATTGTTTGGTCTTGTGTTTATGTCTAATTCTTCTTTCTATATCTTTTTATTTTTTATTTTTTATCTTTTGCACCATTGATCTGAAATAGGTAGATCTATTAATGTGCATGTTAATTTATCAAAATCAATTCAATAATGTGTTTTTTATCTAACTTATTAGTTTCATTTTATTTTCTATTTTCATCATATTTTTTCACTTATAAAAATTAAATCAATAAAATATGAAAGAAAATAAGACATGATCCTCTTTTTTCTTCATACATGTGGTAGGGAAACGACTAAAGATAGTGATTTTCAAGAAACCCCTTTTTATTAAGGCATGCTATCAATCTCTCCTTCTATAGAAAATGGGGTTTTCTTGGAGGTGTTTCAAAATATTTACAAAAGCACTCTACAATACAACGACATATAATGAGTAACTTACAAATGAATGATAGTCATGCTTTTCTTCAGCGTGCCCGTAGTCTCTAAAATTCCTTTTAGTTGTTTCTACTAGAAGTCTCCTTGTTTGCAAGCCCTCGAATCTTCTACCAAGAAAATGACATTTTCAATCATTCAAAGGCCACAATGTCTCTCTCATGTCTCATTGGCCTCGTTGAGGAATTTTATGCCACATTTTCCTCACCAAACCTTCAAGGGTTAAGTTCCTCGAAAAACTAACCTCAAAAGAGGCCTACATTTTTTCAAAACAATCGCAAATAATATACCAACTATGTCAAATTTATATAATATTTGGGACCATATATGATTTATATTGTAATTATATAACATTATAGTAATAAATACGCCATTCATGTTAATATTAATATCTATTAATTTTATATTATTAATATCATATAATTATAATATTAATCTTACGTTTATATAATCAAGGTAAAGTGGTAAAATATTAGACATTGTCCCATGGATAAAGGAAATTAATATTTCTGCAATTTCTCGTTATACAATGATTCTCTAGAATTCACAAGATATTGAAGTAAATATTGGATATTTGATTGTAAGGGATCCCCGTCATATATCTCACAGTTAAGGAACTCTCGTCCGATATCCGATGATAAAGGAAATATTGTCGGATACCTAACAACCATTAACATTTAATAATAATAATAGTAAAATACATGTAACTTCTCACAATTTTTCTTATTTTATCCATTCCATTAGATTCAACCATCTGATTTTCCTCTTGTGTGTAGTAGTGTCTCAATCAACTACTACAGCCATGGAATCATTTGTCTCACACCATTGTTTTATAACAAGAATGAATGAATGCTAGTCATGTCTCATTACATGCATTAACTAGAAGCAACTAGTCCAAAAATGGAAGGGAAATGGAAGGGGATCTCGACGCACACATTACATGTGTCGACATTCCAACTTTTATTTCTTTATCTCAATTTTTAATTAATTCTATAATTTTCTTGATTTATCTCTTTCTTTCTCATTTTTATTTCTTATTAACATTACTTATTCTTACTATTTTTATAGTTTATTGATATATTTGTTTATTAAGAACTTCAATTTATTATTATTATTTAATTTTTTACAATTATTATCTTTTTTCCTTTATTTATTATCTATTTATTATTTAGAACTGATTTGTAGCATAATAATCTGGGTTTTTTTTTGCAGGGGTCCTAACATGACATCATGCCTAACCTTTGGTCTGAGAAACAATGACCGAGGGGTATGTAAGCCGTCAGAGTCACCTGGGGATCACACTTGGCCTCAACCACACCAACCCTTATCATGGTTGGATTTTTTTTCCTTCGGTGGATTGGAACTGGTGACCTTTAATCACGCGTGTCTTAACATCACACTCTTAATCGTCGAACCAAACCCTCACTGGAAATAATATGGGATTAGTATGATCCTATAATAATCCCATATTATTATTATTATTGTTTTTCTATTGTATTTTTTGTTCTTAATTTTTCTTGCTAATAGTGATAGAAAAAGTTAAGAATAACACCTTTCATTTACTACTATTATTATTAAGGTATCAATCATAATAATATTGCATTTAGTACTTAAGTTTTTTATATATTAATATTATTTCATACATTATTATTATTATTGATTTAATAATATAGGGAATTACATACTCTCCCTTTTTAGGGAAATTTATCTCAAAGTTAAGTTTAATCATTTAACTCTTTATTATTTTAGTTATTTATTTATTACTACATATTTTCCCTACACCCTCTACTAAAGTAGTATATGAGTAAGCATCAAAATTTATCCAAGACTAGAGAAATACCAACGAACCTAAATTATATTTTTCCAATTTCTAAAACGAGGAACAAGGTATCACGAGTTAGTACCATAGCCCGAAGGCTCACCCTGGTGCTTAAACCAAGGAAGGAACCCGACTCAATACTATAGGTAGTAGTTCTTGATACTTCTCAAAAGGTTGACTCAACTCCCCCCGCATGCAGTAAGGTCCACAACCCCAAACATCGAACTCCACACACCCCTTCTCGAATTTTGCATCCCAATTAAATATTAGCTATGTGGTCTCCTTAAGATGGTCCCATTGCCCTTCAATAGCTATCCATTAGGAGCTAGTGACAAGAAATATGACTAACTAGATTATATAGTATTGATTGATTGTAGGTATGGGCTCCGAGGAGATCATCAAATAAACAGGAACTCCCATCTCATTCGTGAATTCCCTATAATAACACTATAAAAATTAACACATATGTTACATCATGCATATTGTATCCATCATCAATATAATAAAAATATAAATAAATAAGCACCACATATTAATGACATAAAACCCTCTCATAAGAACTATATACCTTTACCAAATATCATCACATCATGAAACATCATCATCACACTATACTTCAACATTTTGATGTTGTCCTAACAAATAAAAAAATAACCTGTATTTTATGTATCTTATGTGGTGAATATTTAATAATGTTGTGGTTGGGTTTTCTCATGGATTGGGTTGTTAAATTTTGGAAAATCTCTATTGTTTTTCGTGGATAACTCTTGTAGTAATTTTTTTTACATATTATTAATTAATTTTCTTTCGATACACATGATGTTGAATTTATTTCATGATTTATCTATTTTTTTTCAAATAATGGTCCTCGTGACTCTCGATAGGTTGACTTACCCCTGTCCGTCGGCCAAAACTAAAACAACATATTATTGAATCTTTAATAACTTGGCTAGCATGAATGAATCCCACTAAATAGGTTCAAATTTAACAATATTGACTTATTCATGTTATTATCTAGTTATATAAACATCTTACATGGGATAGTTAACTCGTTTTTGGACCTCTTAACCTAGTTCTTCCTTGGATCAACTTCCATGGTAACTATTTTCTACACCCTTGGGTATACATGACTAGATTTCTACACTAATTTCTTGTTTTAAGTTCTCGTTGTGTTCCACCGACTTAATCCTTATGGAATGATATTAGTTCCTTTGTCATATGTTTCCCATCCAATTATTCTACTAGTCTTAGTGATCAACGACTAACCCCCATGGAACTTTCTTACCCTCGATTGGTGTGAATAGGTTTATTGAGGCTATAAATTGAAATAAAACACTGTAAGTGGATCAACACAACCATTTTATCTAAAACATAAATATATTTTTTCTTTCTTCTTACATGGAGTATAATTCATTAAATTTAAAGTATCTCTAACTATAATATGTTGAAAATATTTAACATATCCCTCTTAATCCAAGAAAATGGTTTTCTTTCATATTGCACTATTAATGAAATATAAAACCATTTTAAACCGTTCAAATAGTAACTCTCCTCAAAAAAATATAACTATCTTGATACCCTAATAATGTGGGAAATTCCCCAAAGGAACTCTCCTCCCAACCTTTGAGTATGGTTATTAACTCCAGTACTCTGCCCTCGGTCCTTTCTACTTGTATAATAGTAATAGAGATTCGTACCCATCAATGCCACTTTATATCACGTTCTGGACAACCTTCAAGGTTTTTTTTTCTCCTCTCTTTGCTTCCCCTCTACTCAAGACGTTTTTTTGATACCTCTTTCTTTTTATTTTGAGAGGGAGAACTAATTAAGTGTAGATAACTTTCTCACAAAATAAAGTTATATAATCTTACACTAAAAATGAACATTACCTCAAGGAAATCAAATTCTAGCACATGTACAACAACTACTAGATACTCTATATGATCAAAGTTGATCTCTACAACAAGAATTTAGGAATTTATGGATTAAGGGGATCAATTAGGTGCTCACTCAAGTTAGCACTGAAATTATAATGATGGTTAAGATAATTATGTAATATTTAAAAAATATTAATAATATATTATATAATATTAGGTAATATCAAGTAATATGAATTTTTATTGAACAATATATTAATAATAAAGAATATTTTAATGTAAATAATATATTAGATAAAGTAAATTATTAAATACCTAGTTAGTTCTGTTGGTCATGTTCTCATTGTTAAATTGGTTATGGGTTCATTTCTCTTAACATAGAAATAAATAAAAAATAAAATAAAATATTTCAATAACTATAATAAATAGACTTTTTTGAAATATATTTGCTAGTCATTTTTGTTTAAATTAAGCTAAAATTTATTGGATTTGTAAGTTTAAGTTGTATAGCTTAAATTGATCGAAGAGTTTAAGGAATTTTTTGGCGCCCAGCCCACTTACACATGGCGATATATAACTGTGTTTACAATTGAATATTGAGATTCTGTGTGTGGGATTCGTAACCTGCCAAGTCACTTAACAACTCATCGAATTGAATGAACATGAACGTGACACCATAAATCACAGCGTCCGGTCACGGTACTTGGAGGTTTCTCGACTGATGTGGCAATTAATTCATATCTATTGGGTAAGTTGTTGTATTAACTCCACCATACGCCGATCCTTGTGCCATTCTCCTCGATCTTTTGCAACTGCTTTCACATGTGTGTCGTTATTTTCTTTCGCAAGTTTGAGGGGAGGGTTTCTTTGGCCTCCTGAAACCCTTAGGCTCTGCACGAGCCCAACTGTTACACCTCTGCGCCTCTATGGGAAGGTTATCGTTCCCCTTCCTATCCAACACTCTGCTTTGGTGCTGTTGTGCGATTTTTTCCGTCACTTTCTCCGTCGGCAAACTCTGCAATGCAGCTCGATATTCGGATGGTTGGTAATTTTCACTACTGTTTGTCGTTTTATTTTGCTCTTCACGCCTGTATGTTCTTGCACTTTCACTTTCTGATGACTTCTCTGTATGATGTTTATTTTCGTTTCAGGTTTTGGACTGTCATGAAATCCCTGTGACCACTTACAATTCCAACAACAAGTCGCAGGTACTTCGCTCCTTCCCTGCTGGCAATTTCACGGTTTTTTATTCAATGTCTCTGACCATTTTTGCTCCTATGTGAGCAGGCTGACGGTTCAAACCCTGGGATGCTTATTCCGTTCAATCTTCGAACCCTTCGGTAAGTTTTTCCAGGTTCTCTCTGTCCTATTCGCACCTCATTTTCTCGTCAAATTGACTCCTCAACTATGTTCAAATTCTAACAAGAAATTGCTGTGGGTTTTCTTTGCAGGTTCGTGTCGGGTTTACTCATCAGGTGGCTTTTCTGTAATGTCGAAACCCCAAGGGTAGGGTCGACTACATTCCGCACTTTCTGTACTTGAATTTGTAACTTCTAGTTATAGATGTTGGTCGGCCGTTAGAGTTTTACTCTGTAATTGATCTTAAATTGAGGAATGCCTTGTGGGCTTTATCGTTTTGTTGTAGTCAAAAGATTATTATCACAAATCGTTGTTTAGTTTCACGTTTTGAGACTCTGTCTCTACCCCTTTGGACAATTTCAGAACTTTGACGACTTTTAAATATAAAACGGAAATTCTTCTCTTTGCAATCAATTTTTAAATTCGCTATATAACAGGAACTTACCGGTCTATCCCTGTGGTTGTTTTATTGATTGTTTCCGCCGTGAAGTTTAAGCTTTGTTCGTTCTTAAAGGTGTAGAACTCCCTCTGCTGTCTGCGTAATTATGTTATTTTAATGAATAACGAACGTTCCTTCTCCTGTGCGTGGTATCTTGTCTACTCTGGTTCAAACTCAGGTTCTTTTCAATTCGCTTCTGTGCGCAAGTTTCATGCCAACATACTTTACATATGATAGTAGAAAAATGAGTTTTTCTTCACAAATAATTCGAATGAACATTAACAATTTCTACTAGAGGAAATTAGATTACATATGGCTTTCGAATTCTATCTTTTTGTTTTGTATCTCTTTTTTTCTGAAGGAAAAATTCGAACCCCCAGCAAAATGAAATTCTGCTATTTGTATGCTTGTAGAAGACAATTTGTTCTATTTTTCGGTTGAACTGTCAACCTTATTTTTCTAACTACATTTTCAGTTTCATAAGAAAAAACATCTTCTAATTAACTACAAAAACATTATATTCCCCTAATCCTACTGTTATTGTCTAAATGACGAATAATAAAAGTAATTAAAAAAAAAAACACAGGTTCAGTAACCTGTCTATGAACATATGTAACCGTGAGACAATTAGCCATCTTTTGTCCGCTCCGAGTTAGATGCTCCTGCATCAGGCTCCCGGGGTGACAAAAAGTCATGGCTCCGTTCCATGAGATCGTCGACTGAATAACCAGCTTTTCGTATCTGTGCTTCGTCAAGCCACGAACTGTCCTCAATAGGACGGTTCTTCCACTTGATCAAATAGCGTAGATATTCCTTCCTGCGTGTGTGCTTGGCTACCTATGTGTCGAGAATACTCTCGATCTCAAGGGGCTGTGCCGCGGGCATCTGTCTCACCCAAGAACCTTCATCCAATTGGGTGTCCCGTTCTGGCCTTTCTGTCGTGTCATCCTCAGAACCAGCAATGTAAGGAAACAGATCTGCCACATTAAAGATGGGTGAAATACCTATTCCTAGTGGCAACTGTAACTCGTAAGCATTGGCAGAAAACTTGCGAATGATTTTGCAAGGCCCAATCTTTTTAAATTTCAGTTTATTATATTCCCCTTTTGGGAACCGTTCCTTGCGCAAGTGTGTAAGGACTTCATCTCCAACATTAAACTGGACCTCCTGCCTTTTTGAATCTGCCCGTTGTTTGTATTTCTGACTGCTGTCCTGTAATTTCAGTTTCACCTACTCATGTAAATCGCTCATTTCTTGGGCGAAATCTTCTCCATCAGCACTCTGTTTTTCAAGTTTTCCCAAATCCCGTAGCTCATGCACTCCACGAGGATGCATGCCATACAAGACCTGGAAAGGACTATAACCTGTGCTGCGATTTGGTGAATCATTGTAAGAAAATTCCGCTTGCGCAAGTACGCGTTCCCACATCCGAGAATTCTCACCTATTAAACTCCGTAGCAGATTTCCTAGGCTCCTGTTCACCACTTCTGTTTTCCCATCAGTCTGTGGGTGATAACCGGAGCTGAACTGTAATTGAGTGTCGAACTTCTTCCACAAGGTACGCCAAAAATGTCCGGTGAACCTCACATCCCTGTCGGAAATGATGGACCTCGACATACCATGCAGTCTGACAATCTCTGTGAAAAAAAAGTGTGCTACGTGTGTGGCGTCACTGGTTTTCCTGCAGGGAATAAAGTGTGCCATCTTTGAAAAATGATCCACTACCACCATCACTAAATCAAAACCCCACTGTGTTCTAGGCAGACCCAAAACAAAATCCAAACTGACTGAGTCCCAAGGTCTGCTCGGAATAGGAAGTGGCATATAAAGTCCTACATTCTGACTGCATCCCTTCGCCAATTGACATGTCTTACACCTGCTTACGTATCTCTATACGCCCCATCGTATCCTTGGCCAGAAATAAAAGTGCTCGACCTGCGATAATGTTTTGTCTATGCCGAAATGTCCGGCTAGACCTCCACTGTGCTTTTCCCGAATAATGTTCTCCCTCATCGAACAGTCGGGAATGCATAACTTTCCTCCCCTGAACAATAATCCCTCCTGCAAATTGTAGTCCAACCATGGACTATTATTTCTCAACAAAGGGTTTTGGTAGGCCTCATAGGCCTCCTTAAAGTCTACGTCTATTTGGTACAGATCCTTTAAATGCTCAAAACCCAAAACTTGCATAGTGCTTTCCTGCAAGAGTAAAGCCCTTCTACTCAACGCATCTGCCACCTTGTTGGCCTACCCACTAATATGTTTCAGCACAAACGTAAAACTCTGCAAATACTCAACCCATTCTGAATGCTTATGGTTCAAATTATGCTGTTGCATAATGTACTGTAATGCAGAATTATCATAAAATAAAACAAACTCATTACCTAATAAATAGTGCCTCCAGTGCCTCCAGTGCTTCAATGCTTGGAAAATTGCATAGAATTCCTTGTCATAGGTTGATTATTTCTGTCTACTTTCATTCAGCTTCTCACTAAAATAGGCGACTGACCTGTCTTCCAGGCTAAGTACGGCCCCAATGGCTGTACCTCTAGCATCACAACGAACTTGAAAAAGTTTGTTGAAGTCAGGCAACCTCAATATCGGTCTCTCTGTGATCTTCCTCTTCAAGGTCTGAAAACTTTTCTCTGCTGCCTCTGTCCAGCAAAAAGGATGATTCACCTTCTTGATCGTATCCAACATGGGTGCGCAGATTTCACTGAAATTCTTGATGAATTTTCTGTAAAAACTTGCCAGTCCGTGAAAACTTCGGACTTCAAATAAAATCTTCGGGGATGGCCAGCTAACTATAGCTGCAACCTTTTCTGGGTCCATCTTCAACTCATTTTCTGCAATTACAAAACCCAGATACACTAACTCCTGCTGAAAAAAAGTACACTTCTTCAGATTTATTATCAGCTTATTCTGCTGCAACTTCCTCAATACACTTCGAACATGCCTGAAGTGTTCCTCTCTTGTCTTGCTAAAAATCAATATGTCATCCAAATAAAAAATTACAAATTTCCCAATGAACTCTTTCCGCACTTCGTTCATTAGGCGCATAAACGTACTAGGGGCATTACTCAGCCCAAATGGCATCACCAACCATTCATATAGCCCTTCATTCGTCTTGAAGGTTGTTTTCCACTCATCCCCTTCTCGAATTCTAATCTGATGGTAACCACTCTTCAGATCGATTTTTGTGAAGTATGCTGCTCCACTCAAACAATCCATCATGTCTTCCATTCTCGACAATGGAAACCTGTACCTGATGGTAATCTTATTAATAGCCCTCGAGTCTGTGCACATTCTCCACTCACCACCTTTCTTTGGAGCCAAAACTGTTGGAACTGCACAGGGGCTCATGCTTTCTCTAATCAGCCCTCTATCCAACAATTCATGTACCTGCTTCCTAATTTCTTCATTGTCCTTAGGACTCATACAATAGGCTGCTTTATTTGGGAGACTAGCTCCTGGTATGAAGTCAATGCAATGACTGATACTCCTCTTAGGAGACAACTCATCTGGAAGATCATCTACTATGATATCACTAAAATCCTGCAACATTTCCTGAATCTCCTCTGGTAAATCTATGATCTTTGTGTGCAGTACCACCGTCTTTGGCTTCCTTACAGCAACAAAATTTACCTCACTATCATCGATCTGTTTCAAAAATTATTTTCCACCCATCAGTAGCGCTTTAACCTCACTAGTTTCTGCTGTATTTTCTTCCTTGATGGGCACAAGCGTGTGTTTAATCCCATCCTTGACAAAATTGTAACAATTTGTCTTCCCATCATGAACCACTTTTCTGTCATACTGCCAAGGCCTCCCTAACAGTATATGACATACATCCATTGGCATAATATCACACATAAATTTGTCCCTGTATCTGCCAATGTGAAATTCCACTTCACACTGCTCATCAACTAATAGCTGATGTGCCTTCTGCAGCCACGACACCTTATAGGGAGTGGGATGCTTCAACCGTTTCAACCCCAACTTCTCCACCATTTCTGTGGCCACCAAATTATCTGTACTCCCGCTGTCGATTATTAGTTTGCAGCACTTTCCCTGTGACTTGAAAATTGTCCGGAATAAAGCTTTTTGTTGATCCGGTTCTACAACTTCTTTGGCTGGTTTCAGCAGCACTTTATTCAGCACCAAAGCTTCCCCTGTCTCAGACGCATTTTCTGCTTCCTGAGGTGGTGCCTCCGCTTCCTCTGTTTGGGCAACATAAGTTCCTCTACCACCCGCTAGTTCTCCTTCAGGGCACTCATAAGACTTGTGCCCCCACTTATGGCACCTATAACACTGGACAGATCCTCTGCCCCCACCATTTCCTCTTCCCCGCTGGTATGGTCGTCCTCCTCTAGTGTTATTGTCCTTCTCTGCTGTCCCTGAAGGTTTGGAACTGCTGCCTTCTTCGCTGGAACTTGTGCCTCTACCTCTGCCAAAAGCCTTCCCTTTTCCTCTGCCAGATCCTCCTCCTCTTCTGGCATTCTGCTTCCTGATTATCTTTTCTTCTGCTTTCAAGGCACAGTGATATGCCTCATCAATAGTCCTGGGTGAGAGAATACTGATTTCATCCAGTATCTCTCCTCTCAAGCCATTTACAAATCTGGCTGTCTTTTTAGGTGTATCTTCTATATACCCTGCTCTCAAATTCAACCTGTAGAATTCCTCCGTGTATTCCTTGACAATCAATCCTTTTTGCCTCAAATTCTGCACCTGTCTATACAACATAATCTGGTAATCTTTTGGCAAAAAAATTTCCTTCATTTTGGCCTCCATTCTGGCCCACTTTTTAATAGGAGGTTTATTCAGCCTCTTCCTTTCTGCCTGTACACTGTCCCACCACAAGGACGCATGTCCTTTCAGTTTGGTGGCAGCGAATTTTACCCGTTTGTATTCGCTGATTTCTTCAAAGTCGAAATACTTGTTCAACTCACTCAACCAATCCAGCAGCACTTCTACTGATAGATTCCCATCGTAAGTAGAAAGCTCATGTTTGGGCTTGATACTTGATAACAAAACTGACCTCAACAATCTAAGTTCAGGTCCTTCTCCTTCAAAACCATCTGTCGTTTCTGCAACCTCCTCATCACTGTAATCCCCTCCGTCAGGGTCCCTTCTTCTTCCAGCCTCCATTGCTACTAATCGCTCATTCAAAATTCGAATTTCCTCTCTCAGTCCTTCCTCTGCTAATCTGCGATTAGCTCTTCCTCTTCCTCGTCCTCGTCTACCAACCTCCATTTTCTCAGTTCACTAACCTGGCTCTGATACCAAAAATGATGGCGCCCAGCCCACTTACACGTGGCGATATATAACTGTGTTTACAATTGAATATTGAGATTCTGTGTGTGGGATTCGTAATCTGCCAAGTCACTTAACAACTCATCGAATTGAATGAACATGAACGTAACACCATAAATCACAGCGTCCGGTCACGGTACTTGGAGGTTTCTCGACTGCTGTGGCAATTAATTCATATCTATTGGGTGAGCTGTTGTATTAACTCCACCATACGTCGATCCTTGTGCCATTCTCCTCGATCTTTTCCAACTGCTTTCACCTGTGTGTCATTATTTTCTTTCGCAAGTTTGAGGGGAGGGTTTCTTTGGCCTCCTGAAACCCTTAGGCTCTGCACGAGCCCAACTGTTACACCTCTGCGCCTCTATGGGAAGGTTATCGTTCCCCTTCCTATCCAACACTCTGCTTTGGTGCTGTTGTGCGATTTTTTCCGTCACTTTCTCCGTCGGCAAACTCTGCAATGCAGCTCGATATTCGGATGGTTGGTAATTTTCACTACTGTTTGTCGTTTTATTTTGCTCTTCACGCCTGTATGTTCTTGCACTTTCACTTTCTGATGACTTCTCTGTATGATGTTTATTTTCGTTTCAGGTTTTGGACTGTCATGAAATCCCTGTGACCACTTACAATTCCAACAACAAGTCGCAGGTACTTCGCTCCTTCCCTGCTGGCAATTTCACGGTTTTTTATTCAATGTCTCTGACCATTTTTGCTCCTATGTGAGCAGGCTGACGGTTCAAACCCTGGGATGCTTATTCCGTTCAATCTTCGAACCCTTCGGTAAGTTTTTCCAGGTTCTCTCTGTCCTATTCGCACCTCATTTTCTCGTCAAATTGACTCCTCAACTATGTTCAAATTCTAACAAGAAATTGCTGTGGGTTTTCTTTGCAGGTTCGTGTCGGGTTTACTCATCAGGTGGCTTTTCTGTAATGTCGAAACCCCAAGGGTAGGGTCGACTACATTCCGCACTTTCTGTACTTGAATTTGTAACTTCTAGTTATAGATGTTGGTCGGCCGTTAGAGTTTTACTCTGTAATTGATCTTAAATTGAGGAATGCCTTGTGGGCTTTATCGTTTTGTTGTAGTCAAAAGATTATTATCACAAATCGTTGTTTAGTTTCACGTTTTGAGACTCTGTCTCTACCCCTTTGGACAATTTCAGAACTTTGACGACTTTTAAATATAAAACGGAAATTCTTCTCTTTGCAATCAATTTTTAAATTCGCTATATAACAGGAACTTACCGGTCTATCCCTGTGGTTGTTTTATTGATTGTTTCCGCCGTGAAGTTTAAGCTTTGTTCGTTCTTAAAGGTGTAGAACTCCCTCTGCTGTCTGCGTAATTATGTTATTTTAATGAATAACGAACGTTCCTTCTCCTGTGCGTGGTATCTTGTCTACTCTGGTTCAAACTCAGGTTCTTTTCAATTCGCTTCTGTGCGCAAGTTTCATGCCAACATACTTTACATATGATAGTAGAAAAATGAGTTTTTCTTCACAAATAATTCGAATGAACATTAACAATTTCTACTAGAGGAAATTAGATTACATATGGCTTTCGAATTCTATCTTTTTGTTTTGTATCTCTTTTTTTCTGAAGGAAAAATTCGAACCCCCAGCAAAATGAAATTCTGCTATTTGTATGCTTGTAGAAGACAATTTGTTCTATTTTTCGGTTGAACTGTCAACCTTATTTTTCTAACTACATTTTCAGTTTCATAAGAAAAAACATCTTCTAATTAACTACAAAAACATTATATTCCCCTAATCCTACTGTTATTGTCTAAATGACGAATAATAAAAGTAATTAAAAAAAAAAACACAGGTTCAGTAACCTGTCTATGAACATATGTAACCGTGAGACAATTAGCCATCTTTTGTCCGCTCCGAGTTAGATGCTCCTACCTACATCAATCAAGGCCTTGAATATATTTAAGCAATGAAATTTTGAAAATACTTATATGGACAAAGAGAGAGGAAAATATGTCTTAACCATAAATCTTAAAATACCATGACGGATGAAATCTCTAAGGGTACACTTTTTTTTTCTCTTTTTTTTTGAAAACTTAGTAGTGCCTCTCTATTCTTTATTCATACCATAAAACAAAAATGAAGGTTACATCAAAATATAAAACATTTGACCTCAACCTCCCCGAACTGAGGTCTGTTGGTCATGTTAAAGAGTTATATGCCATTCAAATCTAAAAATGTTTAAAGCCGTCTCTTACTATATTTAAGGGTCTATTGTCTATATTAACATGCATAAATGTATAGAAAGATTATATGGTATCTGTATTCATTAGAAAACAGTAGAAATTCAACAAATTCAGACCTCAGAAGACTCAATTGCTGTCAAGTCTTTGTCACTCGATCGAGGCATGTCAACCTTATGGATATTTTTTATTTTTCTATCAATACATCGGAGACAAACATTCTACTTGTGGTTCTATAAATGGATGTCTTCGATATCTCTGTGAATATCCACAAGGATTAAGGCTGCCCGCGAGTCCCCCCAATCCCTTGGATTGTCTGCTACAGGTATTACAAGGATCTGGTAAAATTAGGTTCATATCTTCCTTAGCTAGTTCTTATTCCTCTTTCGCATTTAAATCATGTTCCCATCCAGAAATAAAGGATTTGACATGGTTGGGTGTGCCATGTGAGTAAGCCTGAAAAAGGTTCTCCATTATTTCTTTGCCATACTTCCGTCCTAGGAATAAGTTAAATGCCTAGGATACGTGAATAGGCATATGTCCATAATAAAATTAATTAATTGATTAAAATTAATTCATGGAATATATTTATTTTTATTTTCTAAATAAATTAATAGGAAATTAGAGGTACCTTTAATTCTATAATGAATCACCTAAATTATACTGTATTCTCTGATCTAAAATACATAGGTTTTTACACCGTTGTAAAAAACCCATTTCATACTTGAATTTCGAATATATAAATGTCACTTAATTTCTATCATATTCTCTAATCTAAACTACGTAGTTTTTTCCACCTTGGTAAAAAAACAAACTTCACAATTTAATTTAGAAAATAAGAAAACAAGAAAGTCCAGAATATTAACTTATGAAATTTTCTCAAAATATAAGTTGTGGGTAACCTAAAAACAACACTTCGTGGAATTTTAACCTAAACTTTTCCATAATTACTCGAACGTGGTAATTTTTTTTCTTTTTCTTTTTTATGTAACATTTTTTAATTTTAAATTAACAAAAAAAACTAATTTATGAGGTGTATATTATTTGTTTTATTTAGAATTTAATCTCAAGAAATTCTAAGGCTAAAATTGTATGGAGAACAGTTGGCAATGGGAACAAAGTCCCATAGAATATTTAGGGTTGATCAAGTGAGACACAATCCTAGGAAAGATAATTTATCCATCCAACATTAGGGATATCCATAGCCTTTATCTAAATACAACCAGAAAAATAAATTAAAAATATATAATAATTGCTAGAAACTTTACATAACTATTAATCCTTAGATCATAATGATATAAAAAAAATATCAAGAAATTTATCATGGAAAGAAAGTATGGTACCAACCTTTAGCAATAAAGTGTGTCCCTGCACTCATCCCTTTTTTATTTTTCAAGTGCACCTGTCTAGGTCATTAGGATTAATTAAGTTGATAACTTACTATATTTCACAGATTAGTGGGAGAATATATGGGAGGTCTCCCTAGAAAAATATGGCCAATCCAGGAAAAAAACATAGGGAATTTTCCAAAATTATTCTTGACTTTGAAAAACATGAAGGAAAATGCGAAATGTCACTTTTAAACATAAGAATTCAAATTCAAACAAAAAATGGTGGCGAATCAAGAACTTTTGAAAGATCGTATTTATAGGCCATCAAAAATATTTCAAACCATGTCATCATGCATTTGCAATAATTCGAAGGATGTCCACAGGGCCTCTTTCAAATATGTGTTCAATTCAAAAGATAAGGCCATTAGATTTCTTTGCAAGAATATCTTAATTTATCCACTCTATAGAGAAAGGGAATTTTGATCCATTCAAAGAACACTTCAAGTCAGATAGGGTAAAACCATCCTATTGTGAGGTAACTCTTTGAAATACAAATAAGTAAAGGTTGGAGTTGATGCCAAAACTATCACTTTAGATTTGACAAATGACCTATCAAGTTGTAATATCAAAATAACTCCAATTCAATGTTATGTTGTAATTTTACCTATGGCCATGCCAGCTTGCAAGGATACTTTCAGTGAAGTATGTATGCTACCATTCAGATTAAAGGAAATCCATGTTGTTGAATGCATTATGCAAATTTCATGAAAATAAATTGTAAGAAAATTTAGGTTACAAAAACATGTAGTATAATAATGCAAAAATCAACATGAAAAACATCACACATTCCATCACTAAAATTCTATCATCCTTTTCAACATTATATGTATCTTATTTCTCATTTTCACAATTTTATTGTCGTTACTCTCACTAGTAAAATTTACATGTTGAATTACAGCTTCTAGCATGAGAACACATCAACAAATTGGAATTTGAGATGAACAAAATGAGATAAATAGAATGCTTCATTTCAATTACATCAAGATAGTGCATAAGAAAAGAGATTGTTTAAATTCCTATTGAGATGGACTTTGTCACCTATTTTTGTTGCGACAAACACCCTCCAAAATTTTACCTATACTTGAATCTTAGAGCTTACTATGGACCTATACATTGGTCATTCCATGTCACTTCTTGACCAATCGAAGTCACTTGCTTACATATGAACAATTTTCAAGGAGTTCAAGAGTGAAATCTTTTAAGAAAACTTGAACAAGCATATCACAATCCATTGAGACAGGTTTTGTGCAATTTTCAACCCATGTTCACAGTCACCAATCATTGTTATTGAAAGTACCTCACTTTTTGCTGCGTTTTACTTCTATTTTGGTGATTTTTTCAAATTGTAGGTTTTTGCACCATCTCTTTCAAGAGTTTCGTTTTCATGCTTTCAATTGTCCCTTTTTCTTTCTTTCACTTTTGTTAGTGTGATTTTCATGTTATCTTCACTCTGGCATGGGTCACTTTCACTTTCATTTGGGTATTGGAAGTGTCATTCACTTTAGAGAATATCTTTCACTGATTCATGTTTTGAAGCAGAACTGGAACATTTATATTGTCGATTAATCTGTAGAATAACAAAACAATCCTCTACATAACTGACACTTACACTGATACTCCAACGACACTAGCACTCATACATACAATGTATTTATCGGTGGTTAAATTCAAGTTAATTTTAATAATTTTTGTTAATACTCGATAAAAGACAACTCTCTTTTTTATTATGCATGTATTAGAAAACCATGCAACCCTCGAAACAAAACTAATAATCATACTTCAACAACATTCCAAATATTATATATATATATATATATATATATATATATATATATATATATATATATATATATATATATATATATATAAATATGCTGTCAAAACTCCCGTGTATATATATATATATATATATATATATATATATATAGATATATTTAAATCCAAATTAATTAATTTTTTTTTTTATTGATATTAGTCAATATTGAGAAAATGGCTCATAGTTTTGGTTAATTTGGTTTTAACTAGTTTTATTATAATAAAAGTTCTTCATTACTAGTAATAATAGTAGTTCAAAAAAATTGAGCAATTTCATCGTGCAAGAGAGGGAAGCACTATGTAAGTAAGCCTCATGTTATTCAATGAACATATATGCATATATGGTCTAGGCCATTTGTCTTTGGTTTATAAATTATCACAAAGTTCTATGTTGTTTCAACTAACGTGAAAAACCATGTTTTGGGGGCCATTTTTTGGGCCATTTTTTCTTAGGGTTATAAACTGTGATAGTATCTCTATACAATCTTCTATTTGAAAAGATAAATCTAAATTAACTGTAAATCATTGTAAATTTATTATGAATCTCCATACTATAATTGTTAAAACTAAATATTATATTCAAATGAAAGTTTGGAATTTAGTAATAATTTTATATATGAAATTCAATATTATTTTCAAAATCAAATAATATTAATATACATAAACTATTTAATTTAATTATAATTCATTTTTAAATAATAATTTTTTAAATATTTTTATTTAGGTTATATATATATATATATATATACACGACATGATCTTTTTTTGTTGTCATAATTAAATTATCTCATTTTAGGTGTCTGTCAAATTAGGTCAGACAATTGGTATTACATTATCATCGTCACAAGACTTAAGGTATTTAAGGCCAAGGGGTGACTTTACCACTCCATCACATGCACTTTCTTGTGTAGATCTCAAGAGTAAAACGATTTTCCACAAGTTGAGAGATAGGAAAAATGGTAACTATTAGTAATTGGGAGATTATAGGAATAATTTTATCCATCACAGAGAGAAGAGGCAAAGGTGGGTCACCGAGACCAATGAAGTATGTGAAATCAACCTAAAAAAAAACCTCTGAGGTCAAGCTTGAAATAAAAAACACATGCGGGAATGGTGGATTTCATGGTTGAGTCAGAAATCTTATTTGTTTAAAGTTTGGAATTGGGGTTATAGCTATTATTATTTCTGATCTATGGATTCTAATTTCTCCCAGTTTTGGATGACCTGTCGTGTTGGGTAAAATACATGTAATTAAAACATCAATACCATTCCTTGATTGATGGGTTTCTATTGGGATCTCCTTCATAGATGCAAGGTGGTTTTTAAAATCTATCCCTTGATTGTGATAATGATATTACAAAGGTGGACTATTGTATTAGAGGGAAGGCTCTCAATACCTAGCCAAGGCTTAGGAACCACTATGGGAGGACACTTTTATTCACATTAATCCTAGCAGTTGTAGGTTATATATGGAGATAATTACCCTATGTAACTTTAATAATCATCAAATTGTTGAGAATGATGTTGGAATATTCAATATTCATGGAGTATCTTGCATATTATGTTTGGGTCATGTGATCTGTTAAAGGTAATTGAAATTGATGTGTGTCATCCTATTAATGTGTTGGCCATAAGAACAAAAATATAAGAAACAAATGCCAAGAAACTTGATAGTAAAACCTTTAGCTAAAAATTAAAGTATTACATGTATTACATAATTCATGAGAACATGGCTCAAGTGGGATTGAATCAAGTGATTGGGAGAGTAGAAATAATTATGGTGCACATACATTTTATTTTCGCATTGGCCCAACATGGATCCACTACAAAGGATCCCACCCCCATTGAATAATTTTACTATTAGTACCTTTTATTAATAGTTAAGAACCTTCACGCATTTTCTAGCTAGTGTTAGAGGTATGCATCATAGTGCAATGTTTTTAGCTAGTTTAGACTTGATTAAGACTTTTAAATTTTGTTGACGAGATGAATTCACCCTATTATTAGTAAACTTGATTTCTATGGGAAGGTTGAGATCATCTAATTCATTTTTGAACTTGTATGTGTAATTTTTCTTTTAAAAAATAAATAGAATGATCAAAATCCAACTTACAAAAATAAATTGTAATAACTGAGATAATCTAAATTTAAAATATTAATTTATAATAATTAATTTCATTAATTATAATGAATTTTATGTTATTTAATATTAAATACTTATAACTAAAAATAATAATAAATAGTACCTTTGAATATCCTAACTTGCATAAGATGATAAAAAATTAAATTCCCCTTATGTAACCAATAGGGTGTTCTCCTATCGACTCAATTTCAAGTATCATAGTGATGGATACTAGTCGTAAGGCTCAAGGAGTAGGCTTATCTTTAGCCCCTTGTGGTAAGTCTCAATGAGTACACTCCCACACCCTCATATTTTGCTAATTCACCATGGTAAAATGTAAAAAGGGAGACTATTCAATTTGAATATAGAAACTGACAAAAATATATTTCACAACATCCAATATTTCCATATATTTATCTCCCATATAGTTATGGACATCCTAGAAAAACTATGTTCAAGAGGGATAATTTTGAATATTGGAATTTTTTAATTAATAATGAAAAATATTTTACAATTTTAAAAGGTTATTTCATAATTATTATCAAAACATAATCTAATAAATTATTTTGTTAAAGAGTGAAGTACATATCTATGCCATTTTTATGGGGTGAAAATGTGACTGAACATGTAAATGTGTGTTTCAATAATTTTAGGTAAGGATGAGCCGGTCGAGAAAAGATACATGCCACAACCATTTTTATGAAAGTACAAATGAAAATATGCATATGTATACTTTCGTAATTTTTACAAAGATTAGGTGATGCACAAAAAACCACAACCACACATTCACCTTTGAAGGTGGTTGGTGTATGCACTTGCACACCTTCACATTTACACTACCCTCCAAAACATGAAGTGGTGGAAGAGTATTAAGTTGAATTTGAAATTATCTAGGCAACATGAGGAATGAATAATTTGAAGGTTGAGTAGAGATGTGCAAAATCCAAAGGATACATTTTTCATGTAATGGTGTACCATGATTATATTGGCATGCATTTATTGTCAATAGATCAATGAAAACTTTGTGTGCATGAATTTTGTTAATGAATGGTGTCCATATCAAATGTTGAGGCAAGCATTAAATTATCTCTAATGTAGATTATATGTTCATGGAAATTTACTCGAAATCAACATTCCACATGGCCACCCTGATAATGTTTCAAGTATTGATTGAAATTTTCCATTCGGCTATAGATCAAACATATGTAAGAATGAGGAGAAAAAATGTTATGCATGGAAGATGATTGAACAATTGGAATAAAAAAAAATTGAAATGTTGGAATCGTTATGGAAATGTTAATATAAATATAAAAAGATGATATATTTAGTGATGTCAATGGATAAATGATAGATAGAGAGAGATAACTTAAGGTTCCATGGCCTAAGTTAATTAGTAAGAGTTTTCTATAATTGAAGAGAGGTTGAGAGACAATTTTTTACAATTTTGTAGAATTAAATTGAGAGGGAGAGAGAGAGATATATATATATCATTGAATATTGGTTTTTACCCAGGGGATATTTTTCCCCTTTATGTCGTGCATTCTTTAGATGTTGAATGTTGTATGTATTCCTTCTTTCAATTTTTTCTATTCTAGAAGTTCACATGTCTAGGTAATTAGTGGTACGTAATTAGATAAGGTATTGTCTTTTAAAAATCATTGGGAAGAAGTGTGGGAAAGACACACTTGAAACATAAATAAAATCCAGAAAAAAATTATTGGTGCTTTTCAAAAATTATTCTTTTCTTTGAAAAACACTAAGGCAAGTTGAAAAGTTCAAATTTGAAGGAAATACTTCAAATCCTAATAGAAAAGGAAAATCCATTTAAAAACTTTGAAATAAGGTATGTATATGCCATCGACCATCCCTTAAGAGATACCAACAAGAATTCAAAAAATCAACCTTGTAGTTCATAAGCATATTCTAGATATGTCCATGGGGAGTATTTCAAATATGTGGTTCACTCAAAATATAAGGTCATTAGGCTTCTCTGCAAGAAGAGATTGGTCAATCCACTTTGCAGATAATACTTGAATAAATATACAATGAGAATTTTGGCCCATTAAAAGAAATAATTAAGCCAAATAGGGGCCATTAACCCCATTTGATGGAATCCTTTGAAATACAAAGAGGGAAATGTTAGAGTGACTTCCAAGTTTATCACTTTGGTTGTGAAAAAGTCCCTATTTACATGTAAGAGCTACGTAGCTCCCACTCAATGTTAGTCTTCCATTTATCCAATGTCCATTCAAACCTATAATTATATTTTCAATGAATCATGACCATCATCACTTAGGTTCATATAAATCCTTTTTTTTTAATTGATTACGTGTTTCAAGAAAAGAAACCCTAAGCCAATCAGAATTGCAGAGGCATGTAGTGCAACAATATAATAATCAACATGCAGCGCATTGTACATATATGAGTTCAATTTCCCAAATCATATAAAATAAAAATATAACTTGATAAATTTTTTGTACAAAAAATCATCATAGAAATGAAATACTTAGCTCTTAGTAAGCTAGTGTAAGGAGGTGTGCTATTAATAAGAAATTTTCCATCAAACCATAAAAAATCCTCTATTATTCCACCCACAACCTATTTTTGAAACCATTAGTCTGAAGGAAATAGGCTCCATATGCTTAGGTCACTCATCCCAACTACTTGCTTTCAGGATTATAAAAATTATTCAATGCATAACTATCTAGGAAAGCTTCTACCTTTCCTAGCCCTCACACTCCATTCCACTACAAAACAAAACATTGGGAGTATACCTTTTCTATTCTAAACATTTATTTTATTTTTCTATAAGGAACCTATTTTCCCTTCTCAATAGTTCCTTAGGAAACCCACTCACTCTTTATTATTCTCAAACTGTGAATGGGGAGTCTAATATATTGTTTTCCTAGTTCAAAATCAACCCAAAAGAGTTTCCTCTTAGATCTCGATCACTTATGGTTAAGTCAACATCAATTTATAAGGATTTGAATTCATTCCTCTTAACATCGCCTATATTCCCCTTCACAAGTGGAAATGTCTCCTATAAATCAAGTTCCCAATTTTCTCTTTGATAGATCCACCTCGTGACTTCACATATTTAAATTGCAATAATTAATATGAGAACACATCAACAAAACTGATTTTTAGATGTAAAAATAATACCAATAGAATGTTCCATTCCAATTACATGTAGAGATTTATTGATAAGGAGGATCATTTAAATTACTATCATATTGAACCTCCATTTTCTTGTAAACATGGAATATGAAATTTCCCCCATCCATCGCTTAGATTTTATTGATTTTTGGTTTTATATTTTAATAAGACTTTTCTTTAAGACATGAAGCTTAGCATAATAGTGAGATTTATAGAGAAAAGAATTATTTTTTGTTCCTTTTTTTGATGCCCCGAAATTAAGTATGAAAAGTAATTATATCAATTATATGATTTATAATCAACACCCAAACTATTAGCTAGTATTGAAATTTCAGAAACATGAGTAGAGACGACATACTTGTAATGATGATATTCCCTAATTGAAACTCTGAAATTGAATGTTATTTTAACTCTACTAATCCCAAAAAATACTTTGGGGATGACTCTCCACCCAACCGTAAGCTCAACTGCACATAATATTTCTACACTTTGCCACCTTCGAGCCCTCAATCAACGTACTACTACCAGGGAATATTTTGTCTCACAAAACTTTTATCGAAAGAAAATGGATGAAGGAATGATGAATTTCATCTTCCTCATTGTAATATCTCGTTTCAGGGATATCTCTAAAACACGACAAACTCCAACTGGATATTGACTAGGAGGGCATTTACCGGATATTTCACCTCTAAAAAAGAGGACAAGATCCAGAGGCTACCTGGCCCTTTCCAGACTCTGTCTAAGAGTGAAAAATAAACACACCAAATGGTATAGAACTAGAATGCTCAAAAACAGTAATAGACATACAGTAGAAAGAGTATACACAACCACGACAACAACGAAAAATACAGAAACCCATCCAGAAAACGTATAGAAGAAATATTGAGGCATTTTATTAATCTGAGAAATGTAATGGAGTACAATAGGCTAATCTTGCACAAGGAAAGTGAGAAAACACTCTCAAAGAATACCAGAAATGGATGCTCTAGGAAATACGTCCTAGTTGCTGGAAACTACTGTGTAGCTTCTACTGCTGGAATGGACAGAAAAACTAGGGGCTGATCCCCTTGCTGGAATAAGCTGAAAATTGGCAAACCTCCTCTCCTCGGTAACCCGAACAAGATCCAAGAACCATTCCAAGAATGGAAAACTCCAGAAATCACTAGAAACTTCCTCCCCAATGAATTACGTTGGCCTCCAAGGAAGTGTGTAGTGGATAAATAGAAACAACTGAAATACTGCCACAAACTCCGCCGAAAACCTCCGATGAGCAATGGCTGACCGTCTACTCAAAATCCCACCGAAATCACCTGCAGAAACCCCAAACTGAAGCTCCTCCACAATATACTGAGTCCTCTCTCCCAGTGACTATGCAGTCTCTATAAGCTCCAGCTCTGTAACAAACCCAAAAAATGGAACGACACACAAAATACTAAAAAACAAAACCTTGCTCGAGCAGGCACTAAAAGTACCCCGGGGCTAAGGGCGAGATCTCCGACCGGAGACACTCAATGCACTAAAAAGTGCTGCAGATATGCTAAATAGCCAACATGCTCAAGAATACATAAGTCTCAGTCCAAAATCATCAACTCAGGAATAAATTAAATGAGGAGGCTCCTCCATCTTGTATAACATTGGTTTCCCTCCAAAACCCAACATAGCCTCTCTCTCTCCTCCACATCCTCATTCTTATTTGCATAGAAGCTTGCAGAAGCTTCTAGAGTGCACATAGGCCCCCTCCTCTATGTGGTGTTAGGCTACCCCTTGACTCCCACTTAAGTCACAACGTTGTGCTACTAGGTGGATGTCTTATTTCACTTAAGTGAGTTAGACCCTCTTCGCTCACTTTTTGTTTATTTACAAACTATAGATGGTGAAATAATCAAAATATACCTGGAAAAATGTTGCTTTTCCTCAAGAGATGCCTGAACAAGCCTCCTCTCTAGGTTATGCTCCCCCACTGGCACTGCAAAATGTGCCTCGGTCCCAGATGCGCCACTGAATCTTCCCTGTCCTCTGCATCACCCTAATATGAAAGGATATCTTAATGCCAAGATCCCAAACTAATCTCTCATGGTACCAGTCGACCAACAATCCTCCCAGATCCCATCACCACCATGGCCAATAATCGCCCAAGTCCCACGACTTGGACTGCGCACTGCCTCTGGCTATGACTGATGCTCTAAGAGGCGAAGACCATGACCCCTGATGCACTATATCTATGACTGTGTAAGCTATCCCATCAACTATGTACCAAATCATCACCTCTCTCCAATCCAAGTCCTGACTCAATCCCACGCTGATCCTACTCTGTTGAAATCGGGATAGAGTGCTGAAGAAACAACGACCTGTGCCTCCCTGCCAGCTGGAATATGTATCATCTGCTATGTCCAAGAGGCCCTACTCCGTTTTGCTCCCTACGAAGAATACAGTACCATCAAGAGGGTACCAACTCATGATCTCCCCCCATTCCATCTTGGAAGAAGAATCTGATGTAGCAACAACTACTTCATATGGAACACACCTGGAGTGTTGCCGCCAACCTGTAATGAACTCCCACTACTCTGCCCTATCTGCCAATAAAAACTGCCTGTAGAAGGAAGCCCCTCTCTCTATAATGTGCCAAAGTGGGCAAGATATGTTGCAAACTCCATCGATGTACTCTTGGAGAGTGCTATCCACTAAAAATACTACAGCTCTGCTGACTGCATGTACATCTATCTGCGCCTCATCCCTGTGTCGACCCACATATGGATGCTCCACCATATCCAACAAATCCTCCCACTCCTGATTAGGAATTTCATGCTCCCGCTATCTATTGGCCCCCTACAGAACAATCCCATCAACCTCCAACACCTCCAGAGGATATGGATCTCCAACTGCTGTCACCGTACTCGATGTTAGTGCATCTGACTGCCCCACCTTAAGGGCTGACCCCATTGTTAGCCGCATATCCTTAATCGGCTCAATGTGGGCGCCCATCTGGCTCTCCCCCATAGGAATATCGTGCCTAATTTGAATAGTGTCCTCCTCTGTCGACTCAAGATCCATCACCTGCTACTCTAGCTAAATCGTCACAAGTGACTCTTCACCCACAGTATCTCCCATAGAGTCCCATGACTGCTCACCCTAAACACTGGAATGCAGCTCCGGTCTACTGCCACCATCTCTACATGACTGCTCTCACTCCTCAGAAGCATCCTCAACTGATCCTATGGACTCATATGAAAAAGAGTCCTCACCTTGGCATACAGAAGGAATGACCTCATGTTCTACCTCCACCACCTCATCTGTAATGAATATGCCATCCGCCCTCTCGATAAAGTGTCGATACAATGTCTAGAGCCCAGACACATACTAGCATGCTACCTCTATTGTACCCAGTATCCTCTACTCATGCATGATATCGACATGCCCTGAGGGAAAAATGATGCATGTCTCTCTCATGACCCGCTCCTCAAGTGTAGGCTCAGCGATGACTGATGTGTCACCCCTACAGAGGATCATCTCATCTCCTAACCTGTGGCTGTCAACTAGCACCCCGTCCCAGAGCCACCACTGATAATTCTCTCCCCTAGTGTGCTAAGTGTCATCCAAATATCTTGGGTGAGCCTCGCATACCCTGCTGCTAATGCCCAAGGTGCCAAAGGACAGCGAAAAAATCAACTGTGCCCGTGAGTGATGTAGAAGAGGGTTAGGTGCATGATTCCCCACAGATACCGTCAATTATCGCTCATATGTCTCCCCATCGATCCTGGGTGAAATACCCCCAAAGGTAAGCCCGTTGTCCCTGTCCGTTAGTCTCCTTGGAGGCAATACTCTAAGACCCTGCTGTGCAGCACCATACGCCCTCGCATACCACCGATCATCCATGTACTCCTCAACATGCCATTGCACACGCGCATACTTACGGCATCTTTGCTAGATACAGAAAGCTGTTGTACCACCTGTACCATCTCGTGCCCACGGCCTTTCCTTGAAGCCTTCAGTCCTCCTTGAGCGCTCTCAATGTGATGTGGGACACTCTTACTCCTGATACAGTCCCACACTACGGTACACCCTCGCTTACAGCTCATGTCCCGCCGACAGTCATGCTCAATGCGAGGTCCCCACACATCCATGGATGTGATGTCCTAGAGCTGTGCCTCTACATATCGGACTACCACCAATCGGTATCATCATGTCCACCGTCGCATCACTATACCTACCAACAAATGGATCATCAATGCAAATCCTCCTCGAGGGGTCCGAGAAGTGAATCTCCCTATGGGTCAGTAGTGTTACCACCACTGATCGGCTCCGCTGCGTCCTCTGTGCCCCACACAAAGGTGAAGAATCCTTGGCCCCATACAAGGTGCCATCTGGTGGCCTGCCAATGCCACCTCCTCCGACAGGCTCCTGCCAAGGTATGTTGACCACCCCGTGATCCCGTGTATGAGTGTCATACCAAGACAACCTAGGGAGTCTGCCCATAAACTGGTTGGCCACTGGAGCTGACCGAAACTCCCCTAGCGGATGCACATGCTCTACTGCTAGGCCAACTGTACCCTCCAAGACATAGTCAACTGACCTGCCTGGGAAATGATAGGTGATCCCATCTGGATCCCAATGCCAATTTGGGGTTCCTGTATTCCCAGCACCTAGGAACTCCTGCTGAACTACACCCAGGTCCACCACCATCTCCATAACCCACTCCACCAGGTACCAACTCAAAATCTCTTGCCATCCAACCTCAACATGTGGATGTTTCACCCTGTGCAACCCCGATCATCTCATCCTGCTAACCAAGTCAATGTATGAGATTTGACTAGGTGACTCCATCTCTCTCTCTCCAATGGGAAGAGGTGTCCCAACAGCGATGCTAGTCTTGTCCATGCATGACTGAAGGGGAATGAGGGGAATGATCGATGCTGCGACGTTCCTGCGGTTGTGCCATCGGGGAATCCGGTCGTTCCCAATGGAACAAGCAGCCGCAGACCGGCCTGAACCACTCTCATGCCCTGCAGCTCCCTGTCCTGCAACAAAATGGCCTCCCATTCTGATGTGGCCTTCCCTTTCAAAACTAGAAGGTCTTCCTGAAGTCGATGATACCACTGCCTGCGACCATCATCCAATACCTCTGTATCTCCTAGTGCCTCATCCAAGGTGGATACATCTCCTAACACCTCACTCATCTATCGTGTGCTTCTACCACCCAAAAACTCGGACACAGCTTCGATAAGCACCTCAATGGATGGCTCTACTAGGGTAGGCTCTACCTTATCCACTACGATATCAACCGACATGGTCAAGAAGGTCTCCAATGAGGGTGAGTCCTATGTCACACTAGACGTATCCTTGAAGTCCCTGTAATCTTGTGTGCCCTAATCCTCCAAGTGTGAGGTAACCATTTTGATGGTTTCCCCCTCCGATACTCGGCAAGCTGGAAAGAGGCATCCAGCTTCTCCACCCAAGCTTTTTCTGAATGCTTGTATGACCCATCAAATTTCGGTAAATGGAATCTGCCCACTGTGCGCTGCAAGCCCCCATCATGTGAGTGCTTGTTCCCTCTGTGAAAGTTGCGGGGTTTTCTATCCCATTGGAGCTGAACAAAATATACGAGATGAAGGGAATCCACCGAACTCCACGCCCATATGCCTAATGCCGTTGAAATAATCACCCAGCAATGGCAGAAATACGGCTCTGGCACCGTGCTGGACTCGCGTCTACACCCGGAAAAGTAGGCATAGTGGAACGTGTGGGTGTATGTGATGCCATATACTGAGTGGCATCATGCTCCAGCAAATGGTGGGATGTGCCTGATCCCTCGCCAATCTAGAAACCCCTTTGGGTTTCATGCTGTCTAGCCTCCATAGTGGTGAATCTCTGCCCCATCACCTCAATCTGCCTCGAAAGATCCTGTACTAATTTGAGGATCATCTCCCCAAATCTCTTCGCATCATCATCACCTGCAATCGACTCCTCCTGCTCTGTGTCTCAGGGCTCCTCTTCATTACGTGTCTATCATAGGCTCCTCGTATTGTGTCTGCAAGCTCCTCCCCAAACTTGAAACACTTCTACTCGAGAATACATATTTCAACTTCGGCCTCTAATTTTACCAGTAAAAATTGCTCGACGAGTATAATTTGGGAAGGTGATCCTTGCCCAAAACCCAGAGAAACCTAGAAATGTTTTCTTCTAATTCCAACCTTCAAAATCTGACCCTTTGTAGCTTGCCCCTCTTCCAATTTCGTTTTAACACTTTACGCTCCCTGCCTCTCAATCGTTTCTCTCAAAACTGTTGGCCTACTGTTGGGTCTTCTTTCAGATGTCATAGATCATAGGCTAAGAAAGAACTATGCTTTGATACCAGTATAATATCCTGTTTCAGGAAAATCTCTAAAACACGAAAAACTCCAACCATAGATTGACTGGGAGAGCCTTTACTAGATATTTCACCTCGAAAAAAGAGGACGAGATCTGGAGGCTACCTGGCCCTTTCCAAACTTTCTCTATGAGTGAAAAATAAACACACCAAATGGTATATAACTAGAATGGTCAAAAACAATAATAGACATACAATAGAAAGAGTATACGGCAACCACAGCAACAACGGAAACTATGACAACTCATCCAGAAAACATATCGAACAAATACTAAGCCATTTTATTAATCTGAGAAATTTAATGGAGTACAATAGGCTAATATTGCACAATGCAAGTGAGAAAACACTCTCAGAGAATACTGGAAATTTTTGCCCTAGGAACTGCATCCTAGCTGTTGGTAAATACTATGTAGCTGCTACTACTGGAATGGATAGAGAAAATAGGGGCTGATCCCCTTGCCAGAATAAGATGAAAATCAGCAAACCTCCTCTCCTCGGGAACCGAGACAAGATCCAAGAACCATTCCAAGAATGGCCAACTCCAGAAATCACTAGAAATTGCCTCTCCAGTGAATTATACTGGTCTCCAAGGCACTGCGCATTGGCTAAATGGAAATAGATGAAATAATGCCACAAACTCTGCCAAAAACCTCTGATGGGAAAAGGCTAACCCTTCATTCAAAATCTCGATGAAATCACCTATAGAAACCCCAAACCGAAGCTGCTCCACAATGGATTGTGTCCTCTCTCCTAGTGACTACACAGTCTCTATAAGCTCTAGCTCCACAACAAACCCAAACAATTGAATGACACAAAAAATACTGAAAAACAAAACCTTGCCCGAGCATGCACTCGAAGTCCCCTAGGGCTAAGGGCGAGATCTCCGATCGGAGACACTCAATGCAGTAAACAGTGCTCCAAACAGGCTAAATAGCCAACATGCTCAAGAAGACATAAGTATCACTCCAAAATCATCAACTCAAGAATGAATGAAATGAGGAGGCTCCTCCATCTTTTATAACGTTGGTTTCCCTCCAAAACCCAATGTATCCTCTCTCTCTCCTCCACATCCTTATCCTTATCTCAGCAGAAGCTTGTAGAAGCTTCTAGAGTGTACATAGGCCCCCTCCTCTATGTGGTGTTAGGCCCCCCCTTGACTCCCACTTATGTCACAACGTTGTGCTACTAAGTGGATGTCTTATTTCACTTAAGTGAGTTAGACCCCTTCACTCACTTTTTATATATTTACAAACTATAGATGGTGAACTAAACAAAGTAGAATATTCCAATTCGCTGTCGCTAATTAGGAATATTACAGATCATCAATTAAATAGATGAAGCAATGGAAATGGGTCCACATGCACACATTCCATGTGTCAACATACAACATTTATTTCTTTATTTTATGTTTTACTTAATTTCATATTTCACTTAATTTAACTCTTTCTTATTTTATTCCTTTTTATAGTTTATTAACTTATTTTTACTATGTTTATAGATTACTTACACACACACACACACACATCTCTCTCTCTCTCTCTCTCTCTCTCTCTATATATATATATATATATATATATATATATATATATATATAACTCTAGTATTGTTATTTACTATTTTATTTGTATAATATTACTATATTCTCTTTATTATTTATTATTTCTTTACTATTATTACATTTTATCTAGTTTTTACTATTTATTTACCATTATTATATTTTGTTTTTTGTAAGTTATTTAGTTATGTTTTAATATTAATTTATTATTATTATTATTATTAGGGGACATTACATACTCCCCCTCTTTAAGGAACTTCATCCCAAAGTTAAGTTGAATTATTTAACATTTTATTTTATTTACTTATTTATTACTTCATATTTACCCCACACCCTCTGTGGAACTAGTATAGCCAACACGCATTGAAATTTTCCACAACACCAAAAAAATCGTAAGGAATATTTGTCCTTTCTCCCATTTTCGAAACCACATTCAAGACTCATCATTGTATACAGTAGCTTATGGCTGGTCCCATTGTCGAGGAAAATACTCAAGGACTTTGGGAATCTTGAAAGGCTGGGTCACTCCCTCCACAATCACTAACGTGTTCAACCCCAGGCATTGAAGTCCTTACATCCCCACCAGAATTTGGCATCACAATCCAATATCAGACACTTGACCTCCTCAATATGGTCCCACAATCCTTCAAGAGATATCCATCAAGAGTTATACAATATAATGGAATCACTCACATATGTAGTGTTGATTGAATTTTCCCCACCACATATGGTGTTACATCTTTTCCCTCGCAGGTATCATCTCCCATGAGATCATCAAATAAACTTGACCTATCAACTGATTTATGGAGTTCTTGTCATTCACCACATATCAACAGGAAATCAACGAATTAGTTAGAATAATAGTATCATAGAGCATATTCCACATGCCAAGTATTTCATTTACTCATGATAACATAACATCATTGTTAATCACAACATTCTGAATAGTAAAGAACTACATTCTTTTGCATGCCATAAAATCTACATGAAATTACCACATGCTTCACATCAAAATATCGTCATAAGTTATAATATCAACATATCAACATCAAATACATATCATTACATAATAAATCAACCACATGTCAATATAGCTCATATCATAACATCATATTCCCTATGCATATCATATGCATCATGAGAATATAACATCATTATTATAACAACTAAATAAATAAGAACCACATGTGCATCATTATCCAGATACCATGAAAACTCGTAAATAGGAGAATCATCTAAATACTTATCAAATATAGAAAAAAAAATACACTATAAACATTATTATCATGTTTCATTCGATTTTTATTTTGTTGAATACCAACTATGAACTAAGGTCAATGAACATCCATCTAGGATCTAGGTTGTCTCATTGACACTACTATTGTTGTGTTCTGAACAAGATACCAAATTATTTTAATAATAATTTCCTCTTCTTTTAATAATAGCGTTCAAAATTTATCAAATAACCATAGCCACTGTATCAATGTGTTATAGTTTTTTTACAGTCTCTTTACTTGCAAGTTTCACCATTTAAAGTTGTAATCTCTAGTTAACCTATTATTTTTCTTACCATCATTCCTGAAATCATTGTTTCATATCCAATACATTGAATCAAAATCCAAATACATAAGTCATTAATGGCATCTGAACTTCTTAGTTTTCTTACTACCTTTTAAGCATGAACTTATCGCGAAATGCATCTCCTTTTCCAATCTCAAACAATTACTATCTTTAGTATTTACCTTCAAAAATTTTATTAGTCTATCACTTGTCACCTATTTCATCCTTTTGGTTCATAATTTCTCATCTCTCTCATTTAAAATTATATAGGTCATCACCATGACCCATCCCAATCCTGTTGCTCCATTGTTTTATCAATATCCTTAAGAGAGTTGTCCACTTGAGAGAGATGCCATTTAGTATCATCACATAAATTAGTAGTACAAATTATTACCTTTCCATAGTTCCTTTCCTACATTAATTTTATTCACCTCAAAAAATTGTATGAATATTAATTATATACTCCAATCCTAAAGTATATTATTGTTATTCACTGTAGCACCATCCTCAACTATGAGTAATGTTGAACATACGATGAGAATATTATCTTAATGTTAAAGCATTTATTCCTTTTGCAAAATCTTATAAATTTATATTCCTCTCTTATTCTCTATCATAATTTCAAATTAATTCATATGAATTATTATTATTTTGATTTAATCACTAAATATATCAAAACATTAATGAAATCAATAATATATTTTTAAACATTATATATATTAATAAATTAATATTGCATTTATTATTCTTACATAACTCTATTAAAAATACATTGATAACATTTTTATAATTAATTTTTTATATATTGTTAACATCTCCTTCATATTTTATTTAAAAAAAAAATATTCTCCATGCATATACTATTATACAACCAATATTCCATGCTTTATTTTCATTATAAAAGTACTTTAAACATAATTACAAGAATAATATCCATCCATATAATATGTACTATTATGCAAAAAATATTCTATATATATATATATATATTTTTCATTATAAAAGCCAGTTTAAATGAATATAAAATTAAGTAATATCTATTTATTCTTTTAAAATTTCATTCTTATCTTCTAACCATTCATATAAAAATTAAAGAAATTTATTTATTTTGAATAAAAATTTTATAACTATAATCCAAACATTTGAAAATAATATTTTATGGTTCCTTAAAGGATTATGTATATAATAACCCACTAGCTATTGTGTACACAAATTTAGTCCATGATGTAGTTTTCTAACCATTCAATATTTGTCATTTTCACTAAGGGTTATTTATGTTAATTTAGGTTTTAATTATATCATTTATTTGAGGAACTGAAATAATAAAATAAAAATACTACAACAGCGAATTTAAAATAATTCCAGCAACCTCTTCAAAAGGGCTAACTTTTTGTAACTAAGAACATATGCTACTAACCGGAGCGAAATTAGAAATGTCGGTGCGAAATCAACTCCAAAGTTAAGTGAGCAATATGGATGCACTTGTCTTATAAGTCTTCAAATATTTAATTCCAAACTTATTAACTTTAAAATGCGTTATCCAGTGTGGAGCACTTTATTTGTGTAACACCCAAGGTTAAGAAATCAAGAATGTTTTGTTCCCTATTTATATTTATGAAGCTTTTTTGCATTTTTATTTTCATGTTTATTTAACTTTTCGAAAGGGGCACTTACTACCACGAAGATAAAATAAAGTTATGGAATAGAAGTAATTTGAATCATATTATCCATATAAGTTAATTTATTTTGCAGAATAATTTTCTATCTTAATGTGGCATTTCTTCGTCAATATTATTATCCCATCAAAGGATGATCATCGAAATAATTCAATCTTGGGATAGGAGATTTTATATCAAATAAATTATGGGATTTTTTTGTTGGAAAATAGGCACTTAAAAGTGAAAGTAAGATTCATCAATTTAGTAAAGACATTCATATTTGAAATGAAATAGTTTTATTTGTTACATAGTGATTCTTTTAGGAAGAAATTGTGTTAATTTTGGTCTATTTCAAAATTATTCAACACTTATACTAAAAGCCATCGTTTTGGTAGATAGGGATCCTAGAATCATAAGTAATAAAAAGTTTTGAGATAAGGAAACTAGTTAACCTTGTGTAAAGAGTAAATAAATGAAATGTAGGAAAATTTTAAACATTGAAATTTAACTCAAGTGGAATAGGCTTAGGATACCCTATATATTGGTAGAAATACAATCACACTATAGGAGGGTCTATGAAAACTTCGAACTCAAGGTGGAGGAAATTTAATAATGTATACAAGAAAATAAAGGTCAAATGTCCAATGATAAAATTTCTCAAATGTTGCCTCCAGAGGATTTTCAAGAAAAAAAAGTAACTCTCTAAAGAAAATTATTTTTTATTTTAATGTTAAGTCTCATTGTGTTGATTGAAATAATAAAATGCACTAAAATAGTTGATAAACTAGATTACGAAGACGAGAAAAATGAAAATTTAATTAATGTCATATGGAGGTCTAATTTTGGGCGTGAAAAGCCTAAAAATGGAGAATAAATTGTATTGAGGACAAATCGAGGGCTAGTCAAAAAGGGAAAATTCAACTGTATTGAGGACAAATCGAGGGCTAGCCAAAAAGGGAAAACTCTCCATATATTTAGGAATATGGATTTAAACTCCATTTTTGAAAATTAACCTTTGCAATACTATGGCAATGTGTTTTATTTTTTACTTTTTTATGATAATCATTGTCTTATAATGTAAGGATATTTTGATATAGAACCTTGGATATATATATATCAGAAAAAAAATTGATTTTATATAACATTGAGGAAATTGTTCCAAAATTTCATTATATAGAAACATATCAAACATGTTTTCAGTAAGTTGTTTGAAATGATGTAACCTATAATTTCTATAAATTCTCAAATCTATGTACTTTGAGCTAGTATTTTCTATTAGATAATTACACTATATTTTTAAGAAGTACGCAAGTAGTCAAGTCCATAAATTTCTATCCAAAAGTAGCCAAATAAACGTTTCATTTGTCGATGTGTAGTGACTAATCTAGTTGACCCATATATTGTTGATCGTAGAACTCATATGCTTAAGGTCCCCTGTATTCTTCTATGGCCCAGAGTCTATCATCTAGTTCCAATCCCCTTTTAGAAATAATATTTTCATCTACATTCATCTCCCTATAATTATGTTCACAATAAGAGTGGGAATAAGATAACATGATACCATGAATAACTTGAGCATTCAGAAAAATAAGTATATTTTGACACCTCTAGTGACCTAAAATATAGTTTATAAGAAGATTTGTTTCCCCATATATTTGAATGTGTTCGCAACCCTTTTATTTTGCAATGTAAATAAGAGCTTTCACATTTATCAATTTAGATATATTATTTGTGACCTACCAAGGCCCACCTAGATGGGAAAGGAATATGTGGAGTTATGTTGTAAAATGGTTCATCCTCCAAACAGACCTAAACATCCAAACAAGGCCATGGAATAGGAAAAATGGGTTCTTTCGGGTAAAAAATAGGGGATATTTTTTGTTTTTTATTCGGGAAATGTGAGATGATAGAAATTCTTTCCCTTTCTCGCTATACATGGTTAACAATATTCTCTTTAAAAATCAACTTGTAGGGGAGAAATATAAATATCAAAAAACATAAATTTACATTGACATGTTGTTTTATTTCCACTTATACTAAAAAAAATATAAATCCCTTAATTTAGCCATTATTACTAATAATTTTATCTTTTTTCAGTATTTAAAAATTATTTTTTAATTATTTTTCAATTTTCAATAATTATATTTTCAATTTCATTAAATCATTTCTTTAATATTCATAAATATTATAATATTTACACTAAATTATTTGAAGTGGAATATTGAATTTATTGTTTCTTTTCAATGAAGAAACTCACAATTCTGATATTTTGTGATGAGAAAGAAAATATGAAGTTATGAAGAGCATCAGGAATAGGCATCGTTGAAAACCTGTGATTCTAGTCACTCAATGTTGGAGATGCAAAAGACACAACCTTCACTTCTTCATTGGCTAGTGCCACTACCACATACTGACATCCACAATACTACCACAATGCTTCATCAATTAATAACAGATGAAGGAATAAAAAAATTAAAGGTAATAACATTAGATTACATATTGAAAACTTACTAGGAGAGAAACGGGGGTAGTACAAAACATGAACTGAATGTTGCATGCCATGCAGCAATAAATCTGAAAGAGAATCATGCAATTTTTCACATATAAATAAAACCAAGAAAATAACTACCCATAATTTGAGTAGCATCCATGTGTTAGCATGTAGAGTGAAATAAATTAACAACCCATATGGAACAAACAATTCAATGTATTCTCCTTTTATCAATGAAAAAGAAACCAAATAAATTAGCAACCAAAAATACGTTTTTCACAAATTACAAGCTCGACAGTAAGACTATGTATTCAAATAAAATGCAAGATATACCTTTATTATGGTATTCTATTTCACTATGATCGCATTTGCAATTGTCCACCACTAACGTTGTTGAGACATAAATAGTCAAATGTCCAGAATCCTCCTCGCTGATTCAATCCTTCCATAAAGGAACCTTTTCCCCTCCTCCTCCTCCTTTTCCTGATAGCTCATATTCGGTTGCTTATATTATCTTGATATAATATTCAACTCTCCAAAATGATCCATGTATAATACAAGACAAAACTGATATCAATAGTTTTGGGCGACCAAATACCATTCAACACTATTAAACATGATTACAAAGATATTTATTCTATTTCTACGGCTCATACCTTTTGTTCAATCTATTGGGTGGATCGATCATTGGGTAATGGAACATATTATGATCCATTCTCTTGTGTATTTTCTACTAACAAGAGCATCATGGAGAGCATGATTCCAGATGATGCACCATGGGATGATGATCCCCATCATTCCTCCTTACCAAATTCCATTGAGGATAATTTTGAATGATTTTCATCCACCCATTTTTTTCGAACCCCTAAATAGTTCCATTTATATTCATGAAGTTGTTTTGAAGAATAATCTCTCGAATATAGAAGATATGATACCTATTGATATTTCTATTAAACTAGGTATCGTAAAATATCTACACATTGGTGCATTTGGCTTTCCATGTGTGATTGAGACCTATAAAGCCCTATTTCAAGAATTTTCTGAGCTATTTTCCTTGACATATTATCATATTCTAGGTATAGACCGAAATATATTGGTGCACAAAATTATAACATATAATGATACTAAATCAATTCTACAGCACCTGCGTTTGGTCCATCCAAATAATGTTGCCACAATTAAGATTGAAGTAGAAAAGATCCTTCATAATTATTTCAACTACCCAATTCCTCTCACTGATTGGATGTCTTATGTCGTACCTATCATGAAGAAATAGAGGACTAACCTAGTATGTGTCGATTATCGGGATGCCAATCCCACTTGTCCCAAGGAAAAGTACCCGACCCCATTCATCGACCAGATTTTGGATGGTTACGTTGGTTGTGAAATATATTCGTTCATGGATGGTTTATCTAAATATAATCAAATCAAAATTATCCTAGCGGATCAACTCATGACTTTATTTATGTTTCCATGGGGTGAATTTTCTTATCGAAAACTCATGTTTGGTCTCAATCATTTTGGTGCCACATTTCAGCTAACCATGGATTACACTTTTCATGATACCAGGAACATCATGCAACTTTATTTGGATGATCTCCTTACTCATTCTAATTATAGGGATGATCACCTGATGTATTTAAGGGAAATTTTCTTATGGTGTAGATACTATAATATTTTATTAAATCCATAGAGATGTGTGTTATTTCTATGTTTTGGAAGACTTCAAGGCTTTTCTATTATAGAACAAGGAATTCGTATTGATCATCTGAAAGTGGAATAAATCATCAACATGTCTACACCTTCTTCAATTTTTGAGCTTCAATGACTTCAAGGTAAAGCTAACTTCCTTCATTGGTTCATCCCTAATTATGCAAAGTTGACTAAAGTATTCACTCTTTTGCTAAAGAATGGCTTTCCTTTCATTCAGATCATGTAACACATCAAGTGTTTGATGTGATGAAAGACATACTGGTTCTATCATCTCTACTATATCCCCTTGAATATCAATGTCACTATTTCCCAGACCTCTCTACTACCTTTTCTACTATAGAAATGATATTGGTCCAAGAATACCATGTAGGGATAGAATACCACATATATTATTCAAGTCTGAATCTCAATGATACTAAGATCAGGTATACTCATGTAGGAAATTTGGCTTTGGTAGTCGTTCAAGGCCTGGAAAACCAAGGTGGTTTCAGATTGAAAACTTATGACATGCATTTATTCACGTCAATTTCTAGGGGGGAATACTCTAAATGGATTTTCACCCTACAAGGGTTTTACCTGGAATTCATCAAAGCCAAGTTAAAGAAATCCTTGGTTTTCGTTAGGCTTATGTGTGACCTCCCTTTCCCTGATTCTAAATTGACAGCTAGTGATTCTATCACTAACTAGTCATTATTTTGATTTCATCACTTAATTCGTGCTACAAAGATATTTAGATTTATCTCCATACCCAGGATTTTTGGTCTAATAACTCTCTCTCTGAGAATCAAAATATTTTTTACAAAGACAAGAAGTATATTATCATTGGAGACACTCTTTATCAACCTGATATTGATATGATTTTACAATGGTTCCTTACATATGAGGAGGCCGAGAAATTCCTTAATGCATGCTACTGAGGGGCATGAAACGGTGATTTATCTACATGTAATACTGTAGAGAAGATCTTACATGTTGGTTATTTTTGGCCCACCATTTTTCAAGACTCAATTCTAGCCATCTATAAGTGCCACACATGCCAAGATTAAAATTGTAACACATGTGTCTACCTACTCCATTGCATCTTGTTATCATTGTTGGGCCATTTACGAAATGGGGTATAGATTTTATGACATGTAACCCTGACTCGGTTAGCGGGAATTGTTATATTATTGTCTCGGTACATTATTTTACCAAATGGGCTGAGGCGATGCCTACATTTAACAACATTGGAAAAATGACTTCAGATTTATTTTTCTATCACATTAGCACACAATTTGGTGTTATGCAACCCATATTTACAGATGACAAATATAATCGAATCATATGATGACCAAAATAACTTCCATGTTAGGAATTTAACATGGTAGTTCCACTCCCTACTATCCTCAAGCTAATTGACAAGTTGTGACTATCAACAAAGTTCTTAAGAACCTATGATAGTCGTCCATAAATCGGATTTGTATTTTCTCCATTAGGCTTCCTTGTTCGCATAGCATACCTCAGTGAGGACTACTACCATATCTACACCGTTTCATTTGGTTTATGGTCTATAAATAATCATCCCAATTGAATGTGAGATTCCATATCTCAAACTAGCTATAGAACTTATTGTTGCCACCTTTGTAGAAGAGGAACACCTCTTAGATTTGAATCATTTAGACGAGACACAACGTGATGATGCTATAGCTAATGAAGCTCATAAAATATGAATCAAGGTGTAATACGATAAAAGTGTCAGTCCTCGTGTCTTCTTAGAAGGAAACATTATTTTTTTATATGACTAAGAAGTTCATAAGTTAGGCCCACGAAGTTTCCAACCAATGTTGTTATGCTGGTATATTGTCAAGTGTGTTCTTGTAAAACGAGCCTATGAGTTAGTTGTTTTTGACAAAATCCCTTTGGAACAGCCTAGAGATGGGATTTACCCAAATAAATACTATGCTTGATCTCAAGTGTAGTTCACTATCTACATACTCTTTTATAGGTTTATTGAGTGTGTTTGCAGACTTTATCTTCATATTTTTGGAACGTTTCTTGTGATCCTTTTACATTTTGTATCAGAGATCAGCATCCCTTGAACAATACATGGGTTATGCTGATGGTGCTAGTCGTAGTACTCATAATATTTCCTCTACAGCATGGAATATATTCACTCCAAACAGTGAATTAGTGAGTCTACAATGGATTTATATTGGTTTCTCTACAAACAACATCATTGAGTATAACGCACTCTTCAGTCTACTGTTTGATGGTATTGCACATGGTATCCGCCATTTAGTCATAAGAATTGACTCAAAACTTTTGGTACTACAGTTTCCCGATGTTCATTCAATCAAAAGCACCACCATTCTTCGCATGTATTTTTAGTGTTAATGATCTAGAAATACATTTCAAATCCATTCAATATGAACATATTTATAGAAATCTAAATATATTGACATATTCCCTTTGCCAATGTCTATTTAGTCAAAATCCCCACCATCCTTCACATGTATTTTAGTGTCCTCCTTCTAGAAATACATTTCAATTCCATCCAATATGAACATATTTATAGAAATATAAATACATTGACATATTCCCTTGCTAATCATGTTTCAAATAGAAATTTTCAATAAATGTAAATAAGTTTCCCTAGAAGGGATGATACAGCATTGCAACCCTATAGACGATGTAAAATTCCCCTGGTGTAACACATTTTTTAACAAGGAGGGTCTGCTTTGGAACTAAGGTGAATTTATGGAACACTGGGGGTCTTAAAAATCCATAAAAACTAAATGAAATCACAAAAAGGGACCATGAATTGAAAGAGAAAGGTATTAGCTCCTACCTGGAAGTGACATAAATGTTAATGATCTGCTAGACTGACTGCAACCAGTTATAGAAGATCAGTGGAATATACTCAGTATAACTTTAACCCATTTTCCAACTACGATAGATGATTTATGATAAATGAATATGTTATTTGAACATGGATAATTGTATCTCTTGAGTATTTTTTGCTTCCTTTTAGGACTCAAGGGACTACCTAGGAAAAAGAACATTTCGATTTTTATTTTTCTACTCTTTTTCAAACTATGTAAACATAAATAATATGTTATGTTTGAGCTTTATTTGACTCACTAAAACATCAACCAATGATGGAATTTTCAAACATGACAAGGATGAACCACACCTTCTCAAGATTTTTAAAACATACTCGGATGAATTCATCCAAAGGATTAACTTACAAATCAAGCATCTGTTATCTTGCTCGAGCTTGTAAAAAATAAAGAGGTATTGACCAGCATTGTTGGGTAAATTGGGAAAATAGGGTGCTCCATTTTTTAATGGAAGTGAGTCTCTCTTTAACATGACACTCTTCCAATTCATGTACATTGTCATTGGGTTGGGAAATATTTTTCTCTTTTGGATTATCAAACCATTTTAAAGGCTCCACTTTTGTTTTTGGATCAATGTTGTCAACCAGATTCAATGTTGTCGTTGTGTTAAATAGAAGTCATTTAGTCAATATGTACTACAATAATATTAAGCCTTCATTTCATGTCTTCTTCTCCTGATCCAGTTTCGTTTGGGCATCATTATGTCTCAAATAATAATACCCATTTCATTTCATTGATGGGGGACACTTCAAGGGCATCCTGCGACAATTAACTTCCTATCAACATCAACTCATTATCTAGGATGTTGACCTAGAAACACCTCTCGGTACCTTAGTGCTTGCATAGATCAATTGTAAGTTTCGTCACTCTCGGTGACAATTTTATATCATTATGATTCGATCAAAATATTTTGTGTGATGTTCAACTTCAAATCATTTATTCACACCATATGGTTTGTAGTACAATACCTTAAGAGTTAGTAACTTCATAAGTTGTGTCTCTCACATCTGTTAGAAACTTTCACCATTCGTTAGTAATCAAATGGTGTCTACGTTGTTCGAATCCAGCTCATTCATTCATGTGGTTAGACTTGTACATTACACGGTGATGTGAATGATATAGAAGACCCCATATTTAGTTTCATTCGTCCAGACTTTGATTTTAGGATAAATACAAGATCACTATGTATCATGGATATGGTCATACAGAGAGTCATCCGATCATGGGTCCACCATTTTTCATCAATGAAAATTTCTTTTGATCATTGTACATGTAATGTTCACTTATGTGTTGAGTATAGCTATGCCTCCATCAACAAATATACCATGACATAAATGTATTGTAATGGAATGTGATATCATCGGTTGCTCTTGATCTTGAATCATCACAAGGTAAAGCACTTTAATCATTATTTATTATTCATGACTTTTCACTTTAGGAAACAATCAGTTATAAGTCATTTTGTCACATCCGGCAAGCCAATTTATTAACTGGATCAATCAACATCCTCTTACCTCTTGACATCATCATGGCACAAATCCCTATGCAGGCCACTCTCATATCCCAGAGTTTCTTCCTCGGAACACCTTGTTTGAGTAATTTTAAGGACCAATGCTCCCTTGACTCCTACTAGAAAATGGCCAACTACATTTCAATCAAAACTGGCCTTCATCGATCACCTTCAGGTTGTTCCTCTTTGCACATGTATTTTTTTCTATAAATTTGAGAAAAAGAGAGAGGTTTCAGGAGTGTCTTATTCGAGAAGCTTCGAAAAAAAATTACAATAATTTACCTCCGATAAAAACATTCATATCCTATTCTATCCTACCTTGGAGTTTTTGTCCCTTAGCCTTTGATCCCATCCTCCCATCAAGTGTGGATCTCAAGCCCTATATTGGTAAATGGATAAGAACTCCAAACTTATCCATTATCCAAATCTAGGTGATGTTTTTACCCTTTATATCGTGCATTCCTTAGATGTTGAATGTTGTACATATTTACTAAATTTTGTGTTCCTACTTTCATATATTTCTATTATAGAAGTGCACATGTCTAGGTAATTAGTGGTATGTAACTGGATAAGATATTGCATGTCATAGATTGGTGGGAAGTAGTGTCAGAAAGACTCTCTTAAAACATAGAAAATCTAGTAAAAAATTATTTCTCCTTTTCAAAAATAATATCTTTTCTTTGAAAAACATTAAGGAAAGTTCCAAAGGTAAAATTTTAAGGAAATACTTCAAATTGCAATAGAAAAGGACAATCCATTAGAAAATTTTCAAATAAGGGATGGATATGCCATCAACATCTCTCAAGAGATACCAACAAGAAATTAAAAAATAAACCTAGTAGGCCATAAGAATCTTGTAATGATGTCCATTGGGACTATGTCAAATATGTGGTTCACTCAAAAGATAAGGTCATTTTCTTCTCTCCAGGAAGAGCTTGGTGAATCCACTTCATAGATAATACTTGAATAAATATAGAATGAGACTTTTGGACCATTCAAAGAAATAATTAGGTAAAATAGGGGCCATTCATCCCATTTTGATGGAATCCTTCGAAATACGCCCCTTTATTGCGTTGAGAGGCCCTCTACAGTTACCCAATATATGGCAGGTTGTGGAATTAAAGGATAGATGCTAGAAATTATATGTTATATATAAAAATATGTAAAGAAAAAATTACTTCAATTTGTTTATATGGCAATTTTGTTTTTATTAATAAAATTACGAACGATTTTTAAATAAAAGAAAATCACATTGAAATATATATCACATAAATAATAGTTATAAATCAACATCCATTTTAACATATTAATTAAAAAAATAATTCCTTAAAATATTTAAATTTAATTAATAAGAACATAAAAACTAATACTCACAATATAACAAATTCTTAACCATGGATACTCACTCGATTTTACCATGGATATTATTAACTTATAAATATTTTTTCTTATAATATCATCGAATTGTTGGAAATATTGTCATTGATGGCAAAGGAGAAGAAAGGAGCAGCACCTCAACTATCGCTAAGGCAAAATAACAAAGAAGAACCAGCAATAAGGAAAAGGAGATAGACAAGGAGTAGAGGCAGCAAGGGTAGCAAAAAAAGAGGAAGCAAAGGAGCAAAGAAGAAGAAGTAGCAGATCTTTAGAGATCTGCAGATTGTGTGAGTGCTTCAGTGAGGAATTTAATTCTGCATGAGGAATGGTTGAGGTTCAGTGAATAAAAATCTGCAATAGGAATGATGTGGTATTTTATTACTATTGGAAGACTTGATTGTGGGAATTGAGAATGCACATTCATTTAATTAAGTTCTGGGAGATTTGTACTTATTGGACAAATTAGTATAAATCACGATGAATCATTGTTAATAAGTGAACTGTAGAATTATTAAATTGAATTAGAACACGGTATTACTTTGACCACGAAGCGAGGACTATAGTCACTCGTGAGGTAGGGACCAAAAATCGAGGTTGGAAATCGAAAGGTTCGTTCATGAGTTAGGCCATTCAATGATGAACGCAAGTAATAATTGGCCCCTGAATTTTGAACATGGTTAAGTCCGCATTGAAAATTCTGTTTATCTGAATCAATATCAGGTGAAGTTGATCCATAGTAAGATAACGATATTTGAAAGGAGTTGAGTTGTGTTTAAGCGAGCATATAGTAAAGCCATGGAGAATTTAACCTCTGCATAAGAGGTTCCAGGAATAATCCAATTCAATTGGTTCTTAATTAAGATCGTATTGCATTTGTACTACCAATATAGAGAATCAAGCTCCAAGCATGTCTGAATCGAATAGAAGAAGTTGAATTCTATGAGGCAGAGTCCTATGAAACAGGGAAGGCAAAGTCAAATTGAATCGCGTGGCTAAACAATAAAGGCAGTTTTGAGCCGAAAACTAGTGGGTTCACATTAGTCTAAAATGGTAAGTGGAATTTCAAATAAAAATGTGATAGCACCTAGGCCTTGACACATGGCTTAAGGCAGTATTTGAAAACTACCTATTTCACATTATTTTTGCGTATTAAAGTTCTGTTATGAAAAAATTTCTATTTCCATTCGATTTGAAGGGAAGACTATCCAAGGACAATCACACAAGGAATTTTTTGGTTTGTTAACGCATTTTTACCACGTTCTTTTGGAAAGTTAAAGAGGGAGCAGTTCTATTACGCGATAACCGTAGGATCGTTGAAGCTGGGTGCGATGAATGATCCACCATTGGATCACAAGTGAAGTAGCATGAGTGAAAGGTATGTGGGACCAAACATGATTTCATATGTTTGATGGGTTTCATTTTAAATTAAAACCAAGATCGAACCTTGCAATAAAGTCTAATGCGAAAATAGAGTAAGTCTGGTGAGCAGTGTGTGGACCATATTATACGGATAAAATCATTGGACGGTAAGTTAAATCTTGTTTTAACATTGTAAAGAGAGCATCACCATATAGATATATAAATTTATGTGGGGACCAATGTTAAAAGTGCAGTGGTTATGTTTGAACCAAGGTCAAATCTTTAATTTAATGAAATGTCTGCATGATTGAAATGTGGGGCCTGAACAATAGATACGTTGAGATGTTGAGGTTTAACCAAAGTTTGGAATGCTTATATGGCTCGAATACTATTAACGCTATTTACACTTGAGTGGAATACTAAAAAAAAAACAAGGAATGTTAATATAAACCAATTATATATCTGGTGAATGGTGGATATTAAGGTGTGGGTCGAAGATAATGCACATTGATACCATGATCACTCTATAAAAGTCAAAGTAATAAAATAATTCATGGATGTTTTTGGTTTATGTTGTGTGCTGTAAGTGATAATAAATGTTGTCGGGCTAGGATGATAAATTATGTTTGTGCCTTAGGTTCATCAAGGTCGAGGCTTATAAAAAAATTGCATGGTATAATTGAAACGTGATGTTGGGAACTATAATAAGGTAAAGGATATGTTGACATCGTGTGGTGAAGGCTTAATTAAGTATTGGTACATACATTTATATGTAGTGATACTTTGGTCTCAATTTTTTATTGAGTTGTAAGGAAATATCAAATGTGTATTCGATATTCATCAGGTGAATTATTATAGGGTTTAAAACATAAAATTTAATTAGATAGTTCCTGCATGCAAAATTGGGTGTTGAGTCTTTATGAAATATGGTTCTTAACCGTAGGTTTGAAGATGAAAAGAGATAAAGCTTCTGCTTATGTAATTGGCTGTATGGATGTATAAATCATAGTGAAATGATTTATAAAAGATCTTCCGCAATGAACAGATATTGCCCAGATTGGAGAGTTTGAGGACCCTTTTGGATGATAAATTAGAAATGCATTTTTATATCCATAAGACTTTGAGAGTTATTTGGGGGCTATACTTGTAAAGTATTCATATATGCAACAGATACACAATTGCTGTGAATAGGAGAGTATGCAGAACTGTTACATGAGAATAGCTGCCAGATTTAGAATAATTTTGGAAATGCATTCCACATGCATAGAAAACAGGAGAGTGTGCGGAACTGTTACACGATAACAGCAGAAAAGACAAAAACACAGCAAGCCAAGGGCCAGAAAAAGGGCTCAGTGAAATTTATTTATGTAACTGAAAATGTGAATGTAAATGATCTAAAATTATTTTTATTGTATGTGATGCAAAGTCAAGTCTCCGGAGGCAAAGAAATATCCCACTGTAATATTGAAATGTATACATATTGTTGTATTTTTCTGAATATGATAGGAAATAAATGAGAAGGAGGAATTCAAAGAGTCATGGATGTTTACCTCGAATTCCCTGTGGAATACAAAAAGTCATAAGGTGAACCCTATAAATGATATCACATAGACATGCACAGGAAGGTTAGAGAATGGAGAAATGAGGCAGTGAGGGTAAGAAGAAGGAGGAGCATATAGAGAAGCTGTGAAGACCCAGAGATAATATAAGGAGGATATGAAGGCTGGAAATCAACACGTGTTTTCATTCTAGTGTGAGGAAGTTGGCGCTTCCATACGAAGTTGAAGCTTGATAGATGTCAGTTGTAACTGGCTGAGCTAGGAGCCTCCTGTAGGTTGTATCCTGCAGAAAAAAGATGGGAGTTGGGGATTTCTTGCAAGTTGTAGCTTGTAGAATTGAGTTAGGAGCCTCCTGTAGGTTAGAGCCTCCAGAAAATCATTGATGAGAGGGAGTTGGAGCTTGCCTTTGCATCACAATAATAATAACATGTGGTTTTCTCCCTTATGGGTTTCCACTTATATTTGTTGTCTATGTGCATGATGTTTATGTGTTGATATGGTGTATCTAATATGCTTAATACTTTCTGCTCACATATTAAGATTTCTCACATATTAAATTGATCACGAAATGAAGCAGTAAATAAGTTTAAAGGAAAATTTTAAAATTCCATGAATGTGTTAAACTAATTCACCCCCCCCCCCCCTCTCAGTTTAACTAAGGGTTCAACAATTAGTATCAAACCTAGTTCCTTTGGTGTAAGACTAATAGCTTGAAGAAGATCTAGTCAAGTCATGGACTATCAAAATGTACATGTGTTAAATACAAAAAAAATTATGGAATGGAGAGATAAGGTTAAAACAGATTTACTGGCTTATGAACCCGAGGTATGGAACCTTGTATGTGATGGCTACTAGACAGACTCTCCCTCGATGCAAGAACAACAGTGGAATGCCAAGGAAAAATGTGTGATATATAACAGTATTAATAACAAGGATCTTGAATTAATAATGGATTTAACATCTGCAAAAATAAATCTGGAATAGATTGTATTTCATGCATGAAGTAGACACTAGGGGCTACATTGTCAAGAAAGAGAAGATAAACAAGAAGAAGAAGAAAAATTCATGTCAAAAGGAAAAAGGTCAATCAAATTAAATATTTTCCAGGTTGAATGGATGTGAGGACCATGAGGAAATTACAGTTGTGGAAAAAGCCAAACTTGACACAGCGTTGACTGAAATAGAAAGAGTGAAGAATGAAAACAGAGACCTTAAGACATTGGTGCAAATATGTGATGAGAGAGAATATGAATATAAGAAAGAAATTGTTGACCTAAAGACACAACTTGAAGAAGCAAGGAAAGTAGAAGACACTCTGCTGCAACAAATGAGAGAGAAAAGTCTGGAATGTGGAAGATTGGAAGAAGAGGTAGTGTGCCTAAGAAATAAATTAGAAAAATCCCAAAGACAATTATTAATGAATACTCCTCTAATGACAAGCTCTTAACAATTGGACAAGATTCGAAATGCTCAAAGGTCTACTCTCATAAAAGTTGAGATAGGATATGAAGGAGAAACAAGTAAGTCCAAGATATAATATAACAGGAAAATCATTTTTGTAAAAGTTGTAAAGGAGAATGAAGCAGCTCAGAAGATTCCTACAGAAGTAGAAGCTAGCAAGCACATGATTTGTAAAGAAACAAACAGAAACAAGCAGCATCATGAAAGGATAGAGAATGAGAGGAGGGAACAATCAATTGCTAAAGGCTCATACACTCCTAAGGATGAATTGAACAAATTCAGAAGATGTCAAAGGAGGTTCTTTCCTCCTATCAAAAATATCACATGTTTCTCTTGTCATAAACCATGACATATTGCAGCACAATCTAAGACAAAGAGAATCAAGTTTAACCAGCAAATGATGTAGCAAATGAGAAGACTACCTCAAGAAAAAAAATGGAAAGGACAACCACTCACCACATACATAAACCCTTTCCATGTCTATTGTTATGCATGCAATGAATATGGACATAAATATGTTGAATGTAAATTATGTTCAAAAAGGGTAACAAAGTATTATACATCAACGCAAATGTACATTGGTAAAATAAGATGTTATATATGCCTAAAGCTTGTTCATAAAGAAAAAGAATGTCAACTGCCATATACATTAAATAACTATAGACAGATGATGGAATCTAATCAAATCAAACAAAACCTTGAATCAAAAAGAAGTACAGACATTATGAAGAACCCTAATAAAGTATGGAAGGAAAAGAGAAAGGGGGAGCATGTTACCACAATAACATGATTAATCCATCATAGTCTTAGGGGGAGCTTCTCTAGGAAGCAACAAAAATATCCAATCAGTGATACATATGAAACAACATCCCAGGGGGAGAGAAGTTCAAAAATAGTCCCCACAAAAGTAGTCTAAGAAGAGCTCCTTGGAATGAGAACAACTATAATATCAGGAAGGGAAAGGAAAATTCCTCTAATAGAGAACTGTAGAGGAAGAAGATGATATGAAGCATTCAATAGCTGAGAGATTCATGAAAGAAGAGAAGTCATCAAGCAACTATGGTAGTAGAGAGAACATCAGCCATGAACATGTAAGCTAAGAAGAGATCAGCACATTAAGTGATGATCACATTGTGCATCATACTGCTAGAATTAACAATGAATCTCATTATAAAGGATGAGTACGAGAAGTGCCTATCATCATTATGTAATTACATCATCTATGAAAAGTACCCTTGGAGGAATACAATTAAGTGAGTGATAAATCTCTGAGTGATCTACCCATGAATATTCCTAGTATAGAAATTGAAGATGTCTTCCCGAAGATCATTATGTTAGAATAGTTGAATTGAATATAAAGCAACAATGATTCTGGAATAGTCCTAGAAAGTAACATATAATGTCATTCCTTTGAACAGAATGAAAAAATAAGAAAAATGGTTAATTATGCCAAGATCAAATTCAGTATATTGGTGATTGTTGGTGTGAGGAGTGGAAAGCTCAAGAGTAGAAATTATGAAGGTTGTCTTAAGTATGGGTTCATGTGCGAGCTGAAGTGAAATCTCTGCATACTTTATCAAATTAGTATCAATTAGTATTTGGTACATGTAGAATGCCTATCAACAGAAAACCAAGTGTTATCAATGAAGCAGTAGTATGGTACAGGTCCTCAGGATCAAAGGATTATGGCAATAATACATCAAGGTTCTATCCCAACGTTATCTGCATTTTTAAAGCATAAAAGGGTCAATGAAAGGGAAAAAAGATCATTATTTTTTTTACACATGAAGCATTATATTGAGCATTGAAACAATATCTTATTTTATATATAATTGCATGCCTTCCTAAAGTCAGTACATATATATCAGGCCTCTCTCTTGAGATCATTCATAACACCATGCAAAGTCTGTTTGCTGAGAGATCAATTAAATATCTTGAGTATGTTTTGTGGAAGATCATCAGGATAGAAAAGTTAAAGTATCTGAAGTATGAAGGACTAGTTGTGTTGATAGTACATTTGAATCCTAAGAGTCTGTAAATGTTACATCTAAAGCCTACTTTAATAGAAAGGAATTTCCGGTATGTCACCATTGAAAAGAGGTTGATCGTTGACATACATACACCCTTATGTCATAAATAAAATTGCATGATTGATAAGTGAGACTGACTAATACACTGAATGTATATAGCCTCAAGGGATAGTTTTGAACGTACTCTATACAAGTAGTAAAGCATTTTGATCTCTTAGACTAAGCTCTGGGTTGATTCATTGTTCACATCAGTAACAAGGACCTTTCACCTAGTAAGTGTAATATATTTGTCAGCATCCTAGATCATATCACCACCAACAGGAAGGAAATGTGAACCACAGCTATAAAATATATATTGGCATCATCGTAATTGAACAAATGTTGTACTGCAGATGTGTATTGTAGAAGAAAACATATTCCATCTACAATATTCCTCAACATATATCTATTTTTTATGAAGATAATACTAGAGAATGAAGTATATTTGAAGCATTCTCAGTATTTTAGTTTTGTTCCAATGATGCATCTCTAATTATATAAGGCTAATTATATATGGTTGCTCCATCATCACCTTAACTCTATACAAGTTCAAGGAGTCTGTGCTTTGGGATGGTATCAACTTACAGTGTATATACAAGTTCAATGATTCTCAAAAGTGTTCTCTCAATAACTCGTGTACACCAGTCTGGAGCAGCAAGGTATAAAGCCATGAGAATAAGGGCCTAAACACAACTCAGAGACAGGAAATGCAAAGATAGAATCCACACTGGGAAATGTGTAACCCTTTGCCATAGATGTCAAAGGGGGAGGAAAAGCAAGAAAAATAAGATTATTAAAGCATTGCCATCAATGCCAAACGGCGAGACTTTTGGAAATATTGTCATTGATGGAGAAGGAGAAGAAAGGAGCAGCACCTGAACTCTCACTAAGGCAAAAGAACGAAGAAGAACTAGAAATAAGGCAAAGGACACAGACAAGGAGCAGAGGCAGTGAGGGCAGCAAAAAGAGGCAACAAAGAAGCAAAGAAGCAGAAGTAGCAGATCTTTAGAAATCTGTAGAGTGTGTAAGTGCTTTAGTGAGGAATTTAATTCTACATGAGGAATGGTTGAGGTTCAGTGAATAAAAATCTGTAATAGGAACAATGTGGTATTTTATTACTATTGGAAGACTTGATTGTGGGAATTACGAATGCACATTCATTTAATTAAGTTCTGGGCGATTTGTACTTATTGGACAAATTAGTATAAATCACGGTGAATCGATGTTAATAAGTGAACTATAGAATAATTAAATTGAAGTGAAACCACAGTATTAACAGTGGAACGAAATCTGTGCTATAGTCACTTTAGTAAGGTAACAACCTGAAATCGAGGTTGGAAAATCGAAAGGTTCATTCATGAGTTAGGTCTTTCAATGAAGAACGCAAGTAATAATTGGCCCCTGAATTTTCAACATGGTTAAGTCTACATCGAAAATTATGTTTATCTGAATCCATATCAGGTGAAGTCTATCCATCATGAGAAAAAGAGATTTCAAAGGAGTCGAGTTGTGTTTAAGCCAGCATACAGTAAAGCCATGGAGAATTTAACCTCTGGATAAGAGGTTTCGGGTAGAATTTGATTCAATTGGTTCTTAATTGACATCGGATTTCGATTATACTACCAATACAGAGAATCGAGCTCCAAGTAGGTGTGAATCGAATCAAATAATTTGAATTGTGTGAAGCAGACCCGAATGAAACCGAGAAGGCGAAGTCAAATTGAATTGCGTGGCTAAACAATAAAGGCATTTTTGAGCCCAAAACTAGTGGGTTCGCATTAGTCTAAAATGGTAAGAGGAATGTCAAATTAGAATGCAATAGCACCCATACCTTGACACGTGGCTTAAAGAAGTATTTGAAACTTCCTATTCCGCATTATTTTTGCATATTAAAGTTTTGTTCTACAAAAAATGTGATTTCCATTTGATCTAAAGGGAAAAGGATCCAAGGACAATCGCATGGGGAAGTTGTTCATTTGTTAACATAGTTTTATCACGTGGCTTTGGAAAGTTAAAGAGGGAGCATTTGTGTCATGTGATAACTGTAGGATCACTGAAGTTGGGTGGGATGAATGATCCACCATTGGATGACAAGTGAAGTAGCACAGGCGAAAGGTATGTGGGACCAAATGGGATTTCATATGTTTGGTGGGTTTGGTTTTAAATTAAAACCAAGATCGAATGTTGGAATAAAGTCTAATGCGAAAATAGAGGAAGTCTGGTGGGCAGTGTGTGGACCATATGATACAGATAAAATCATTGGACGGTAAGTTAAATATTATTTAAACATTGTAAAGAGAGCATTTCCATATATAGATATAAATGTATGTGGGGACCAATGTTAAAGGTGCAGTGGCTATGTTTTAACCAATGTCGAATCTTTAATTTAATAAAATGTTAGCATGATTGAAATGTGGGTCCTGAAGAGGAGATACATTGAGATGTTGGGGTTTAACCAAAGTTTGGAATGCTTATATGGCTCAAATACTATTAACGTTATCTACACTTGAGTGGTGTACTCAAAACCAAAGGATGAATGTTAATATAAACCAATTATATATCTGGTGAATGGTGGATATTAAGTTGTGGGTCGAAGATAATGCACATTGATACCGTGATAATTCTATCAAAGTCAAAGTAATAAATGAATTCATAGATGGTTTGGTTTATGGTGTGAGATGGAAGTGATAATAAATTCTTTAGGGCCAGAACGATAAATTATGTTGGTGCCTTAGGTTCATCAAGGCCGAGGCTTATAAAAGAAATGCATGGTATAATTGAAACGTGATGTTGGGAACTATAATAAGGTAAAGGAGATGTTGACATGCCGTGGTGAAGGCTTACTTCAGTATTGGTACATACATTTATATGTAGTTATACCTTCGTCTCAAGTTTGTATTGAGTTTTAAGGAAATATCAAATATGTATTCGATATTCATGAGGTGAATTATTATATGGTTTCAAACATAAAATTTAATTAGATGGTTCCCACATGAAAAATTGGGTGTTGATTCATTATGAAATATGGTTCTTAACCATAGGTTTGAAGATGAAAAGAGAGAAAGCTTTCGCTTATGTAATTGGATGTATGGTTGTATAAATCATAGTGAAATGATTTATAAAAGAGCTTCCGCAATGAACATATATTGCCCAAATTGGAGAGTTTCAGGACCCTTTTGGATGATTAATTTGAAATGCATTTTTATATCCATAAGACTTTGAGAGTTATTTGGGGGCTATACTTGTAAATTAGTTATATATGCAACAGATACACAATTGCAATCAACAGGAGAGTATGCAGAAATATTACATGACAACAACTGCCAAATATAGAACATTTTGGGAAATGCATTCCACATCCATAGAAAGCAAGAGAGTATGCAGAACTGTTACATGAAAACAGCAGAAAATACAAATGCACAGCAAGCCGAGGGCCGGAAAAAGGGCTAAGTGAAATTGATTTATGTAACTGAAAATGTGAATGTAAATTATCTAAAATTATTTTTATTGTATGTGATGCAATGGAAAGTCTTCAGAGGCAAAGAAATATCCCACTGTAATATTTAAATGTATACATATTGTTGTATTTTTCTGAATATGCTACGAAATAAATGAGAAGGTGGAATTCAAAGAGTCATGGCTATTCACTTCGAATTCCCTGTGGAATACAAACAGTCATGAGGTGAACCCTATAAATGATAACACATATATATGCACAGGAAGGTTAGAGAATTGAGAAATGAGGCAGTGAGGTTAAGAAGAAGGAGGAACAGATAGATAAGCTATGAAGATTCAGAGATGATATAAGGTAGATATGAAGGCTAGAAATCAGCATGTGTTTTTATTGTAGTGTGAGGAAGTTGGTGCTTCCATATCAAGTTGAAGCTTGATAGATGTCAGTTGTAGCTGGGTGAGGTAGGAGCCTCCTGTAGGTTGTAGCCTGCAGAAAATAGATGGGATTTTGAGCTTCCTTGTAAGTTTTATCTTCCATAATTGAGGTAGGAGCCTCTTGTAGGTTGGAGCCTCCATAAAATCAGTGGTGAGAGGGAGTTGGATCCTGACTTTACATCACAACAATAATAAGATGTGGTTTTCTCCATTATGGGTTTCCACTTATATCTGTTGTCTATGTGCATGATGTTTATGTGTTGATATGGTGTATCTAATCTGCTTAATACTTGCTGCTCACATATTGAGATTGCTATTACATTATCTAATCTTCTTAACACTTGCTGCTCACATATTAAGATTTCTCACATATTAAGTTGATCATGAAATGGAGTAAATAAGTTTAAAGGAAAGTCTTAAAAGTCCATGAATGTGTTAAACTGATTCACCCCCTCCACCCCCCCCTCTCAGTTTAACTAAGGGTTCAACATGGACAACACCGTCTCTCATCAATAGTGCATAACCCAAAACCATATTTCATCTCAAAATATTTTTTTGTAAATATTTTATTTTAATTTTATTTTATAACCATTTTTTTAATTTGAGCTTAATACTTACAATAAACATGGAATATAACAAGAGTTTTAGCCATGAAAATTCACCCCTATTTTACCAAGGGTATTACTAGCTTGTGAGTAGGCATTGCTACAATACCATGGGACAATACCATTGTTTATCAATAACAATTTTCGAAAACCATAGCTCATTTCAAAATAAAATAGTTTCTTAATTAAATTAAAATGGAAAAGGATATGGGAGAGATGTTGTTGTTAGGAAAAGGATCGAAAGGGGGGGTTAGTTACTACTTTACTCAATTTAATTTCAATTTCTTATATTTTTTTTATACGTGCATGTTGTAAAGGAAAATAAATTATCACATATATCTCGATAACCTATTAGTTTTATAAAATGCATAGTATTAATGAGTGGATCATTATTTCATTATTGATCAATTGAACAATAATTATAAGAATTTAAGAAGCATATACGTAATCAACATAGAAAACCATATGAAGAACACATTTTTTAGGGGGAAACCCAAAGTGGGAGAAAACCACCGATGTTGTCATCTCTATATTCTTCTTTTATTACAAAGAGTCTTGTTACAATGTTGCACTAGTGAAAAATATAACCAACATACAAGCTTCTACCTATAGAAGGCTACAACCTTCTCCCTTTTCCAACTCATACTAAAAGGAAAATAAAACCTCATTTCTGAAGACTGCTATCCTTAACTGTTTATGCATCAATTTTGAGAATGTTTCAAGATATATCCACTTCTAGTCATTCTAAAATCAATTACGCAAATACTGAACCAAGTAAATCATAAGATCAGTCATTCTATCTCAACCAATTATTAGAACCAATCCACCTAGGTCAATATAAACCAAAACATATCATATCAAGAAAAGAATTGTTACCCATTACAGAAACCAATTGTTTCCACTGCAAACCCTCCTCAAGCATACATCATATTGTGTACACTATTTTTCTCAATAATACACACATCTGTATGTGCTTCTCCTTAAAAGGACCTATGTACAGATCTAAAAATATTAAAAAATTGAGTCCAAATCATTGTCATGTTGAATCAATCATCGGACCCATCATATATCACTGAAAAAAATACAAATCACCACACAATAACAACATCCCTAGTAAAAATATCATTATATAAACAATTCAACCCCACTAGAGCATTCAAACACATATTTTCAAGAGACAGCCATCATTCATCGATATAAAAAAACATAGCAAAGCTGATCAAACGTCATTAATATTTCATACTGCAAAACCGTAATAGGTGTACCTAAATATGAAAAAGGACATCCACGTATCTATGCACTTCTTATGTTTGACACATGTGTATATATTTTGAAATTTCACAAAATGTATAGGTGACTCCCTCGAATAATATTTGCATATGTATGTGACCTTTTGGAAGAAATCATGTGTATAGATTTGTAATCACTGAATTATGCCTCTGTGAAACCACAAAACATATCTCACAACAGTTACCATTGCATGCTCATTTTATAATACCATTACCAATACATATCTATCATTATTAGACATAATCATAAAATATCAAGCAAGAATTCTCATTAGTCTCTAATATGCTTTCAAATCTATCAGATCTCAAGCTTCTCCATGCTCCTTGTTACATGCATTTTTTAGATCAAATCATTCATCAATAAACCATAACTTACACCCTTAACACTTTGATATCCATCTCCTTATATAGTTTGGGCCTTATCCAGCACCGTACACCAATCCCTTAATAGTGCCGACGATATTATTTTATGGGATCAAATATCTATTGTTGTGCTCATTAATATGGTCCAATACCATGGAAAGGACCATTGGTATTGAGGATACCATGGTGCAGAGATTGTACATGAATTTTAGTCATGATACCCACGTAAGTATGTGAGCTTTCTTCATAGGACCCATTTATACTTTGTCACACATTATATTCGCCATTCTTTTGTCTCTAAATTGATGTTACTTTATCTATAACACCTGTACTATATGAATAATTATCATGTTTACATATTTATCAAGTAGATTTCAATCAAGGACAACACATTAATTATAATGCAAACTCCCCCTCGCCCCTTTAGACATTATGGAAACCACTTTGTTGTTTGGTAACCACCACTTATAAATAGTTGTAGACGCTTCTGTAAAGACACAAGCTAAGTACCAAACCAATATTCTGCAAACACCAACCTACTCCCCCCCTTTCACATCAAGGGAAAAGGGTAGACAAATATTTTAATAAAGGCTTCTTTATCATTGTGAAGAGATGAGAACTAAAGATCTAATTTGTTGAATATGAATCGTGTATACTAGCCAGTATCCCCTTCAACATATGTTGAATCTTGTGGAAGATATAAAAGAAGTACATGACTTTATGACTTAATTAGATATCACATTTCTTAACTAGATATCACATTTCCTATCACAAAGGACTCATTCATACATTAATCACCCAATGCAATGGGGTTAAATATTTGACTCAAAATTACATCGACTTCTTAAAATAATGGGATTATATACATAAATGACCTACCCCAAAATTTCAAACAGACTGAGTATTACAATTATTACATCATGGGTATTTACATGAAATTGACATCAAGAGACAAATATAAAATTTATGACCAAAACCAAAGACCTCAATATTGAGGTAATATGACCATGAAATTCACCAAAAATAATGATACACCATATGGGATCCTACAACATGTACATCATCATCATGAAGTAAGATAGGGAAATGTAGTATAAATATTCAATAAAATCAATATGTTACCAAATATGTAATTATTTTAAGCATCTCCAAGTAGTTATAGAAACATCATATTAGTAACCATCATTTTGACTTTATGAATGTAAAAAAGGAATGAAAAATATCATCATTTAGAAAGTACTGCTCAAGAATTTATAACTCCAACAATGTGGTATTCGAAGAATAACATATGCTCCCCTTGAAATTATGCTAGGTATTCTCTTCTTAGGCTTGATCATACCCAACTCCGTAAGTAGTAGATCCATTAAAAGAAACCAAAGAAGTAATGTCATATTGCAGAAATTCATAAACCATCACAAGCTACTATCACTTCTATGTAGAATTTGGATACCAGTATACTATAATAAATCAGCACTAGAACAATAAGACCATGGAAAAATTGACTGAAACGTATCACAACCTCTCCCTGAGTATGTTCCACTACTACTTCATCACATATAATCATACTTGACTATCTAGATCAAAACTCATGTATATGCGTGAATTTCCTTCATGTGATACGTGTACAAAATGTAGCTTGTAATAGTTTACAGTCTCATCTCCCCCTGATCATGAAATATCTGATAAAATAGTTAACAAAGTGATGAAGCAGAGATCACTCCTAGTTTATTTTTAGGATATTTAAGGGATTCACGTGGATTATGTGGCTTTGTAAATATATCTTCAACTTGTTCCTTTGATTGAACATATTTGAGTTTTAATTTTTTTTACAGCACCTATTCTCTTAGAAAGTGATATTTTATTGGAATATGCTTCGTATTTGAGTGCAGGAAAAGTTTTTTATAAATACATATGGCACTATTATTATCACATAGAATAGATACAGGTTTTGGAAAAGTGATTTGAATGACCTATAATGTTTGCATTATCCATAGAGTTTGAGTACAACAAGATGCATCAAAAACATATTCTTCCCGAGCAGTAGATAAAACAATGTAGCTTTGTTTTTGACACTGTCACTTTGATTACATGTCCTCATGACATCTAACTACATCAATCCAACTGATCTTGCTAATTTTGTTCCGTGGGCTCCTCATAGCCATATTTGATTCACGAGATCCATACCATCTCAATGAATCCTGCCAAAAATTTATTCTTTGGATTATTCATGCATGTTGCCCCACCTCTCACCTGGTCATATAGCTACATGCACTCTCTCTGCTCATTTGGCATGAAATTTCTCTACATCTGTGGTTTCTCCCACAACATGATCCTCACGTTGTGGCCGCTCCACATCTTGAGGTTCATTCTTACCTACATGCAAATCCAACTCCCTCTCAAGGTTCAATTGCACGACTTTCTCACACTTGCCAACAGTAGGAAGCTCTATAGAAATCCAATCTACATCAATTCTATAGCGATTATTAACCTGAATCCTAGAATTCTTGGCTTGCCTTGCTTATTTGTGTCTCACAAACACTTTTCATTCACTAAGGACAACATCATAGCCTCTATCCTATAAGATTGTGACTGAGACTAAATTTTTCTTCAAACATGGTATATGCATTACATATTTTAAATGAAGGAGTTTCCCTGACACCCTTTGAAACGTAAGGGTACCAATTCCACTCACACTGTATCGTCCATCATCACCCAAATCAATATGCATCTAGAGATATTTCTCCTCTAAGTCACTTAAACATTTCTTATCAACCATCATGTGAAAGGAAGCACCACTATATAAGTAGCACCACGATTCCAATGCACTCCACACCATACATGTGATCAATGAGAAGTCAAGATAAAATTGCGAGGAAAGGGCCTCAACAACTACAACTATAGAAACCATATTGTTATTCTTCTTTTGTGGACAACTTGTGGCAATATGTCCATGCTCGTGATAGTGAAAACACTTCACTTTGGACATGTTTTTCTCCTTTCCATCTTCACGAACCTCATATTTATCATGGAATTTCTTCACCTTCCCCTTCTTCACCTTGGCAGCCAAAGGAAAATCCTCTTCATCATCAATATTTGATGAAGAGTCTTCTCTGGTGTTCTGCCTGAACTCCTCCTGCACTAGATCTAACCACAGTCATTCCCAATCCGACAAATTTTCCCATCTGTTGGCAGAGTCTTCTTAACTGTGCCAACTCTTAGGAAGTCCCAAGAGATCCAAACTCAAAAAATCATCATCAACAACACTTATTCCTACACTCCTAAGCTCATCCCTGCATTGGACAAACTTCGTTAAGTACACCGGAATAATGTCGTTCTTTTCCATATTGATCTGCCTGAGTTTATCTTTGACCTCTAATTTCCTATGGTCACTGATTATTTGGAATAGATCCACAAAATACTTCCAAATATCATATGTCGTGGCTTTCCCATGAAGGTTTGAGTCAATGTGGTCTCATACACCTTCCAAAAGAATCCTCCTCACCCTTTCCACTTTATTTTACCATGCATCAAGTAACACAACACCTGTCGAAGTAGGGTTAGTAACATCTTTTTCAATAAATTCCTTCAAGCCATTATCTTCGAGCACCGCTTCCATCTTGTCCTTACAAGAAACTTAGTTTGAGCTTCCCTCTAGTGCATACTCTAGCCATAAGCCATTGAAATCTATTTTGATGCTTACTCAACTGTAGCACCAAGAAAATATTTTTACAAATTCGAATTTTTTCCACCAAAAAACTCAGCTTCTGATTCAAAATTGCAATCTTTTGTGCTTCGATACCATGTAGAAATTTTAATACAAATTATTTATTGCTTAGATTCTCACGATATAAAAATTATATGCCACTATAAAATACATAATCACTTCTACAAAAAACTTTGCGGAATTTAAAACACGATCACCAATAGAAATATCATGAAGAAATATCAATCACACATAACACAGATAATTTATCGGGAAAGATTACACCTAAAAACCACACTATCTTATATTATGTATTATATCATGGATCATGAAACAAGTACATATAAATATCCAATCGAAGATCTCTCAGTATAATGACTAATTGTCTCACACTTTCATATAAAAATTGGAAAACACATGCGCCAATTTACTACCTCCAGACAACTTGCCTCTAATACGCAATCCCTGATGGTAAAAATAACCCCTGAACGAATGATTTTATCTGGCCTTGACTGCCCAATCCTCATAGGAACATCCAATTTGTGTGTAGTTACATTAGTGCACCCACTAATGTCACAACTAATAGTCAAATTGTCCCTTTCATCTACATCTCAACTGGGTCTTCACTAGATCTGATATGCATGTAGTTAACAGTAGTAAATCTTCAGTTGCATGTGAGACAAATGATTGTGAATTAATTAAATAATTAATTCACTGATCTCTCACTAGTGTATCTACAGTTACAACTAGAAAAACTGAGTTTAACTCACTTAACTAAATTATACTACTTTACAACTCACATAACTACACATCCAAATATGTTACAACTTCGAATCACTCAGTTACAACTAAATCCACTTGCATGTCCCACCAACTAGCCTTTGAACTTGCATTTACTATAGCTAACTCATTTTCCACTTCAGTTAACTATTTCCAAGTGCTCATTGAGAATATATTATTATTTATTATTAAGGGATAATAATAGTCGACATGCAACTATAAATAGACCATCATCTATAAATAGAATTTTCTCAACCATCTATAAATAGACATAATCTATAAATATAATTTGTTCATGTATCTATAAATAGACCTCCACCTAAAAATAGCCTTTGTGGGACCCACCTAGTGTAGGTTCTTAATTTTCAATAGGATCAAGGATGTTGTTTCCATATGCCAATTTCACTATTTATTGTTGCAACCTTCAAAAATTTATTCAATGTATACCCCTTTTGTAAATAGTGTAGTTCAGTCTAGAAAAGCGGTAAACTTATACAAAATAGATGAGTGTTCATTTAATTTTACAAGCTCGAGTAATAAAGTACTAACTGATATTTTCATGTTTAGAGATTCTAAAAAGGGCTTAAAAGAGAACTCAATGGTTTCAATTTTTTATATGTTTTAATGAGTTTGAAAAAAGTGATGAACTTATAGTCATATGGCCGCATTTCAATTTAATTTACGAGCAAGAAAAGAAGGAAATAACTCAGCATTTTCATGTGTTTTATGACAATAAAATAAAGAAAAATAAGCTCAATATTTTCATGAGTTTAACGAGTCTTGAAAATAATAACCGAAATGGACACGAGATAGGGTTCATTTTTACACAAGCTTCGAACATAGAAAGAGTATGCTTTAAAGTGGTTTCATTTTATCAGAAGCTTGAAACGTGGGAAAATTGTGCTTGAGATATGTGCATTTCATTTTTAAATAAGCTTGAAACAAAGAAAAAAATTTCTTCAGATAAGTTTGTTTCATTTTTACACAAGCTTGAAACCTAAGAAAATTATTCTTGACATAAGCTCCAATTCCCCCCAAACATAACCTGCAACCTAGCATGCACCCTAAGCTTAATTTCATTCACCTAAGTAGACTACTAGTTACTAATATTTGGATGGAATGAAGGTGCATTTAGGAGATCAGATGAAAGACTAGGCTTAGCATTTACGAGATCTAGTCAAAGACTCAAAGCAATTAGGGGAGGATTTGTTTCATTTTTTAACAAGCTTGACATAAGAAAATAACTATGCTCACGAAACATTTTTTAATTTTTTAACAAGCTTGACACAAGAAAAGGAACTATTTGAAATTTCAAAGTTAGACATTTGAAATTTAATCCTAAGGGGAGTGGACCCCAAAGGATGAATGAATTGTGAATGTAATTTCAATTTGAGGAAATGAATAAAGTACTGGTATGCATGTTGACCAAAAATGAGATTTGAGATCACTTGCGAAATCCATGAGGATGGATAAGGCAACTATTCCCCACAATCCCTCAAAAACCCTTGGAAGGAATTAATGCTAATTTAGATTTTGAGGAAGAATCTAAATTTCCCCAATGATGAGGAAAGTAGTTGGGAAGAGGTAAAAAGCTGAAAAAAGCTGAGGGAAAGCATAAAGCAGCTTTAAAGAATCCAAAAAATGGGAAGCCTAGGCAAACAGGAAGAAAAGCATCCTGCTATTATGGACGTAGAATTAGAAACAAGCTTTGGGGAACTATTAGCTTAAATAAGATGCTCCTAAACAGATCAGAGGTTGTTGATCTATGGTGGAGGTGGTCTCAGCTCGAGGGTGACTTCTGGGAGAGAAATAGAAATCTACGGTTGGGAGGTTGGTCTACTGCATGAGTGGTATGTGTTTAAACCACTTATGGATTTTATTTTCTACAGTATGAATTGGCTACATATAATTAACTATTCTATATTAGAAGTGTAGATGTTGTATGCTATGTAAGGGTAGATAATAAATTTAATTATAGTCAATTCTGGCTATTAGTCCTTATTATGAGTAAGGGTAATCATGGTAGTATGAATTTTAATTGTAACTTTAATATGATTCAACAAATAAGAGAGGGACAGTAGGAATGGGTCCTTCAACCCAAATGGCAGAGAAGGGAGAAATTGTTGGAGTCTGTGGTGTTCTTACTTTTAACAGAAGTAAATAGCAGAAGCAAATATTCTACCTTCTGTATGGTAGCAAGAACAATAGCTTGGGATAGTATCCACCGGAATGTCTAAACCCAACCTGGGTCTAAATCTGGCGATACTGTACCAAAGAAATATCCCAGGGGGATTCAAGGAAAAGAAAAAAGTTAAGTAGTTATTAGAAGGGAATACTCCAGATTCTCAGAAAAATAATTATAGAAACAAAACCAATGTTACTTTTTGTACAAATTAAGGATACTGAACCACCCTGAACAGATTCTCCAATGGAGATAAACTCAGTAAATTCATCATGGATACGTTTAAAATAGATTATGTTTGTGCAAATAAACATTTTGTATATACATGGAAGAGTATAGCCATAATATAAATTACTCTAAATCTTATTATTAAAGCTGTAAGGAAATCGGTGGAAAACTTATTCAGCTCAGAAATATAGTTCATACATGTACTGTAAGGCAGAAATCATACACCCCAGGAGGTATGTGACTGTCATCTTAAATTCTGATTATACCTAAGATTAAGAGATAAAGATGACTATTATTTATTTCGCAACCATAAAATATTATGGAATATCACATGCGAGAGTCATAACTCACTGACCATCAATATCAATATATTATTCTAAATGCATGTAAATAAATTTATGGTAACAATACGGAAGTATACACAGGAAGAGTCTTGGTAGGTATAAAAAGAGACCTGACCCACAGTGTATAATTTTCAATACGAAAATCACAAACACAAGCCTACAGTAGATAGTGAATACATCTACTCAGCAAACCTTCTGGAAATGCGATAAATTTGTATATTATATCAAAAGAAGAAAACATTATAGAAATAAAACAAGTTTGGAATGAAAAACGATAAATAAATTAAGGCTTTTCACATATCCTATCACCATTCATCTGTATCAAAACGAAACAAATATCATATGCCAAGCATTCAGTCAAAAACGCAGTGACTAGAATATACAACAGACATATATACATTTTAAATTCGGCGTCAATATTCACTGTCCATAATTAAAATTAGCATCAGTTGTTGAAAGATTCTCGGCATAAACATCGAACAAAACTCAGCAGAACTTAAAATGCAAACAGTGATAACCACAGTCCTTAATACGAATTATAAACAAAGTTATTCATGATATGTCTGAAATTAACGAAATCATCAGTCTATAAAGAGCCACGATGGCATTGTTCCATCACAAGGAACTCAAGAATCGACGTCTTGCCATCAAGCATTCATCGGGAAGCTATCTCAATAAGAGAATGCCACGAATACCGACCTGTATGAGTAGAAGTTCAATTCAGTACGTGAGGCAATGGTGCGAGAAACCTGCGTAGCTGAGGTTAAGGTATACACAGGGAACAAAGAACTTCACCTCAGCAAATAAGATCTGTCACCTGTACATACCCAGAAGAAGTATTAGAAAACCACGAGAATATGAAGGCAGTAAGAGTCAAACATGTATAGCAACTTCAAATATTGGGTACTAAGGTAAATGGTCAGGCCACACTACTGAATAACCCATAAATTGAAACCTACAGTCGATGGCATTTCAACCAAGGATACAAACTCGGAGGCGACGAGGCGAAAAGTCAATCATTAAGACTATTACCTGAACGCCGAGAGGGTTTGGAGCGAAAGCTCTCAGCGAAACGCTTCACACACCGAGATGAAGCCACGAACTGGAGACTAGTTTAGTTAGCTGAAAACAAACTTGTATGACTCAAGAAAACTCATAGCCACAGGAATAAACCCCTGGTGACACAAATCGAACAGATTTGGAAATAAAAATTTCGATTTTTGTAAATGGCCATCTAATTAAATATAAAGACCCCAAACACACAATTTACCTGCCTGGAAGCTAGAGGTAACCACGATTCTAGCACTTCAGTCGCCTGTGAGAGAAAACGACCTCAACAGGCCGAGCAATGGCGTAGGAGAACATAAGGGAAGAACCCTCTTTGCAAACAAAAGTGACTGCTGCATCGATGTGCCAAACTACGGGATGACAGCGTTACTTGTTCGGAACGAGAGAAAAGACCAGGGTTAAACCAAGGATAAAATAAATATCAACCGAAATCCAAGTCTATAAACCCTAAATCGCCATGCGCCATACACTTGTCCTCATCACAATGACTGTCATGGGGATGAAAAACTCGGCGGGATGGGCACAATTAAATTTAGAGGTAGGTATAGTACTACGGCATCAGTTAATAAGCCATAGTCTCGAACAATGAATGGCGTCGTTCAAACGAATAAGTCATGTGAAGTAAATCCGAGGTGGCACAGCCTTTGCCCAAGTGGTACTCCAGACTTAAATGTCAAAGATCGGACCAAATCAACGTACGCCGAGCGCAATGATGCCCCTCGACATCTCGAGCAGAGCTCAGAACAAAATATACGTAATTCATTATGGTTGCAGAATGAAATAACATCTGGGTTAAATGTGGTTCAATAGTAGATGATTTGGTTAGGCATATTTAAATTTCCGTTAGACCCTTCGTTATATCCATATGATATATATATAAACCCATCGTGTTGGATTAGGCATATGCCAAATTTTTGTCACTACCATGATTAAGGCCCTACGTAAATCCTTTGATTTGCGCGTGGTATGGGAGGAGTGTCCTCAACGTGTATAAATCAAATTATATGTATATGTCATATGCACATCGATAAGGTTATGGAAATGGTGGTTATCATGTGTCGGAAGTTTGGTCATATGGCATATTTTGTGGGGATATATATATATTATATGCCCACACCCAAGTATATAATTGGGAAAGTCAATTTAACTTTAACATAAGGATTTTAACTGGATTTGATGCACAAGTTTGATTAACACGATACAGGATACAAGCGCTGATACATCGAAAAAAAAGAATTTGTGTTGTAGAAGGAAGTGGTAATAGAGGTACATTACATAACTGAAATCTCTGTTGAAAATACATGAACCCATGGTATAGGCACAACTATCCATCAAGAAGAGGATCATGTGAATGGATCCTCGACATGGACACAGCCATCCGAATGAAGGGATCATATGAAATAGATCCACAGTATGGGCTCAGCCATACATATAGAGAGGATCAAAACAATAAAACCCACGGTATGGTCGCAGCCATCCATCTAAAGAATCATGTATATAATCATGAATGACTTATCACTCCTCGCAACCTAAAATTTTGTGATCGAATCCCAGGGTCTTGCACTCCAGCACCACCTGATAAAAGTACAAATTCCAACATGTGAATAGACGTGTTGAAGTCAAGCATGCTATAAAATTAGTTGATTACCAGTCAATGATGTGAACCGTTAACAAGTGCAAGAGAAACCACCAATAATGACAATGGCTCTCAAGGTACAACTAGTAAAATCCATGGAATGTCAACAGTGAGTTGAAGTCAAACACCGGTGAAATCACTCGATCAAAGGCCAATGGTATGAACCTATCCTGGATAATGACCTAAGTCGACAGGAAGTGATCCATCGAAGGAGGGTCATAATGAATCCCACATCATTGACAGAAAAGATAGAAGTTAATAAGAGTGTGAATCAAGACTGAAACAGAGGATCAAGGAATGTACAAACTGCAGAAGGATTTTCTCTTAAACATATCGATAACACGACTCTGTAATTTGGCAGCATTTTACTCAAATAGGATCAGAGGTCATGTTGAAAAATATTTTAATCGAATGAGTGGCAAACGGATTTCCCAAACCCATGGAGGAAAAGTGACAAAATGAAGATATCCCAACCAGACACGAACTACAGATAAGTGTCATGTTCAAGAGTGACATACTGCCGACACAACTGATGAATAACTTCCATTTTCCCTCACCATTTCTAGTGAGTACCTCTTTATTTTTACACAAGAGTGAAGAGCATAGCATATGCTTGCCATATAATTTTTTTCTTCAGAAAAATCCAACCAACTATATTTTACGAGCACTAGGAAGGAGGAACTCAAGTAACGTCACGACGACAAAATATAATGTCATCAGGGTTTCACGAGTGTGACAAAGGGAGAACTCAACATCTTTTCATGTTTATAGAGTTTGAAAAGAAGGTAGAAGATAAAAATTCAGCAGGTCCCTTTTCGTAAATATTCCCTCAAATCCGAAAATGTAGAAAACAATATCTAAAAGAACCTCTTAGTCGCTATAGACTAAGGTATTCCTTTTTCGTAAATAATCTATCCCAGCCCGAAAAAGGGGTAAACGTATACTTAGTAGATATCATTTCGTAGCCATTTAACAAGTTCAAAATGACAAGAGTCTCGGAAATCTTTTCAAATTTTAAGAGTCATAAAAGAGCTGAAAGTTGACTCCTCCTGGAGGAGCGAGTGGTATAAATGATAGCAACTAGTTTCGGTGATGGTGGAACTACTCAGAATAGGTAAAGGTTAAGAGGTTGGCTAACAAGACCACTAATTGTAGAGGTTCCACATGAATTGCTAAAAAATCAAGTGAAAGCGTATGACCGGCCAAGAAAATGATGACGATGGAATGAAAAAACCAAGGCTCATTTGGAAAAATAGGTTGATAAAATGGGAATCATGAGAGGTAAAATGGGAGGGGTATCATTTTTACACAACCTTGAAATCAGGAAACTCTACTTGAAGTTGGTTTCATTTTTACACAAGCTTGAAACAAAGATAAACTATGCTTGAAACCGGTTTCATTTTTATAGAAGCTTGAAATGGAGATAAACTATGCTTGAAAAGGTAAGCATGCCCCTAGCATGGTGACTCAATTTGAGGTACATGCCCCTCAAGCTTCAGCTCATATGAAAGGCATATGGAGTAAAGGTTCAAATTACGAGATCAAGAGAAAGACTCGACTGGGATTTTACGAGATTGTATCAAAGACTCGAATTGAACAGGAACATGTTTCTTTTTTTTAATGAGGTTGACACATTAAAAGAACCATCCTCAGGACTTAATTCATTTTTTAATGAGGTTGACATAGAGAACGAACTATCCTCAAAAGAACTTGTTTCATTTTTTAAGGAGCTTGACAAAAGAAAACAAACTATGCTCTGAGGACCTTGTTTCATCTTTTAAGGAGCTTGACACAGGGAAAAAAAAAATCTGCTCTAAAGACAACTCATCACGTCGAATAAGAAGTCATGGATTCCAAGAGGTTCACATATGACGGGAGAACAACATCTTGGAAATCAGGACCCAATGCCCCCAGCACACGATGCACAACGACACTATCACTGAATGTGGGCATGGGACAGGTAGCTACATAAATAACACGTGGCAGGGAATATACAACTAGTGGATAAAGACCCGGAAGGGACAATGGTGGACCAGATATCACACCAGGAACAAAGAATGAAAGTTGATCAACGGTCACGATCTAACCTTTGTGTGGAAAACAAATCACACAAAAGAGGGAAGAGACAACTGCCCCCATGGCATGAGAATATTCGCAGCCCAAGATCAAATTAAAATCCAAGCTACCTTGGATCACCATCACATCTATATAGACGATTTTTCCTCCCAAATTAATAGGCAACTTCGAAAGGATCCCTGATGGTTGACTGGTTCCTTTGTTAAAAGCCAACAGATTCTGCGTAATAGGCACAAGCGATGGAGAACCAAAAGCTTGCCAAGTAGTTGAAGATAGAATACTAATAGATGCACCTTCATCTATAATGGTGCTGGGTATGACAATAACAAAGGTTTGTACCTTGATCTCAAAAGGCACATAAGAAGGATGGTGGTATCCCGCAAATTGACTCCAATCAAAGGAAGTGATTAAACTACTTCGAGGGGGTACCATAGATATGAGATGGTCATCCCTTGGTGTTACTAGAGCAAGAGTAGCATCCTCTTGGAACTCCATCATGGGAGCAAGAGGAGTGGCTTCTTAAACTACAGGTACGGGAGAATGTTTCTCCAAGTCCGAGGAATGTGAAGAAACAAGAATAACTTGAGGGGGAAGAGATACATTCTTGATGGAAAAAACCTGATGAACCATGGGTGGGACAAGATCGGCCAATTCCACGACCAATGGTTGGTCGAGAATGGATTCATGAATTTGATTTTCCGAGAGAATGGGATCGACCAAGGATGACTCTTGACTGCTCATGGAATCAACTAGCGGAGGACTCAAAGAAATATTCTGGTCACTAGCCAGAAGGTAGGGTGCAGAAACAGTAGGGTTGTCCAACACTCTCTTAGCTTCATCCATATATGGACAAAGGTGAATGGAATGATGCCCTTCACACAACTTACAGGGATTCGTGATCTTACTTTATTTCTTACGATTTTTATCATGGCTAGCTGAAGATGTGCCACCAATATGACTTGCAAAATCCAAAGGCAATGATGGACAATCATCATACCATGCTTCAAGTACCTTAGGAATGCTAGATTTGTCTCAAAGAATATGGTCACCTTTGCACAACATGCAATGAAATATGACTTTTTGTGGAAGGTTGGATGGTTTTTCAATGGAATGTGTCTGAGGTGCAATAGTCATAGAGTTGGCCTCTCTCTTATATAACTTCTTCCTCTTTGTCTTCTTCTTCCTCTTCTTAGCCACCTAGTTACTAGAATCCAGACTTTCACCCGGAGAAGTAGAAGAGGAGGATGGAGAATCCAATTTAGAATCAACATGATGGTGTTCAGGTGCAGGAGATGGTTTAACAGAGGTCAGATCACTCGGGACCACCGAGGTCGAAAATAACCACACGGGCAAACCAATAGTTAACCCAGGAAGGGACAATGTTTCCATATAAGGAGCACCAACATTCCCAAAAGCAGGAAAAGGACAAGGATTCCCTTCGAAGGGGATTCCTTAGTTGGTAAACTCTGGAAATGTTGCCATTGGAAACAACCCTAAAAAAGCACTAAGGAAGATAACTTTCACCAGGAATTTTTTCGTGGGCAGTTAATATTTCAAGACATTGAAAAAAATTTGTCGTTTCATATTTTAAAAGTCGAGAAATAGGCAAAAGGTAACTCTATGACTTTCAAGTTTAAATGAGCATGAAAGGACAAGAGCTCAATGATCTTTTCACTTTCACAGAGTCACGAAAATACAAAAATGACTACTCAGGTAATCTAAGCAAGAGGGTGTACTAAGTTTTCGTGAACTTCTATATACACCTTGGTGATCAAAGGAAAGAGAAATGACCAAGGACTTAACGTACGTGTAGGTATTCTCCCTGAATGCTGTGTTCGGTGTATCATGATTACAAGGCAGAAAACTCAGCTTCGTAAGGATAAAGGATTGCAAAATATGATGGTCTCCCTTTATATACACGACGATACGGGGAGCACAAGTCTATACTAACATTGTCTAGTGCCAGATGGTGACCAATAGCTACTAGGCTTAATGACGCCAGAACACGTCACTAGCCTAGACCTCTAAATGTGAGCGTTAAGTTTCAATGATTCCTTAGGTTGATTGAATAAATTTTAAAGTTGATCTTGGATTATGTTTCAGTTTCAAGGCCCTTCCAAATGTCATGTGACAATCTCCTATATGCAGCTATATGAGTAAAGAAATCTTTCAATTCGATGAATGCTATCTAGCTATGGGAAGAGTCTCAAACAATGGTGCAAAAAATAGCAAATGAAACTTTTCCAAAGTAGATGACTTTCACTATCCAAAACTAATCTAAAACATTCAATGATGTGAATTATGCGATGTAATCTATGCAAAATCCTCTTTTTTGAAAACTATGCAACTTTAATCTATGCACAATTTCCTTTTCTTCTGAAAGAATAAGAATCCACTCAATGCATTTTTTGATGAAATGAGAATCTACTTAATGCATGATTTTAATGAAAGAGAATGCACTCAATTTGAATTTTAGCTTTCAATCATTAAACAATGTAATCTAATTTCAATGATAAATCTCAAAAAATAATTTTCAATCCAATGTGATCTAATTCATTTTAACGAAAAGAAAACTCTGAGATGAAAACTAGAAGAACGCAAATTTCCTTAATGGAAGGATGAATGAAAAAGGGATGCAATCAAAATTAAGAATGAAATCGTTATTTTAAACACTTCGTAAGAAAATTCCTCAAAAGGATACAAGACATATGAGGTCAAGCAAAAAAAGGACTTCCAAAGCATGAGCTCAAAACAAGGTAGTCATTCCCTTTTACATCAAGCAATCCTAAAAAGAAGACTTTTCAATTGAACAATGATAAATTTAATTTATGCTCACAAGTGAAAAAGTAAAGGAGAGAACATGTAAATCATATAGAGAAAAAGACCAGAAGGGAAATTCACACTCGTGGAGGAATTAGGGAAAAACCTCAATTTTTCACACACCCTGAAATTGGCATGACTTTTATGGGTGAAACTAGCGCCAAATGGCATGACTTGCTCACTGAAAACTAGCACCAATGGCCAATTGGTGCAGGTTGATAACTAAAACTAGCGCCAATTGGTGTGACTACCAAAAAAATAAAAGCGCCAATGCCTGAACAAGAAAAAACAAATAATATCTCCCAACCAAGACCAGACTGACCACTTTAATAAAAAACGAAAACATCATAATTGATGAAAAACATAGTAATAAACAGGGAAATGGCCATTCGACTAAATCTGTCGAATGAATAAGACCTAAAAGACTGAAAAACTCTAAGGAAACTCCCCAGTGGAGTCGCCAATTTGTTGTCTAGGTAAATCCCCTCTGCAGATAGAGGTGATCCCTCTAGCCGTAGGGTGGGTCTAGCAACTATGGGAACATACTAACATCTACCTTCCTAGATTGTAAATGAAATTTAGAGATGTCCTACCTCATTCTGATGCTATATTTTCGTCATTCGTCGAAGCTTCTTGATGCGTTGCTCTTCTCAATCTCGATACACACTGCTACCAACGTTCGATTACCTATACAGATAGTAAAGACACCACGAAAAGCACAAAATGAAGAAATATCATGAAACAATTTCAACCTATCTAATTCATCAAGGAATACTAGAAATCTCATTATAAATGTAAACAAGAGTGGAAGATAAACATCAGATGCATTTTATTATGATAAAGACAAGGGGAGTTTACAACCAAGCCTTGATGTTGAGGCTCTCCTTCAACAGGCCTGTATCCAAGAATCTTTGTGACACCCTCATGAAAAAAGTTTCAAGATCTCACTATGTTCTCAACACACACAAACAATCGCACGCTACACTATTCTCCTGAAGCTATGATTGCTTCTTCTCTGTGATAACTTTTTCAGCTATCTGCTCAACTAGCTTCATCAAGGAGAGATATATTCTTTTTATAGAAGAAAGGGGGGAGGTTGGGATCCCTACAAAGGTGGAAGGGAGGCCTATCCTATAGGAGGTTCCCACAAGAGGTGGAAACCATAAAATAAAGGAGGGAGTCCAAGGTTAATCAATCCAACCACTCCCAATGACTCATCCTCGAAGTTGTTGTGATCGAAACTTCACCTCTATTTTTTTTTTTAAGTTCCATAAACAGATTGGCATGGGTAGCTAATTGAGATAGAGCGCCAGCTGGCATGGGAGCCAGTGTTAATATACCTCATTCGCGTGAGGGCATAATGGGCTACCAGTGCCAAGGAAAAAATAGGTGTTTTTAGTGGTCTGCTCAGGAAATGGTCAACAGAAGGAATGTTGTCGTCATGGAAAGGGATGCAATGATGGCACTTGCAAGGCATGAAACTTCTAATTAGTCATGGAAATGACCCTCCAATGTGAAATATGGGAATTGCAGGGAGAGCGAAATTTTTTTTTTGTAACAGAAGGATATACCCAGAAATAAAGACAGAAAAAAAGGGAAATCACTTTTCTTATTGTAAGGATAAAAATGGTGGTGTCAATTGCATCAGCCTTGAACATGGTACATGTTTTTGTTATTACCTTAGAAGTGGCATTAATCTTGCCTTGTATGTGTACCATAAATATGATTCATTTCACTCCTCTATCTAGTTATTTTTATATTCATTATGGATTGTTCTTCGACGCCTCTTGTGTTGTCTTACAATATCAACTGGTGCTCATTAATCAATACTTCCAGGTATATTTTGTTCCATGTCATTGCATGTTTAAGCAAGTTCTAAACCTCAACTGGCCATTTATATTCCTTGATGTTTTTTATTGATCATCCCTATGTGAGTTGTACCTCATGAATTCATTCATTTAATGATATACCTCACCGATTAATAATTAGACAATTTCTACCATGCTCAACATTAGCTCATTCATTCACATGTTGCAGATTTGCACCATGAGGGTTGAGTAGAATAACTTGGGATATACACATCTCACTCTTATATGCGACCATTTTCAAGATACATTAGAGTTATATATCATTTTTATGTATTTTTAGGACTAATTTGGTGAACATATATTCTCTATCTCGATCGTCATACTAATGTATAATGTGACATAGATCTACATTATCTTTATTTATTTCTAGGATCTTTTAGTTTGTTGTATGGATCCATCATGTACATCTTGCGACCATGCACTAGAATTTGATGTCATGAATCTACAATGAATGGTTGGTGGCCATGATCAGTCTCTCTATATGTTGATAATGCATATGCATGCCTCATTGATGATCATCTTATTACTAAAAATTTCTTATCAAGTTCAGTCTTACCCAATCATTTAGCATTGACTCCTTGCTTGCATTTTGATACATGTTTCTATAATACATTTTAGCCATATGTTTCTCTTATGATGTGTATTAGGATGCATCTGTTATAGCCCATGTTCCCACCTTATGTTAGATATAGAATCCTTAGTTCATCATTCCAACTTGTTGGAATGAATGTGTCATTTTCCCTTTTTTGTCGTGCACTTTTATCATCCAATCGTTGCCATAGGACTATCGTCTTAACACCCCTCACTTCATTGTAGTTGGGAATCCTGACACCTTGGTACCCTACTTTACATTGGTAGGGGATGAGAAGGACTCTTATAGAGGATAATGAGGTAAAAGGAGAAAATAGGTGAGAAGAGATGAAAATAGATACTTACCAGTTGATTCAAAAAATCACCACGGGGAGTAAGGTTTAATGTGAAAACATATGAACAAATAATAAATAAGGAGTCATAAATGGAAGAAAGAGGGGGGACCATGATTTTTGTCCCTGTAAAGGGAGGTACCTCCAATAACACCATTGAATTATAGGGAGATCAATAATAACACTATTCTCAACAAAGTCAATACCAATATATGAATTGAAAGATCTCACTTTCAAATCAATTCTTAGAACAAACAGAACTAGAGTGGTTTCTGGAGGAATACCAATGCCGAGAGAAACCATAGGAGAAGACTGCATTAGGGAGGTAGGTAGGTCCTTTTTTTTTAATATTTGAGAACCCATTTATATTGTTTCCATGATAAGGAATAGTCCAGTCCCAAATATCTATGACTGTGACAATGCCTACACCTAAATGGGATGCCTTCATAATCCAAGGATTTCTTCTGGATTATATTCCTTATTGATATGGTTTTGAATATAAGAGACCCTTGGATAGATTAATCCCTACAAAAATCCTTTCGATGCCCATATAATGAGACTACAAATCAGAAATTTTACTTCCGAATAAAACCCTACTTTATTCACAGTCTCCTAGGATATTTTATTTGACTATAATATGAATGAAATGCCTCAAATGTGGACCCAAATTGATATTACAACTACATATGTGGCACTTTCACTTTCTTTTTTTGCAACAATGAGGTACTAGGGTGTTGCAACAATATGAGGTTTTTGTTGCAACCTAAAGGTGTTACAAAAACATTAAAATTAATGTGCCAACTATCCTTTAGTATCGTTTCAAGGGTATAAGTATGGATTTTCTTCAAGTGATTCTCATGAATTTTAAATTATTAGCATAAAAATAATTTTCTTCCTAAATACATAAGAATGAATGCTAAAGTGAAATCATTAGGAGATAATTATATGTTAATATAAAATGCACCTTTATGGGAAAATTAGGTGATGGTTGGTATGAAAATAGAAAATGGTACTCAAAAGGTTGTTGGATGAGTACTAAAAGGATAACAATTTGGGCACATGTTAGGTGTTACCTAATGCAAACTTCCTTTTCTTATCAATTAATGGTCTATGTAAATTATAGTTTCTAATAACATTTCACTTTAGGAGAAATAATGGGTATTGCATGTGTACCAACAAATATTGAAGACTTCCATCTCATACATAACTTATTTTCATTGGGTTCTTCCTAAAATAACAATTTGCATCGAATAATGAACACCTATAATTATTTTTGAACCTTGCAATATTCCCATGAGTGTGGATGAACATTGATCTATAACATTATATTCATGTCGAAGTTTTCAAAATCATAACCTTTCATGCACATAATATTCATGGAAATTCCATGGTTTTATTTAACAATATTCAGGTCATTAGATCAACTATATTGAAAGTAGAAAATGTCACAAGTATTATTGAATATGTGGAATGAATAAAAAATGTGAAAGGAAAAACAACCAAATATTAATGGCATCAATTATGTATTTAGAAATAATTTATTTATTATCTATAATATGCACCTTCATGTGCACCTCAAACCCAACACTACCCATTCTCCTAAGGGTGAAAATTCACACCTTCATTCCATTCGAAACTTGGTGGTGAAGGGGTGAAGAACTACACACATTAAACTTCTCCATCATCCATTCTTCTCAACAATGTAGGTGAAATTTTCTGCAATACATTTTTTAGGTTCAATGTATCCATTTCTACATTGAATATACCTTTGTGTGGTGAAGGTATCAATTTTTTCATTTCCCAAATCTCTTTAAGGTGGAGGTATGCATTAATTAGTGAAATTTTTGATGATGCAATAGAAAAATGTATACCATTAGAATTTCTTTTCCAATGCTTAGATATTTTGAATTCATGGCCACCAGTGATCCAAATAGGTTGAATTCTTGCATCATCCATATTTTTAGGTTTAATTTGTTTTCTTTTTAGCCAATTTGAGGTATTAATCGCATTGCAAAACCATGCCTAGAATTAGCGAATATGTCTTAAATATTTTGTTTGAAAAACACTCATTAATGTTGAAAAATCATTCAATAACTAAGTTATTAGTTTTATATTTGATATCTTATTAAAATTTCCTTATCACTTATTCTCATAACATCTAAGTAAGAAAATAATTTAGCATTTCTTTACCTTTTCCATAACACTGGAAAATAGCAATTTGAAAATGAAGAATAAAGATCTTTATCACTTTGGAAAAGCTTTTGAATTTTCACAATAGACAATAATTTTACCTAAATGAAAACAAACATCATTTTAATTTTTCAGGAATGGTTATGTTCATTTTTACATTATATATATGAGGTTTTTATGTATGCTTTAGTGAAGTATACTTTTTAAAAATATCACTCTAATAATATGTCAAATTTTTAACTGAAAAAAAAAAAAACAAACTTTGTCATTTTAAAAAGTAAAATAATTTGTTTTTATTTTATTTAAAAAAATAAATAAAAGTATATTATAAATTTTAGATTTGAAACCCTACAATAAAAAATCTCCAAATTATTTCTTTCTTAACATGTTATTAAACCAATTTACTCAATATTTCTTTAATAATTGTACTATGTTCTCTTTAACTTTTTCAATTTTAACCTCCAATATAACATTCAGAACTAAATTATAACTTTTAGATTTGAAAGCTTGCACTAAATTTTTTGTTTCATAATATCTTTTCAAACAAATCTAGTCAACATTTTTTAATCAATGTATTACTATCTCTTTAACTATAGTTTCTATTCTAACATTGAAACTTATTAACTTTAAAAAAAAAATTATAATAAAATATCATTTTTGTTTTAAAAATATATTTGATAAAACAAATATCATTTCAAATTTTTCATAAACAAAATCAAATGGGTAGTCTAACTAGCCTACTTTTTTTCCTTAAAAATAATGGAAATTTTGGCAATATATTAATATAATCGAGTAGGGACTTTTTCAAATCTAGGCTATAGGTATCAAACTTCAAGATTTTAGGTGTTCTTGAGGTTTTTGATGCTGTTGAATCCATTTCAACTATAAAACAAAAAGAAAAAAGAAAAAAAGAAAAATAAAAAAACATGATTCGAGCACTGCAACTGCTATGACAAGATTTCTTAAAAAAAATTACCATAATTCCAACCACCTTTAATAGTTTTGGAAATTCCTCCATGTCCTTACAAAACTCCAAATCAAAAACAATAAACAAACATCATTTTAAAATTTTCATAACCTAAATAAAGTATAATAAATTTATTTTAATAGTCAAAATAAAATATATTGAAACTATAAATTACACTATTCAAATATGTGCATAACATGTATTATTTTTTTAATTAGCCAAACTAACTCTATTTTTTACATTAAAGATGTGGATCAATAATTTAACTTTGAAATATGTATACATTGGAATTATTTCGCATTAAAAGTATATATCGACAATTTAACTTTGAAATTATATACATTGAAATTCTAATAACTGGAAAGTTAGTAAACCTTGGAGCCCTAAAACCATTATATATTGATGTTTGTTTCACATACATTGCCACCAACATTTCATCGGCCGCATTTCTTTTTTTTTTCAGAGGAAAAAAAACATTGTGTATAATAAACAGTTCATTTAACACATGCATTACATCCTCAACTATGTATTAGTGAGGATACCATCAATTTTCATGCCACCCTTAAACATACCCTTTTCATAGAAATAAATAGGGCCGCGTTTATATCGTGGCAAGACAAATTCTTAGTGCAAAGAACACTCAATACATATTGCAGGCTCGCTTGATAGGATGAACTGTGTACCCTGCATCCTGTAGGCATTCAAAATACATCAGCTGATAAAAAAAATACATCAATTTAGATATAGTCTGGACACCATACATGATCTGATGTAGGTACTCTTTAACAGATTCATTGTATTGGAGTCAGCAGGTAGCAGGCTCGCTTGAAAAATCGTTGCAGGCTCTCTTGATACAGGAAGTAGGCTCGTTTGTCATCCAGTGTCAATGCTGAGATCATGATGTTGATATGTTGTTATGTAAAATGGGATGAGGCCTATATATATACTAAACCAATAGAGATAGGTCAGTATATGTACAAAAACAAAGCACAGTATCATCTGATCAGAGAATGAAGTATATCAGGCTCGCTTGTTGGTTGAATGCAGATAGAGTTGTAAAAAAAAATTTGGCACGCTTAACTAGCGCCGGGATCAAGCTCGCTTGTGAAAAACATATTAAAAGGAACAAAATGTGATTGTGAACATGTTGATTCGTAAACAGGCTCGCTTGCCATATGAGGTCCATGTCATGGTAGTGGAATGGAGTTTTTCCATATCAGCGATCCATCTCTATATTGAAAAACCTTAATGCATCCATATTTAGCATTGATGCCTTTTTTTGAGAGACCATCTGCACGAGTGTTATTCTCCCTGTGAATATGGATAATAGGAGGTCGGTTTAATCTAATCCATATGTGATTTTCCCTCTGATACCAGCCTAGTAAACCAGGGTTACAGAACTGATTGCTACCCATTAAACAATCCATCACCAGCTTGGAGTCTCCATAGAATGTGACATTTGGGATATTTAAATTGATGGCGGCCCACATTGCACCCCATATTGCCATCAACTCCACTTTTTTGTCAGACTGTGTGCCTCCATTCCAAAATAGATGGATTATTTCTCTCTGCGATAGTTTCACCCGTGCACCACATCCAATAATCCCGTCCATATAGGCCCCATCAGAAAAGAAGGCAGGGATGGATATATCATGGGGCCTAATACGATGAGATCCATCGACCACCCTAATAGTCATATTGGGCATTCCATCAATCCAGCGAATAATAGATGAGTATATAAAGGGTATGTCAAATGTCTTGTTATCAAAAATCAGTCTATTCCGAGCCACCCAGACTTCCCATATGAGGAAAAAGGGTAGTCGTTTGAATCTGACATGGAGCTTGTCCCATTCCCCTGTAGTAGAAATAAAATTTGTCGAGGCCCATGATGGATTGATAAGGAATTTACTTAATAACTTCCATAGCTGAGGTACAATAGGAAAATAGAATAATAGGTGAGCTATGGTTTCCTCATCTTGACAACAGACTAGGCACCTGTTAGGACCACATTTTCCTCACTTGACAAGGTTGTCCCAGGTCAATATCTTAACTTTCCATACCAACCACCCAAATACTGATATCTTGGTCGGTATTCCATGTCCCCAATATTGGTGGCAATAAAAAGATATTTGATCCCTATATTATCAGAGGTTGATGTAGTGATAAATATCCTTCACGATCACAGTGTCACTGTTGTGGCCCGTCTCATGTAATATAGTCCCTACCTGTATCATAACAGATTCCAGCTTCCCTCAAATGGTTGGAAAATTCACACCATAATTTAGCTAACTGATCAGCCGATTTAAAAATAGGTGAATTAAAGGACCAGTGTGAGATAGTTTGAGATATAAAGAAAATCCTTCGATGTGCCAGCCGATGTGCAAGATTAGGATGAGCACCTTGGTTGCATTGAAAGCTGAAAATCCTGCAATCACGAATGGGAATTGTGGATCCATCCCTAAACATCCACACCATTCGGCCAACAACATGACCCAAGATTTAACCAAAGCTACACCATATTTTCGAGGCAATTCTAGGAACATGAAACTCTTGATTGATAAGATGGTGAAGAGGGACCCCCATAATGTATTTTCCCTTGATAATTTCACTCCAAATACTCAGTCCCTTGATAGCACTCCAAAAGGACTTTATTAGCAGAGCCTTATTAAAGGCCCGCAAATCCAATATCCCCCAACCATCGTGTTTTTTGGGCCGGCACAATATCTCCAATTTGCATAAATGGAATTTGTGATCAGAGTAGGATCCACCCCATAAGAAGTGAGCTGTGATCTTGTTGATTTCATCAATTATTTGCCGAGGAAAGTAAAATAGATGGGCCCAATATACAAGTAATTACGAAAGCACAACCTGTATCATAATTAGACGACCACCAATGGATAACCATCGATGTGTCCATTTATAAATTCTATCTCTGTATCTATCAACCATCCATGCCCAGTCCCGATTTTTATAGCTATAGGGCTTGATGAAATAACCAAGATATTTAAACCCCTTAGTAGTCGGTATGTAGTTTACATCGAGGAAACTTGCAATGAAAGAAATTTCCTCCTTGTTACCATATTCATATATCAGGATGGACTTATGCTTGTTGATGCATAATCCTATTGTTGATCCAAACTTAATTAACAAGTAATGGGTGTAAAACCAATGATTCCTGTTTAATATACCAAACAACAGCATATCATCCACAAAAAGAGAATGGGAAGTTGAGATAGATGAAGAAAATACAAATCCTTTTATAAAGCCATTTCGTTCCGCTGAGTGCATAATGTTGCTGAAGCCATCCATAATGAGAATAGAGATCAGAGGGGATAAGGCACATCCTTGTCTTAATTCCCTTCCTGGTTTAAAGAAATCTGTGGGAAGACTATTGAAAATTACAGCATATCTGACCGTGGATATAGAGGACATGATCCAGCAGATGATAAAAATTGGCAGACCCGACTTTAGGAGAACCAAGCGGATATAAGACCAGTCAATATAGTCATATACCTTATGAAAGTCGATCTTCATAACCAGAGCCTCATTTTTATGAACATGCATGGTGTGAAGGACCTCTTATGCAATGGCAATAGCATCATGAATTGATCGACCCTTTAGAAAGCCAAATTTCTCCTTTGAGATGTGCTTCTCAAGAGTCACTTTAATGCGATTAGTGATGATCTTAGAATTAATTTTCTAAATGAGATTGGATAAGGAAATCAGTCTGAATTCTGCAAAAGTATTGGGATCATTTGATTTTGGTATTAGGGAAATAAAGGTTGAATTAAGATTAGCAGGCATCCTTCCCTGTATTCTGAAACTCTCCACCACCTCTACAATCTCAAGACCCATTAAATCAAAGAAGAAAAGGAATAATTTGGATGGCCAGCCATCTGGACGAGGAAACTTATCAGGGGAGAAATATTTTAAAACTGATTGCACCTCCATCACTGTAATAGGTCTATCCAGCACAGAGATAGCGTCTTCATCAAAAATCCGTTGTATATGCTGCAGGATCCAATTCTGGTAGTTTATATCAATGCTTGGATCAGCCTTGTAGAAATCCTTGAAATGTTGATATGCTTCATGTTGTATCTCAGAGTTGGAAATAGAATAGGATCCATCCGAATTCATAATGCGCCATATAGCATTCCTATTTCTTCTATCCGATGCGCATTTGTTGAAGAATTTCGTATTGCGATCCCCCTCTTTTAGCCATTGATTCCTACCTTTTAGTTTCCAAGAGATCTCTTCTATGTGAAGAATCTTCGTCTTCCTTTCTCCGAGCTTCTTCATGAGCTCATAAGAATCAATATCTGGTAGATTTGAAGCAAAGCCTGTGTATAGTCTTGTGATCTTATCTTCAACAGAAATAAGCTCTGCCTTGAGAGCTTTCTTTTTAGATATTTCCCATGCTTTGGATGCCTTTTTGATCTTTTGCAATTTATAGTGGAGATGATCCCAACCATATAAACCCTATATCTCATTGTGGTCTGTCCATAATTGATTAATCATATCAACATACTCTGCATCCCTCAGCCAAGCACGATTGAATTTAAATGCAACTCCTTTAGTTATATCCTCAACCTTCCAAGCCAACACAATTGACATATCATCAGATATGTCAGATACCAATACAATTGATAAAATATCTCCCAATGCAGAGAGAATATTTTCCGAAACCATAACCATGTCTAGTATTTTTCCTATGAATGCATCCCTGATCCTTTTATTGGTCCATGTAGGAATCATGGGGAGAGGCCGTATATCAATAATGTGATGATCGAGAAAAATATCATTCATGAATCTAAATAATGGATCAACTCTAGCCTGAGGCCCCCATGTTTCATGAACCTGCAGTGTGAAATTAAAATCACCCATAATAATCAAATTCTGCAAAGAAAAAATACCGATGCGAACATGTGATTCCAAAAGGATACTCTGTTGTGATATGGTGGATATAGATTTATTATATTGAAGACTCCGTCAATACCTCGTAGCCCACCAAATAATATTATACCCCCAAAGAGGCTATAGGCCTTCAAGTTAGCCTTAGTCGGATTCCATAATGCTATGATACCCCGAGAGTGATCAGAAGCGTCTACTGCAGCCGCACACCATCCCGGCATGAAGCTTAAACAAACCTTAACAGCGTTAACCCAAAAACACAAAGTTTCTTGACATAAAAGTAAAATAGGATCCCTAGATGAAAATAGACTCCGAAGGCAATTTATTTTAGAGGAATTGCCTAATCCTCTTATATTCATGGGTAGTATTTGAGTCATGGGGAAATTTCTGTGGGGTTGCTTGCACTAAGCGCCCGAGGGTCCACAGAAATCTCAACCACCTCAGCAATATGAATGTCTGTGAGGTTATCATCATCACTTGAAAACAGAGCAACAGATTTGAGTTTCCCTTTCATATTTTTAGCCCCAGAAAAGGTCTTCTTTCGGATAGTGATGTTTGAAGTTGATGATTATGGATTAGGAGTGTCGTAGGATCGAGGAGGTCTATCAAAGACCGTGAGTGCAACAAGATCTATATTAGGATTACCCAGTAGAAATTCAGTATAGCGCCCCACTGAGTTCCTTAGTGAATCTGAGAGGACCATAGGGTCGGGATTGGTATGAGAGCTTTCAGGAGACAAATGAAGGTTTTCAGGAGACAAGGGAGTGTTTTCAAGATGCATATGTATATCATCAACATGGACAATATTCAGCGAATTATATGGTTCCCCAATTTCAAAGTTGGTAGACTTAAAGATTGGTGGCTCAACATTACCCTTTAGAAAAGGAGAAGGTTGAGATGGTGATATAGCTAGAGAAGGTATAGTAGTGACATTAGTACCTATATATGTATAAGTCCTATTATCTTTAGCTATCAGTGACCTTTCAGTAGGTAGACTAGGATCAACATAACTATTGTCCTGAGCCATATGTTCATCAATTTGATTAGTATAGTCACTATAAGCATGTGCAGAGGCATATGCACCCTCATCATCAAACGAAGATGAGTTAGGATTACCTGATATGATGCCACCCATGGTACCCAATCCAGCTACATTATGTCGACCCGCCATAGCATTTGGTATCCCGGCCCGATCAACTCGCATCGTGAATGGGAAATTGTCCCGAAGGTGGCCGGTCTTGTGGCATATCATGCATATTAATGGTATGCCCCAGTAATCAATACATTGTCTGTGTCGACGGTGCCCCCAAATGAGATCCAAATCTCCTGCTAGTCTACCAGCAAAGTCTACCTCCACCAACAGCCAAGCCACACTCTTTTCCGAGGCCCGAATGATACTCGGATCAATGTATTTAGTGTATCCAATAGAGTTGCCAATCATCCACAACGCCTTCAATGTCCAAAATTTCAGAGGAAGGCTGGGTAATTTGACCCAAATTACTTGACTCCATGGGGCCTCCATCGCCAGGTTGAATCCCAAATACCATGGGACAAGTTGCATGAAGCTTCGACCCCTCACCCACATACGGTTGATAATATTATACACGTCTTTTTCATCCATGAAGTGGATGATGAACCATCCATTGAGCAACATACTGAACTTGGGGGTGTATCTAATTATGGGATTCCAATATTGTTTTATCCAAGCCCCCGTACCAACCTCACTACCATCTGGGAACATCCATCTCCCAATCACCGCTCTCTTCTGTAAACTAGCGACCCTCCCACATAGGTCGTCATAATCGAGGGTAACCACCCTAATTTCCATATTGTGTTTGAAAAATTTCCTCTTACGTCACCCTCGGCCCCTTCTCTTCTTGTAAGAAGAAACCTTCCGCCCAGATTAATCGATCACCTCTGTTGTGGCAACTGTGAAAAAAATTGTTTGATTATCTGGTCATCAACGTCAAAGTATTTTGATAATCTATGATCTGCCTCTATAGTCGCAGCTATAAAGGCCTCGTGAGTCGATGTATCTGATGCTAGTTTGATGGTAGAATCATCCATTTTACAAGGCGGGAAAATCCCCTTGCCAGATATGCGATCAATCTACCAGTGGTAGTACGTCGTCAGAAAAGCTCCAAGCTGACAACCGACGACCACTACAAAGGGAGAATCAGATGAGAAGAATACCCCTATCAGCCGGTCATACATGGAAACCTCATCAAGTTGTAGCCCATGGTCAACAATTCCAACCATGTCTATGATAGGTGTAGGAAAAATGTCAGATCAGATGGATCAATTTAAAATGGCCCAGATTAAACAATTTTTGTGTTCATAAATAGAAACCGCCATTGTTTATAAAAAAATTCCCAATGTGTACAATAGTAGGTATAGAAATTTGTGACCCCTCATCATAAGAGCTGTCTTCAGACAGTCGTCACCTTCGTTGGACGTCACCGAATAATAGTGCCAAAATAATATAAAATACCTCATATTTTGGAGAAAATCAGGCACAATATTAGAGTGATGATCTCGATCTTCGAATTATGTAATCCAGGTAGATATCAACCCTATTGCGTCATCCAACATAGGGAATAAATCCCACCACCCTAGATATAGCCATAAATGGGAGCCGCCAATCCGGTGTGGAATGTAATCCCCAGATAAGAAGAGCCTTGAGATATACAAATAATGTCAGATGCGCTAACCTCTGTAGCAGTGTGACCCTCAAGACAGCTATCGCCGGAAAGAGAATTCAAAAACAATCGAAAACCATACAAAAAAACAGAGTTGGCGGAGAAGATGTCACTGGAAAAAACAGAGTTCCCACAATCCTCAAACTTTTGTATGATATTGGTGCTCAACACAGACCACTTAAATATGGCAGCAACAATAGCACATGCATCGAGGGAGATTCCACCATCTTGACAAAAACCGGACACTGAAGCTCTTGCATGGTCTGGATATTATGAAAGAATCTGTCCACTTGCACCATAGCATATACCATCTGTTCTTTTCACTAGAACATTGAGACTCTGTTTCTCATGTAGTGTCCTGGGATGAATTACAGCCTTCATGGCAAATCTTGTTTTAAAAACGTTGAAATTATGGATAAAACATTGCAGGTCCTGTTTTAAATTCTCTTCTCCTTTTTATTTTATGGACGATCTGTTGGATAAATAGTAATTTCAACCTACCCTCTGAGAACAATTAATGAGTAGGAGTCATCTAGATGTTTCTAGGTTGTTTCTGGAGACATATAGCTTCTTGAAGAAGCTATCTCCACCGACAATGAACCTCGAGAAGGTTCTTCTCTATGTATATATTTCCATCTCCAGTAATGCAAAAAGTCAAGTTGAGTTTGTGTTCTGTTGCTTTCTCTTTCATGGTATCAGAGCTCCTTCATTAGAGTCTTTTGTTTTTTTCATGGTATCAAAGCTGAGGGTTTGGCTTATGGGCTCTGCGGTGTGAAGAGCGATTGGCCCACAGGAGGGCTCCGTGGTGTAAAGCAGTGGTGTGAAGCAGTTACAGCGTTGTGAGAAGAAAAGCTCTGTTGTAGTGCTGTTATAAGAACTTGGCAAGAATCTGTCTGTGGTTTTGAGTAGGCGTTGAACACTGAGGAATTGTTGTGAGGAGATTTCGAATAGTGCCTGTGTGACACAGAGTAGTGCCTGGAGAAGCATTGTGGGTCGCACTAGTGTGTCTGCATTGGTGAAGGGACATATTGGTGTGGCTGTTGGGATCACATCCTAAGGGGTAGTGAGAGCTGTGAGTTCTCTGTGAGGAGCTGTGGGCTCGTTGGTGTGAAGAGCTGTGAACTCATTGCAGGGGGAGTGTTGGAGAACAGTAATTTCAACCAACCTCCCCCGACTTCATTTAATGCAGGAACTGTCTCAAATTTTCTCGAGTGTTCATTTAGCTTCTCAGAGAAGCTATCTCCATCGACATTCAGGCCTCGAGAAGCTTCTCAGTTGTATATAAATATATGATTGTTGTAAATGCAAATTACCAAGTTGTGTGTTAAGCTGCGTTCTCTATTTTGGTCTCAGAGCTCCTTCATTGGAGTTTTCTGTTTCTTTCACGATCTAAACATGTTTCCTGTTTTTCATATACATAGTGTTGTATTTGATTATTTACTCATTTTCCCTCCGCTCTTTTTATTAATGCGTGATTGCACAGAACAACACCACTGAAAGTGTGAGTAGCAGATGGAAACCAACAGCGCAGCAAAAATAAATGCTGGAAAATATTTACAGAAATGGCATGCAGTCGCCTAGCGTGGAGGATATACAGAGAATCACTTCCCTTCTAAATAACTATGGGAGAGTCGAAAGGCAAAAATCTGTTCTACTGGTTTCAAAACTTCAATGCCAGAGAGCAAGAGCAACGCAAACGGGCATTAGAATTACTGCTCTTATTCAGTGGAGAGGAAGGTATATTTTTTTCAGTGGAAAAAAATGGGTGGTTATATTGATGTACGAGTGAAAATACTTCTTTTATTATATGGAAATTACCAAAATATACCAGATTGTATCTTTTTAGTATTTTCATAAACAAAACATACCACCTCTTCATTATAACTAAAAATGGAGATGGTAGATTTGGTTGTGCTTGACATTTTATCAAAAAAAAAACATGTTAACATTTTCATCATTGTATGTCTTGTTCAACATTATTTTTTTGTCCTATATCAATCTTTCTTGTTTATGGAAAACTCTCTCCATTCAGCCAGTGTCAAAAAGACAAGTCTTCAAAATTTTTGTTCATTTTTATTCTTTCTTTCATAAGAGTTAACCATACTTCTGGTTTACAGTTCCTGTAGAGTCAGTAAGGTAGTAGTGCATCTCCCCAAAATTTCCTTGTAGGTTTTTTTTGAAAAATTTATGTGTCTGTGTGTTTTTTTCTCTGAATATCTGCTTGAAAAGCATGGTGGAGAAAGTTGATCTGAGTTCTTTTATTCTGTCCAGCCATGCATTCAAGTACCCAAGAGGTGCCCTTGTTTAGGTGTTCTATGAGAACCTGTGAGTCTCCAAAAATCCAAATTTTGTCCATATATAGTTCATTTCTGAACCACATTAGTCCCCATAAAGCCATAATTTCTGCTCTCATATTTGTCCCCATACCTCAGTGCCAGTGAATTTGTAGTGGCATGTGGGAGAAATCATCAACCAAGCTCCACAACCACAAATCTACTGTTGAGATGCCCCATCAAAAAATCCAGCTCGAAAGGTGTGAATCTTTTTGATAAATCCGGTGAGGGATTCTCTTTTATTTTCAACTTCTCCCATAAGTTAATGATCCTGTTGCATATTTTTATCTGGACAACTTCTTACCTCGTCAAAAATCCATTTATTTCTGCAGCACCAAATACATCACTGAAATAAAACAGAGATGTTTATGATATTCTTACCTTTTTTATCCACCATTTGATGAAATCTTCATCTTTCAAATGATCTGAACAGAATGTTGAAGTGCTTACATAAATCAATGATGATGTTCAAAATAAGTGTTCATTTGGATTCAGACATAATCTGCATATGGCAGGGCCAATTTTCCCTCTTTTCTGTAAGTTTGTTCCTATTAAAATTCATTTCCCTCCAGCTATGTTAAGATAATCATTTTGTTCTATGCATTTACTTTCCATACTTCTTTAAACCAACAGTTAATCTCTTGACCATATTGTTTTGAAAAAAGCATTTTGTAATTATATTGCCTGTTTTTAATAGCTCCATTCCCTGTCACCGGATCACCATTGCTTCTTTGCTTTATGCCCAGACTTCTCAGGGATGTAGTATAAGGTATATATGTGATAAATTAAAGCCCCGTGTGATCATTGAATTCTATTATTGTATTTTCTTTTGTTTTCATCTAATACTTCTGCAACTTTTCGCTAATTTGAGGAACACATGCCAAAACTGGCAAGGATCACGCCCCCTTCATGTAAGTACAATTACAATATTGTGGATGTAATTGTTGTACATGCAGAGAATGTCATAATCATAAATATTTTCTGTAGAATATATAGATCGGAATTGGAGATCAAGTGGCTAGGCAACGCAGCGCAACGGTGAAGGAGGATTTAGATGTAAGTACAATTACAATATTATTGACGTAATTTTCCGTTGAGATTACATGCAGAGAATGTCATAACCATACTAAAATTTTTTGTACAATATAGTTTGGAATCGGAAATCAAGTGAAGCGGCCACGCAGGTTAAAATACAACGTGGACCCGGCCTATAGCTACCTACCGGAAGATACGTTGGAGTTGTTTCCACTGAAACTCGACGGTGGTGGATTGGGTCTTGGACGGTCACGAAACTCTCGTTTTGCTCATAGGTGATGGGGAAGGAATCTCTAGCCAACAATCTACGTTGGGCCCAACTATCATAAATGGGTGAAATATTTAGAGTCATAGTCTACTTATTACGAAAGTTGAGAGTAGGGTTTACGGGTTTTTTGGAATTTATTTTTGTTTTAAGAAGTTTGAATTGTGAATTTTATATAATTTATTTAGAAATTTCTAATTATTACCATTATATAATTATTTATATTTGTCTTAATCATATTTATTTTAATAGGTAGATATCACAGTTATTTTTGTTTTTTTTTTTAATGTGTTTCATTTGTCCAATTTATTATGCCAAAAAATGGAAGAGAAATATCAATGTATTTTTTTATGTATTAATATTGTGAATTCTCTACATTGATGTATTTTTAGTTTTATATTTTAATAAAATAAAATAAATATAGATTTATGGTATTTTTGGTAGTTAAATAGAAAATATACCGTTTGTATTTATCTATACTATGTGGTTGGATTATATTAGTTATTTATTTAATATTTGAAATAAACAACTATTTTTATTTTATTTTTTGAGGTGTGAAAATTTCTTTTCAATATTATTTTATTTATTTAATCAAACATCCATCACCACTAAAATATTGTGATTTCATAAATTATTGGGAAACATTAATATGATTGGAAATAACCTACAACCTTCATATGTTTGGTATTCCTAAGGTAAGCTCGCGGCTCCTTCCTGGTTTTCATCGATAACAACTCCATTTTCTCTTGTTATGGATTCCGGGTGTGAATATGGACCGGTCAGGGTCTCTCTGATTATGATTTTAAGCAAGAGTCATACAGATTCCCTAATGGGGGCAAAAGAAAGATTCTGAGAATTGATACATGTTAAATATTCATCGTATTCATCGTATAAATGGATTTATTATTAAAGCTCTGTTGTTGGTATATAATGGAAATTAAGGTCAAACCATCGTTCATTTATATCAAATTGTGTGATTTCCTTTGGGAAACTTTCCTTCTAGCTGTGGTTTTGGGCCATGAATTTGCACTCGTTGTATTACATTTCTGTTCTCTCTGAAAAAAAACATTTCTGTTCAACTTTTCGAGAAATATTTAAAAAAAATGCGAAACGTGTCTCTTTCCATAGCCACTGAGGATAATTTCTGCTAGGCAGATTTCTGCTGATTTTGTTTTGTTAGGCTTTATTCAAATAACTCCGTCGGCTGTTCAAGTTTTCAGAGCTTTGGAACATGGTTGAAAATAATACCAACTATTTTATTCAATGAATTTGATTGTCATTTCTGGAGTAGAAAAGAAAACGGGTATAAGATGTTGGAAATAATTCCATCTATTTCATTAAATGAATTTGATGGTGTCATTTCTGGAGTACAAAAGAATCCAGCAACATTGAAGTAATTTAGTTTTTGACTGGCTTACTACTTTTCATATCTGCAAGAAATTAGTAACAAACCATCAGTAAATTAAAAATGGTGAATACTATATTTCGTATGGTCATCAAATGCAAAATTAGATGCTCAAAATTAGAAAATTAGCCAACACACATTCTTCAACCCAACTTTTTGAAAGAGACATCTTCAATATTAACTGACCTATACCTCTCCTTTTCATATGTGACAAATACCTCTCTTGTTCATATGTGATGGAAGTGTTATCAAGCTTTTTCAGAGAGGATGAAAAGCTGTTTATTATATACAGTGAACACAACTGACATATACCTCTACTCTTCATATGTGACATATACCTTTCTTTTTTATATGTGATAAAACTGTTATCAAACTTTTTCAGAAAAGAGAAAACGCTGTTTATTATATATATAGTGAACAGAACAGTAGATTCTAGACAGAATTTGTGCAGCTATATGAACTGGATATAGCTAACTGTTACCAATCTGACTCTCTATTAATGGAAATCAGTCAGCCACATTCTCTCCAACATATTGTTTATGTACCAATTTTATGTGCTATGTTCACCTACAATTCTCTATGTTCAAGGCTCGCTAGTTTTCCTCTTCAAGGGCATAAGTTATAACCATATTTCCTTTTATTAAAAATTTCCTTTGCTCAGCCATAGTAGGGTCTATAAGAAGATCAGAGTCGTGTTCTCTTTTCTGAAGGCCATCATCAAAATGTAGTTAGTATGACCTCCATTCACTATTTTTAAAACACTAGTGCAGATCAAAATGTATCTTACGGCTGCTATCACAACATACATGTATGAGGGCCATAGGTAGAGTCACAATGAAGCTAGCCATGCATTTTATGACAGACCAAGTAAGGAGGGAAGCCTCATGTACAGAGAAGTCCTATTCCAAAAGAAGCAGCTGTACTTCTTCACCTAACCATATGGGTTAGGCCAAATAGCCGATGTCACTGGATACTGGAAATCCTACAGGTGCAAAAGGAGGAAAGAAGCAAGTGGGCATCGCTCTTGTCTTCTATGCTGGAAAAGCACCCCAAACGCTCAAATATCATTTGGCTCTTGTATGAATATCGTCTTGTCGATGTTAGTTATACTTTGCATGACGATTAAGTAGTTATATCTTCTCTTTGTTGGATTTTGAGTGGGAAGCTTGGATTTTCAGAGAGAAGTTTGGTGAGAAACTTCTGTTTTGGGTTTTTTTAGTTTGTATTGTTTTGATTTTGTGATTACTGTGTAATTAATTTTGCAAGATAAATTTCAACTCTCAAATTTTAAATGTTTGAATTTTGTTTCACAATATGTTTATATTTTTCATATCCTCGTTCTTTACACAATAAGATTATATTCACCTATTGAAAATTAAGATATTTGGGTTTAATGTTTGATTCCAAATAGATTTATATTCACCATATGCTCATTGTATGGACACATGGGTTTTAAAAATAAAGATATTTGGGTTCAACGTTTGATTCCAGATTGAAGATATTGATAGTGAAAATTTTGAACTAAACCTATCATTTCTCTGAAACCTAAAATCTGGGATTTGTGTGATGCAAGGGCATCCATGAAATCTATTTTTTATATGCAGAATCTTTATTCGTTTTCCTTTTCAATGTAACCATTTTCTTATAGATAGTCTGGGTATGAGTGGGTTAAATTTGCAATCATATTTATATATTTATAATGTTGTAAGTTATGTAATTTTTGTTCTGTATCTCTGAGTAAGGATAGCCGCGTTTGACGGAGTTATTGAGTAAGATATATTCAAAATTTAATGTTGAGTGTTATAGAACATTGTATTACATGAAAATTGCGTGTTAAATTGCTACGATTCAGATGATAAATACAGAACATTTGCATTCAGATGATAAATACGGAACATTTGCATTATTGGAGAAATGTGCTTGAAGATCCATACATTTAGAGTTACTGGAATATGGTAAAATCTTGTAAATACTGTAGGATAGCCGCGTTTGACGGAGTTATTGAGTAAGATATATTCAAAATTTAATGTTGAGTGTTATAGAACATTGTATTACATGAAAATTGCGTGTTAAATTGCTACGATTCAGATGATAAATACAGAACATTTGCATTCAGATGATAAATACGGAACATTTGCATTATTGGAGAAATGTGCTTGAAGATCCATACATTTAGAGTTACTGGAATATGGTAAAATCTTGTAAATACTGTTTTAATGGTATTTTTGGTGTCAATTTGGAATTTCACTACAGGAATATCTAATTTTCCATATCACTTCATTATCTTAATAATTTTCATCATAACAAACAAAATATTTATGTAGTAAGGCATCAGTATTTGAAAACAACTTTCCTAAGTGCCTTCATAAGGAGCAGCCATTGGAGGCATCACGTTGTTTGAAAACAACTTTCCTAAGGCTCTCTTCTCTGCTATAATACAAGTTGGATTTTGTTAATGACACTGTTCTCAACCATTGATTAGAGTTGCCACTTGTTGGTAGTTGCAAGGTAGTTGCGACTCATCTCGCGATTCCAAATTTCTTGTATCTCCCGGGACATGCATTTTGAGCATCTCCCTTCACACCCGTTTCAGAGCGGTGGATCTCATGCCCTCACAAGCTTTCAATTTTTGGAATCGCAGGTTGGAAGTGGTTATTTTTTCAAGTAGGATTGGGGAAAATATCTCCATCGAGAGGAAAATAGTGAGTCTGTGGCTCACGTCAATTGAGGAGATTGATTCATAGCTACGGAGAATCGCACAGAACGCATTGTCCATAATTGAACCCATCTTTTGGCTGAAGTATCCTCGTAAGTCTGAATCGTCTAATTTAATGAGTGCTTTTAGATCTTGGCATCATTCCTTAACAAAATTTGAAGTTCTCTCATGTGTGATTTCCACTTGTGTAGCCTCCAATTTTTGGAATCGCCGGTTGGAAGCCGTTATTTTTCCAAGTAGGATTGGGGACAATATCTCCATCTAGAGGAAAATAGCAAGTCTGTGGCTCAGCTCGTCAGTTGAGGAGATTGATTCATAGCTAAGGAGAATCGCACAGAATGCATTGTCCATAATTGAACCCATATTTTGGTTGAAGGCTCCTCGTAAGTTTGAATCGTCTGATTGAATTAGTTCTTTTAGATCTTGGCATCATTCCTTAAAAATATTTGAAGTTCTCCAACTGGTGATTTCCACTAGTGTAACTTCCAATTTTTGGAATCGTAGGTTGGAAGCAGTTATTTTCTCAAGTAGGATTGGGGACAATATCTCCATCCAGAGGAAAATAGTGAGTCTGTGGCTTAGCCGGTCATTTTAGGAGATTTATTCATAGGTGTGGAGAATCGCAGAAAATGCATTGTCCATTTAGATCTTCGCATCATTCCTTAAAAATATTTGAAGTTCTCCCATGGGTGATTTCCACTGGTGTAGCTTCCAAATTTTGGAATTGCAGGTTGGAATCGGTTATTTTTTCAAGTAGAATGGGGGACATCCAGAGGAAAATAGCGACTTTGTGGCCTAGCTAGTCAGTCGAGGAGGTTGATTCATAGCTGAGGAGAATTGAACAGAACGCATTGTCCATACTTGAACCATCTTTTGGCTAAAGGCTCCCGATAAGTCTGAATCGTCTGATTGAATGAGTTTTTTTAGATCTTGGCATCATTCCGTAAAAAAAATCGAAGTTCTCCGATGGTTGATTTCCACTGGTGTGTAGAGGAGATGCCCCAGATTTAGATTGCGTTGTTCTTCATTTGCCAGTGTTGGCTAATCATTGGATCCATCTGATCCACTGTCTCCCCTTCTATCCCTTTCTATTCCTGTATTATTATAAGTTGAAAAATGATCATGTAAGGTGAGTCAAAGATCTTGAAGAAGAAATTTTTAGTATCAATCATTTCTCTCAAATTAAAACTTACGTTTTTAACTCATTCTGAATCTCTTCGTCGTTAGTCATCAACTCTTTATTGTGTTATACGGTTCTCTATAATTATCTTAGTGTGCAATTCCAAAGGCTTATTCTTTATTAAAAAAACTATAGTAATGTTGAGTCGCAGATCTGGCTTGCTCAATGCAGAAGCATTCTCCTTCAACCCCTGTGTGCATCTTCAATTGGTAAAACATTTGTTGTTATTCTCAGTGTTAGTTTCTGCTCCAAGTTTGTTTAATAATGTATAACCAAGTGATTTAACACGATTTACTATCTCGGTGACACTAACACAAAACCTTGAACCAACTGTACCATCGATAACTCTATTGCTGTTGGTCATGTCTAGTTGTTGATTTGTAGCACTTTACTTACTTTTGTTACTATGAAATTTCAACCAATGACTGAAAAGTCTGTAACAATCCTGTTTTCATCAGCCTACATTAGTTTATGCTTCATTTCTTTAATGATTCCAGGGCCACAACCCATTCATCCATGCTTTGGCCGAAGCATGATTTAATCCTCAAGGATTCTCAGAAACTGCAAAAGCAACACAGCCGGGTTCTTTATAATTCCTAACCTTTTTGTGGCCTTCATATTGTAACAAACTACAAAATAATCTTTTCATTTGTTGTAGGGTAGAAGTAAATGCTTAAAACATTCCTCGAAATGCCTAGTTGCATGGGGTAAAGAATCCGTGAACGTTAGTACAAGGGTTTGACCTTTTACATTTTGTAACATGGATTCCCAATTTAAGTTATAACTTATAGCACATTTAAATGATATTTGAGATTCACTCTCCATTGTTACATATTAATGATAGGTCAAATGTAGATCATTGGGTGAAAATTGTGGGCGAGGCTTGAACCCTTGGTGGGCAGATAGGAACATAAATGAATAATTTTATCTAAAGTAACTAGAAGTAAAAAAAAAAATGTCAATGAACAATGAATGTGTGACATTGAGTTTGAACTATAACATGGTGATATAATTTATATATGAAATAAACTATATTATGAAATAATTATGTATTGCCAAAATTAATTGTGGGTTATAGTTGATTTTATTGTCAGACATATGGCATTGTTTATTTATGTGAGGAATTCTATGAATCTCCAAAAATGCAATGGTTTATCCATGAATCTCAAAGTACATATGAAGTGAAATAATGAATGGATTTAAATTTTTAAAAGACAATGTGTAGGCATGCTAAACAAGTGGAATATGATATTTTGACTCTATGGATAGTTGATCTGATAGCTTAATTTGCATGAAACATGATATCATTTTCTTTAGTTTGGAGTTTGGATTTAGCCATCTTAGAGATGCAAATAATTTGGAATTATATGACATTGTTTATTTATCTAGGAATTATGTGATTCTCCAAGCATGTAATGGTTCATCCTTGAATCTCAGAGTACATATGAAGTGAAATAATGAATGGATTTAAATTTTTAAAAGACAATGCGTAGGTATGCTAATCAAGTGGAATATGATATTTTGAATATGATAGTTTACATGCTAGAGACTTTTACATGCTAGAGACTTCTCGATTTATCTATATTACCTTAAAATTTCTTGTAAATAAGAATATCTATTCTTTAATATAATGATATTAGAAACCAATTTTAAATAAACAAAATTGCATAAAAATTTTGCTTCTATCTTCTATGTTATTCTTTTCTACACTCTCACCTTACGACATTTCCTTTGCAAAATATGGTGCAATTGCTAGTTATTTTAATTGCTAAGAATTTTAATATGCTCTCATTTTTTGTGTTGACTTGGCATAACTCCTATGGTGATGTGCTTATCTAGCATTTCCATATCTAAGAGAACAATGGGACTTTTAGAGTTTAAGTGTCAACCAAATATTATTTAAATTACCATGAATTTTAATATGTTTTCATTTCTTGTATTCACTTGGCATAATTTTTATGGTGATGTGCATATCTATCATTTCCATATCTAAGAAAACAATGGGCTTTTTAGAGTTTAAGTGTCTAGACACATTTGGTATTATATACATGTACACTAAACTATGTCTTCCTCAATATCAAGTGTGTCTTTGATGCAAAACAAGAATTGAGAGGAAGAACAAGTATGATTCGATTCTATTGCACAAGGGTAAAGGCCGTGTCATTTTCAAATAGTTTTTCTATTATCTACCTATATTATTAGATGTAAAATATGATTATTAGTAATTTTCTATTTCAGAAATTACAATCAATATATATAACCATGCATATAAGCACCACCAATACCACTTTTGAGTACATAGTAGTTAATTACAACATGCATTTGAGCACATAGTAGTAAATTACAACATGCATTTACCAAAAAAAAATTGTAGTAAGAAGAATGAATGGATTTAGCCTTAGCAAAACAAAGTGACATTTTGTAACAATTGTAATGTTTCGAATTTTGTAATTGGAGATTCAGCTAAACAAATGGAATTTTCTATTAGTTAAAAGATTGCTTGGATTTAGCTTTAGCAAAACAAAATGACATTTTGTAATAATCAAAAAACTTGATTTTCGTAATTTTAGTTTCAGCAAAACAAAATGACATTTTGTAATAATTAGAAGACTTTCTCTTGTTATAGATTTTAGGTGCGAATATGTACCCATATAGGTCTCTCTGATTATGATTTTCAGCAAGAATTACACATATGCTAAGCTGTAATAGTATAAATGTATTTTTTCTAGCTATCGTCTCAGTATATAATTGAAATTAGGGTCAAACCATCTTTCTTTTATATCAAATTGTGTGATTTCCTTATGAGACTTTACTCCTATTTGTCACCTCGATCGTGTCTTATTTTGGCATAAATATGCACTTGCAATATTACATTTCCTCCACAACTATATTTGAAAAATATGCAAACATGTCACTTTCAAGAGCCACTAAATATTTCCATGGTTGTATTTGTGTATTTTGAATTTCTATGACTGTATTTATATGTTTCAATCATGAGCATCATGGTTTCTTATGTCTCAATCAAGAGCTTCATGGTTTCTTTCCCAGACTGTTCCTTGACTGATAATTCCTAATAATATATTGTATATAATTTTATAGATACCTGAATGTATGATTACTTCTTCTCACGAGTCTAATACCCTTATGGTTAGTATTTTTCTATATTGAAATGTTGGTAGTCCTATATATCATATTTCTAGTTAGCATTTAGGGTTTGGTACAAATTTGGGGATTCAACAGCGGAGAATGGTGAGAACATTTGAGTCCATACTATTTAAATACAACATGCATTTACCATTTTCTTTGTATTCATAAGACTGCATGGATTTAGCATCAATGAAACAAAATTAAATTTGGTAATAATCAGAAGACTGTTTAGCATTTTATAATTATAGATTTAGAAGAAAAAAAATGAGTCCATGGAAAAATAACTAAAATTAGTTGTCTCATAGCCATATTTATTAGGCCTTTTTAGTTCACAAAGTCTCGTTTTCAAATTTTTTCGTTGATTGAGTTGTTCCGGTTTTTCACCATATTTTACAAGAGAATTTGTGGAAGATGTAGAAGAAATTTTTGACTCGAACTACTCAGCAAAGTGGACAGTCCTTTTAAACAAGGATTTGTGTAAATGTCATCAAATATGAAATATACCTTCATATTTTCATATTTACCAATAAAAATAATCAGTTGTCTCATCTAAAAAGATTTGCAGTTGTCATCTAGACTGATGGCGCATGCTTGATTTCTTAGTACTCTAAAAAAAGAAAAATTGGGCTTAATTTTTTTCTAAGCTTCCTTTGGATTCATATTCAGCACTCCCCTACGAGGCATGTGATTCTAAATGTAATTTGCACAATTCATTGTTTTAGCCTAGAAAGAAGGGGTTGTTTTCTTGCAGTTGGCCACTCTTTCGGTGACTATATTTTTTTAGAAACCACATTATGCTAAAGGGTGTACACATTGAAGTTGAGTACCATATTTTCTACAAAATATTTGAATTCATGACTATCATACAGCCCCCATTTTTCTCGAAATTTTATTCATAGTAAGGTATAATTGATGCTTAGTAAAATCTTGAAAGGTATTAAAAGGAACAAAGACCTCAATTTTGTACTTAATAAAGTACAACCAAGAGAGACACAAGTCATCACTAAAGTTGAGTGCATACTTAGCCCTTGAAAATGAATGAGTCATAAATGGGATGAGATCACTATGTACCATCCTACAACATTTGATAGCACACAGGACCTTAACTTTTGAGATAGGATATTCATGTAGGAGACTTTAGGAATACCAAACAGGAAATTTGGTGGTCTCAACTATTTGAGATACCTATAATTCACATGTCTAAATATTTTATGCAAAAATATACTCAAGAAATCAATATGTGCAATAAAGTAGGAACCTAAACAAGGCTAAAAAAAACTGAATGCATATAACCAAGCAATATGATGAACTCTTCCAAAAAAACAACAATTTTTGAATTTGTATTTCTTTAATGATCACATCATGAAGAGAAAAGTTAAAAATCTATTGTTTTACCATCACTAAAGTAACAAATGTAATAAATAGAGAGAAGATTGGTATAAATTTTAAGTGTAATTTAATATCCTAAAGCTTAAAAATTTTGAACGATCTAGCACACTATAGTGTTCTAATTAATATAAGCCTTTAAAAAAAATGAGAACAGATAAGGGATATCAAACATAAGAAACTTTATTTAATTGATTACTGCAAATAATACATGTCATAATAATTAATAAAAGAAACCCTCTCCAATGGCATGCAAGGCTGCTAATCAAATGAGAAATAATTATCACGAGATCTTGAATTTTTCTCAAAATTGAAAGTGCTCAAAACTGTAGTGAACCTAAGCGACCGGGTAGATCTTGTCGTTGTAATTCTAGCACCGATGTCATATGAGAGAGATATCGCATTTTGATTGAATTCCCAAACAACTAAAATTTTATGACAGAAGTGACTGGGATGCCCAATCAGCTTGCAGGTACAATCAGCAAAAGGCGAAATATTCCTAAGAATATTCTATTTTCGCAATCCAACCAGGTTTCGCTAAGTGTCATATTTTTGGACGCTGATTTGGAATGTACGAATTTTTCTGGGCCATTGGATGGGTGACACATGGCCAGCCTAGACGCTGCCATTTGTCCCTTGTATGACGGATCAAAATTTTTTTTGGGTCCAAGGGGTTCAACCCCATGACCTTTGGCGTGCATGCATAGATTCTGACCAACTCTGATACAAGTGTTTCTTACCATTTTTAGTAGTCTGCATAGATTCCAACCAACTTCGCTACAAGTGTTGCTTACCATAGTTAGCATTCCGCATATTTTTATATTGTAATGGTCGACAAGTTGGGGTTGGGGGGGGGGGGGGGGGGGTGGCACTGCCAGCGGCCCCAACATGAATGGTCACATGTGTTATATACCATGAAATCAAACGTTAAAACTGGTGGCTTTGACAACCATAACACTGGTGGCTACAACAATATCACATGGCGAGGTTTGCATTGTATGTTATTACGATGGTTTCGGAACTCCGACTTCACTTCGGGTTCCATTCCACTTTTTTTGCAGAGTTTAAATAGACTACAGGGTTTAAGGGGGTTGGCATGTGGCCACCGGTGCCCCTAACCATAAATTTAAATGTCAGTGGTTAGAAACTAGCGTACTTTTAGCACTGCTCTAAAATTAGGCGGGCTTTGGTATTTTAATTACAGTTATCCACATTTAGTGGAGCATTTGTAGTTGTGATTGGGAAAATGGCTAGGCAGGTCAATTTTCGACCAATTTGGGTGAAACAAGAGTCTACCTAGACTAATTGGAGCATTTTGGAGCTAGTGGTGTAGAGAAAAGAACCATTGGAGGCTTATAAACACATGTATTTGAAATTTTGAGCATAATGACAATGAGGGACATGCCATTGGGAGCTAGAACAATAGATGTAGCCCAAGGGGGGTGAATTGCTTCATCATGCCGACTATTTAAATCTTATGTGTGATGTTATTTATCTATTATACAAATTTTTTCAGTGTTATTTAGGCTTATTTACATGCTTAAAACTCACAAATTCATCTATGTTTCATGGTTAAATTAGTCTTTCCTTAAGAAAACAAATGGAGACAAATTGTACATGTTTTATAACTTAAAAGACACTTAGCACAACAAACTAATATAGTCCTTTCATATCAGGTTGGTATCAGATCTAGAGCTTATTATCTGGTGTTATTATGTGCAAATGTTTGTTTAACTGTTTGCAAGTGTTCATATTCTTACTAGGCTCAATCTTAAGAGAGGAGAAGGAAAATTGGTGGAAGCAGGAGGTTCTCAAAGTGAGCCAGAACAAAGGAGGGCAAGATTTCCACATTCTCCACCACCTAGTTCACCTCCAAAAGATGCAAAAGAAACATTAAGCATGCCTTGAGGAGAAGGATAAATCCATGAAGAGGTGGATCACAAAGAAGAAGAAATGGTGTTAAGGAAAGCATTCCTTGACATGACTGAGAGGTGAGAATCCTTTATCAAGAAAGGAATGAGAGACTAGAAGGAGAAGGATCCAAACCTCACAAGGAAGGACAGAGATCATTAGGAGGTCACAATTATGAATATAAAACAAAGAGGGGTAATGCAGGAAATGGAGACAGTGGAAAGTCAGCATCATCACCCTCATCATCATCATCTTCATTCTCTACTTCATCTTCAGTATATCAGCCACATAAGTCAAAGAACACTGGTAAAAATACTTTTCTAAAACTTGATGTTAAGTTTGAATTGCCAATGTTTAATGGTGAATTAAATGCAACAAATATTGATAATGGATTAGGAAATTGGAGGTGTATTTGAGAATTCAGAACCTTCATGATGATGATACCAAAATACAACTAGCTTCATTGAGAATGGAAGGTGCAACACTTGTTTGGTGGGAAGCAAGGACAAAGGAGGAGATCAAGAAGCATGGTAATATTATCCTATCATGGACTGATTTCATTACTGAAATAAAACAATGGTTTTATCCATTAGCTCATATGAAAAAATCCATAATGAACTAGCGAAATTCTAGACAATTAAAAGGATAGAATGTGAAAGAATACACCCAAGAATTTTGGAGAAGAGCTCTCTTATTAGGGATATATTTTCAAAGCCAAGATACTTTGCTCAAGTACATAGGAGGCTTACATAGCTATATAATACATACTATTCTCATGTTTAACCCTCCAAGCATAGATGAAGTTTGTGTTCAGGCCACACATATAGAAGCTAGAGGGAAAAACATTATTGATGAGGAAAAAACCTTTTAAGGGCAAAAAAAAAGAGAATACGCCAAAAGGTAAGGGAAAAAAGAATCCATATCTCAATAAAGAGGGAGAAAAATGTATCTGTAAACATTTTTCAAGAGAATTCCATGAAGAGAAAAATTGTTGGAAGTTACATCCTGAAAAGAGGCCCAAACATCGGAAAAACAAAGGGAAATGAAAAAACTACAGCTACAAATCAACATAATTTAGGAGAGGATTCAGGTGATGAATCTAAAATTACAGCCATGGGATTGAAGAACATGAGGGAGAAATAAATTGAAACAAAACCCAATACTACTACATCAAACTACCACATACAAGCTCGCAATGAAGAAGAGAGAATTGAACTGTTTCATGTGAGGGTCATATCCAAACATACCAAGATTGACACATTTTTTGACAGTGGGTCAAAATAAAACTTAATATTTGAAGACTTAGTCAAGAAACTTAATATTGAGACCATTCCACATCCAAAACCATATCCACTTGGGTGGATTTGTAAGGACGAAAATTTATAGTTTTCAAAGAAGTGTATATTGCGGTTTGCAATAACTATACATTTTGTTGACACAGTTGAATTAGCTATGGTTACGCTTTATATTACAAGTATTGTGTTGGAAAGTCCTTACTTGTATGATAGGAAAGAGATCTTCCATCGCCATGAAAAAAATACCATTTATTCAAATATGGAAAGGAGTACATTTTTAGATCACATCGCAAGAAGCCAAATATTGCAATGGTAAATGCTAGATAGGTAAAGAGGCTGGTGAATTCAAGTAAGAATTTTGTTCTTCTAATGATTAAGCATAAAGTTGATGTTAATCATGAATCATTTGAGGATTGTGATCCTAAGTTGAAATCATATTTATATGATGTGGTTGAGCACATCATGAGATGTTTCAAGAGCCAACAGGATTGCCTCCAAAAATGGAGATTCAACATGAGATTCAGTTGCAAAAAGATTGTCCTCTTCCAAACATAGTCATGTATCAGATGTCAATAATGGAGAATGATGAAATTAAGAGGAAAATCAAGGACATGTTGGACAAGGGACTCATAAGGCCAAGCACTTCACCATGTAGTTCACCCATAGTCTTGATTCCGAAGAAAGACGAGACTTGGTGCATGTGTGTAGACTTTAGAGCTTTGAACAAGATAATGGTAAAGAATCGATACCCACTCCCAAGGATAGATAATTTGCTTGATCAGCTAAAAGAAGCAATTTTTTCACTAAGTTAGATTTACGAAGTGGATATCATCAATTAAGAATTGCAGAAAGTTATATATGGAAGACTACATTCCAAACCAAACAAGGACTCTTTGAGTGGTTGGTTATGCCATTTGGTTTGTGTAATGCACCATAAATTTTCATGCGTGTTATGAATAATATTTTGTGTCCATTCATTGATGAATTTGTGATTTTGTATTTATATGATATAATAATTTTTAGGAAAACAAGAGAATTACATGTCTTCCATGTGAAAAGGGTGCTTGATGGTTTGAATAAAGAGAAATTATTTCGTAAGATGTCAAAGTGTGAGTTCGGAAAGACTTCTCTAGTTTATTTGGGACACATTGTAGGAGGAGTTGAATTGAGAATTGATCCTTCTAAAGTGGAACTCATTGTGAATTCGCCCACTCCCAAAATAGTAATCGACGTAAGAAGTTTCTTAGGTGGAGCTCAATATTGGAGAAAGTTTATTGCTAGCTTTTATGCCATAGCAGCTCCTATGCATGCAATGAAAAGTGTGAAGAAAGGCTTCCAATGGGGAGGAAAACAATAGAAATCTTTTGAAGTTTTAAAAGACAAGATCAGTTCAGCTTCAGTCCTTGCATTACCGAATTTCAGACAGCCATTCGAGATACAAACTGATGTTAGTGACTATGCCATGGGCGTAGTACTTTTGTAGCATGGTAAGCTTATTGCTTTTCATTATGAAACATTCAACGGTGTTGTAACTAATTATCCTACACATGAAAATTAGCTGTATGCGTTGGTACAAAGTGTCAAGAAGTGGAAACACTACTTGATGGGTAAAGAGACAATTATACTTACCAATCACCAACCATTACAGTACTTGTTGTCACAAACAAAATTGGAGCAATCATGACATTTCAGGTGGATGGGATTTCTTAAACAGATTCACTTGGTTATAAGACACAAGAAAGGTATTTTCAATAAAGTTTTTGATATGCTTTCAAGGCAAATTATAAGTGTTTCTACATTACTTTAATATGATTCTATTGTACATGAAAGTTACATAGAACAAAATGCACATGATGCTGATTTTCAAGATGTGTATGCTAGTTTGAGTGAAGGGAATAAAGCTGAGGAAAATGATTATCACATGCATAAAAAATTGATGTTTTATTTAGGCAAGCTGTGTATACCACAAGGAGAGATACTTAATTTCATGAGAGAGGCTCATTCATCTCTCATTGCTGGACACTTTAGGGTAAGAAAAACAATGGTGCAACTACAAAGGTATTGCTATTAGCCTCACATGATAGATAGTGTGTCTCATTCTATAAGAGGTTGTTTTTTGTGTGAAAAAAGCAAGCCTAGCAATAGGAATATTTGGTTGTACACACCACTACCAGTACCATCGAGGACATGGGAGAATGTCTCCATGGAATTTGTTCGAGGTCTACCTATGTCAATAAAACATCATGATTATATTTATGTAGTTGTGGATAGATTCATTAAAATGTATATAATTCTTCCACGTAAGAAAACCATTACTACTGAAATTTATTTTCAACATGTATGGGTTCATTATGGATTGCAAACTTCTATTTTTAATGACAGGCATTCGAGGTTCGTTGGGAATTTTTGGTCCAGTCTTTGTAACATGATGGATACAAAGTTTAAAAAGAGTACTTCTTTTAATTTGCAAACTGATGGCCAAAATGAGGTGGTGAAAAAAACCATTGTGCATCTATTGAGAGGATATTGTAGAAAACATCCCAAGTTGTGGGATGAACAATTGCATTACATTCATCACACTTACAATAGGTCCAAGCACTCTTCTACAAATACTTCACCTTTTGAAGCCTACTTTGGGTATTTTCCGAAATCACCATTAGACTTCATCTTTGAGAAGGATGTTGCAATTGATGGGCATAGTGATATTGACAAGGCTCAAAATTTCATTAAGAAAATTCAAATTATTCATCAAGAAGCTGAAGAACATCTTTACAAGAGTCAAATAAAATACAAATAGAGGCCTGAAAAGCATAGATTTGATCACATGTTTCAAGAAGGAGATGAGGTATGGTTGCACATAAGCAAATAAATGATGCAAGGAGAAGGTAAAAAGCTCAAGCTCATTCGCTATGGTCCATTCAAGATCATCAACCAACTTGGTAACAATGCATTTTAACTTGACTTACCTTCATATATGAAACTGTATTTAGTTGTCAATGTTGAAAATTTAAATTTGTATGAGCTGCCTTTGATGATGATCAAGGAAGTGATGATCAACTGCACTCTATTGAATATTTCTTGCCAAAATTTCTTGATGAGCTCAAGGAGGATACCATCCTTTATAGGAGGACAAGAGAATCTAAGAGGGGAAATGTTGACTACCTTCGATTTGGGCTCAAAGGTAGTAAGGAAGGCAAGGAAAAGTGGATGGAATTTGGGAAGGTGAGGGAGCTATACCCTCATCTACTGAACAGGTAATCAAAGTATTTTGGTGTCCAAAATATTTCCAATGGGGAGGTGTGATTAGGAGATCATTATTTTTTCTCAAAATTAAAAGTTCTCGAAACTATACTGAAACTGAACGACCACGTAGATCTCGTTGTTCTGATTCTAGCATCATGAACAGTTCAAAAAATTGTTGTTGTATGAGGGAGATGTCACGTTCTGATCAATTTCTAAAATAGCTAAAATTTTGTGACAGAAGTGACTGGGATGCCTAGTCAGCATGCAAGTACAATCAACAAAAGGTGGAATATTCTTGATAATATTTTGTTTTCACAATCTAACTAGGTTTCACCAAGTGTCATATTTTGGGACGTTTATTTGGAATGTAGAATTCTTGTGGTCCATTGTATGGGTGAAACGTGGCCAGCACGGAGGCTACCACATGTCCCTTGTATGACGGATCAAAATTTTGGTTTGGTCCTGGGGGTTTGACCCCATGAACTCCGGGCGTCCGCATATATTTTGACCAACTCCAATACAAGTGTTTCTTACCATAGTTAGCACTCCGCATAATTTTATATTGTAATGGTCAGCAAGTTGGGGGGAGGAAGCGGCTATCAGGTCCCAACCCGCCGGTGGCCCCAATGAGAATGGTAAAATGTATTATATACCGTCACATCAAATATTAAAACTTACGGCTTCTACAACCATAACACTTGTGGCTACAACCATATCACATGGTGCATTTTGCATTGTATTTTATTGTGACGGTTTCAGAACTCCAACTTCACTCTGGGTTTCGTTCCACTTTTGTTGCAGAGTTTAAATAGATCACGGGGTTTAAGGGAGTTGGAATATGGCCACCCCCACCCCCAACCATAAATTTTAATGCCAATGATTTTTAACTGGTAGAATTTTAGCGTTGCCCTAAAATTAGGTGGGTTTTGGTATTTTAACTACAATTAAACTGTAGTTCTCCACATTTAGTGGAGCATTTGTAGCTGTGATTAGGAAAATGGCTAGGGAGGTCAATTGTCGACCAATTTGGGTGAAACAAGAGCCTACCTAGACTAATTGGTAAATTTTGGAATCACTGGTGCAAAGAAAACAACCATTGGAGGCTTGTAAACACATGTATTTGCAATTTTGAGCATAATGACAAAGAGGGACATGCCATTGGGAGTTGGACCAGCAGATGTAGTCCCGGAAGGGTGAACTGCTTCATCATGATTGCTATGTAAATATTATATGTGATGTTATTTATCTATTATACACTGTTGTTCAGTGTTATTTAGGCTTATTTACATGCTTAAAACTCACAAATTCATCTATGTTTCATGGTTAAATTAATTTTTCCTTAAGAAAACAAATGGAGACAAATTGTACATGTTTTATAACTGAAAAGACATTTAGCATAGAAAACTAATATAGTCCTTTCAGATCAAACAAAAACATTGAAACACAATGATAGACCCTCAATGGATCCACTAGACAAATTACTCCCATGGGGTTTTCGTCCCTAGGATCAAACTAGAACTGACTTTGCCAATTTGTCAACAAAGGAAAAATAGATAAATAACTCAAGATGATCGCAATGCCTAGCTCCTATCCCCTTTTATAGACTTGATCTACTCTCTAGAAACCTTATTTTATTTTTTTCCCCTGAAAAATGAAGGATAATACTGTGGGTGAATACCATGGTATGTGAGATGGGTAGATTCTATCCATTTTGACCATGTCTAGAAAATGAAATATTAGAAATCCTCCCACCCAAATATTGCTTTCCCTCAAGGAATACACTGCTATTGACAACATAAGCATATGTACATTGATACTAGGATTCCATACAACTCATTGTGTTATTGCATGCCTCCATGCTAAATGAACTTGAATGGATCCTTCGATACTTGGATCCCAAAAAATCCTCCGGTCAATCCTTCCCTTGATAAATTCACTTGGATCTTATACAATCCTTCATTCGATCCCTCCCCCAATGGATTCTCCTAGATCCCAACACCACCTAAGTCTTGGGACTTGTGGGTTATGATAACCTCTCAAAAATCCATCATTTCCCATGCTTAAGGGCCCAAGCTAAAATATTGTTGTGCCTAATAGTATCACATCAATAGATTTCCAACTCATAATCTCTCTCCAATCCATCTTGTGGGAAAGGTATAGTGCATGAACTGCTACACATGGAATAATTATACTATCTTGATGTTGTCTGATGCTTAACTTATGCTTCTCAATTCAACCACCTGACATGATTCATTTGTGGAACTCAACTCTATTATCCTCAACGTATGAAGGTGGGTTGGTAGTGTTGCAAGTCCTATATATGTACTCTTCTAGATGGATTACCTAAAACTTCCAATTGTACTTTTCTTGCTACCGTGTGAGGGGCCTGAGTCGTTCCTCAACACTAGACACTTTCGACGTTGAATCAACACATATTCCTATGAGATCCTCAATTTTCCTATTCTCCTATAATAAAGTGTCTCAGAATTCCCAAAATCTCTACTTAAACATTGTAATATATGTCTTTAAATTCATGATATTTTCCAAAAGGTCCTCTACTAATAGTTCGAGTTCCCTGTAGAATATCTATGTACCTGTCTGCGCCGAATAACCAACAACCATAACTTCAACTTGAGCCTTTGATATGCTCTTTGGGAATGGTTCATTTTTCCTATTATCGATTTCATTTTTCTCCTCATTCTCATCATGCTATTTTATTACTATTGTATCCTCATTTTATTCCCCTTGAATTTCTTGTTCCTGGCGTTCTCAACATGTAGGGATAAGTTGTCCACCCTCATTGGTTGTCAAACATGGATGTATTGGTGGACTGTTATCTACACCTGATTTCCCTTACTCTTTATGGATGTTCTCTTGGATACCTATAGACTCACCTAACACATTATCAGGAGGACTTACCTCCTTCCTTTTCCCATGTACTTTTTCAAGCTAACTGATTATCAGCGACTTGTCTTGCAATTTTTTTTGAAAAAAATGTTTTTTCTCACCAGCTATACTTGACTGCTTGGATCCTTCATAGGTTCTATTCTGAAAACATGTGAACCCAACTAAGAATGAACCCCATGATCTACATCAGTCTCTAACTGTTATGCCCTTGTTGACTCCTTATGTCTTGCACATGGATGGTAAATTTCCCAATGTCCCTTGCACATAAAGCATAGTCCTCTCCTCCTTAGTTCATTCTTGTTGTAGATTTTTTTCTTGCTTCCTCCATCAATCCATATCAACTCTTTCCTAGTCAACACCCTTCTGAGAAATTTTTTGTTTTTTCTGACCTACTTCTCGACTAGATCATAGGACACTAGTGATCCACATGGTTCCATACTCCAAATTGTCAACAATTTGGATCTTAATATCTTGAAAAATGTCAGCATCTCCTTACAAGAATAGAGATACAATATGTTTGGTTCTTTTTTTGACATAGTCTTTATGAAATGTTGTAATTTTGGTGTAAAATCTTTGTAGTAACTGAAAGACTAAGTCGTCAGATTCAAAATTCAGCATAAAGGTACCAAATATGAACTCTACAATGAGTTTTAAAATTATGCACCACTTTTGAAAGGTAGGAATCATAATGGTATTCAACCCCCGAAGGGATTCTACTATCAAATCCAATATATCTATCATGAGATCATTATTGTAGTGAAATAGTGGCAATGTTAGAACTATGACTCTGCTAAGACAGGAAGAAAATATGAGCCTGACCTATTGAAAAGGATATTCCCAAATTTTGGGTTGTATATATGCAAGCATAGATGACTTGAGAGCCCAACTGAGTTTCTTCCATTCTTGTTGCACCACTTTGGACATACATGTGTCTAATTCCTCCAACTTATGAAGGTCTATGCATGTCTTTGTTCGTTGGATTTTAGATCCAAGTGTGAAGAAATTAGCCTCTCTTCCCTATCCTTCCTTCACATCCCATGGGTGCTTCTATGATAGAATGTTATGAAACCATCTCAAAAAATAGAGGAAAAGAGAGATAAACGCCTTATAAATCAGCCACTTCGAGGGGGAAACCTCCAATACATTACATAAATGAATAATTCTTGGATTACAAATGACAAAACCTCCTGCTATATGTAGGGGTCCATGGGGTCACTATATAATACTAGTCAACCTAACAATAATAATGGAAAGGAACAATAATAACAATATGGGGCTACAAGGGTATAACAATAACAATAAATGGGCTACACTAATAGGAATAAGGGACTACAATAGTAATATGGGGACCTAACATGCCCCTATCCTTCAAAAGAGTGTTGTCCTCAACGCTTGAGTAGCTTTGGATGCTTCTGTATAAATTCTCATCCTCCCATGTAGAATATTCAGTGGGTAAGTTCTTCCACCTGATGAGATACTTTGAAATTGATTGATTTCATAGCTGTCGAGTTCTTGTTTTCGTGACTGTTTCGGGTTCCAATATGATTTTTCCTTCCTCATCAAGTTCTGGAGATATTGTTTGAACTGGAATTTCGTCACCTATAACTTTCTTTAAGCATGAAACATGGAAAGTTAGATGCACTCACAAAGAAGTAGGAAGCTCCAATTTGTATTCCAGAGTACCAATCTTTTGTAACATCTTGTAAGGAACATAGTATTTTCGCCATAATTTATTATCCTTCTTAAATTTCTTGAGGGACATTTTTTGGTATGGTTGTAGTCGTAAAAATACCTAGTCTCCTACATAAAAAATTCTCTTCTTCCAATGTTGATCCGCTTGTTGTTTCATTTGATTTTGTGCCAAATTGAGGTTATCCTTTAAGAGTTGGAGAACTTTTTGTTCATACTCGATGTGCTCTTCAAATGCTTGTACCTTCGAATTTTCTCTTAAAGACGATGTGATGGATGGTGGATGATATCCATAAAGTGCCATGAATGGGGTTGTTTTTGTTGCAGTATGGAAGGAAGTGTTATACCACCATTTAGCCATAGGTGACCACTTGAACCTTTGTGTTTGTTTATCAGATATAAAACAACGAAGATATCCATCCAAAAATTTGTTCACTATATTAGTTTGACCATCAGATTGAGGATAATAAGATGAGATATGAGCTAGTTGACTACCCAAACAGAAAATAATTCCCTCCAAACATTTCCAGTAAAAATGGGATCTCTGTCGCTTACCATAATCTTTGGGTTTCCATGTAGATTTTGAATTGTTTCCATAAATACAGTAGCAACTATACTTGCTTTAAATGGATGAGATAATGCACAAAAGTGTGCATACTTGGTAAGTCTATCAACTACCACCATGATGACACTCTTTCCTTCAGACTTAGATAAACATGTGATCAAATCCATTGAAATCTCCTCCCAACATTGACTTGGAATGGATAAAGCTTGTAGAAGACCTAGGGTCTTAATTGTCTCAACCTTATTTTGCTGAAAAATGAAACATTCTGCCACAAAAATTTGAATATCAGATTTAAGTCCATCCAAAAAAAATTATTTCTTCACCCTGTGGTAAGTTTTTAAAAATCCTAATTGTCCTCCTAAAGGAGAAGTGTGCAATTTCAAAATAATTTTTTTTTTAGTTGGGAATTGTTACAATGATATAAGGGATATTTGTTCCATAAGGAATCATTTTTCCAACTAAATGTATCAGATGTACTAAGATCTTTCTTCAACTTTTGAATCATTGTCCACACTTCCTCATCCTTCTTCCATTCATCCATTGCTTTGGTTATCCAATCTAGTTGGATAATAGAAATTTCACAAAGAAACGCTTCCACCTCTTCATCCTTTTTTGAGAGTGCATTTGCGACAAAATTTAACTTCCCTTTTTTGTATATGATTTCAAAGTCATAACCCAACATCTTTGTGACCCATTTTTTATGCTCTTCTGAAGATATTATTTGTTAAAAAATGTGTTTAAGATAATCATGATCATTTTTTACCTTGAAGTTCCTTCGCATTAGGTAAGGTCACCATTCCTTTAGTGAATGTAGTGTTGCCGACATTTCTTTCTCATAAATAGCTTTCTATAAATACTTTCCTTTGATTGGACGACTTTCAAAATAAATGGGTCTTCCTTCTTGCATTAAAACAACACCAATTCCATTTCTTGAGGCATCAGATTCCAAAATAAAAGTTTTTGTGAAGTCTGGCATGGCTAAGACTAGTGCTAGGCACATTACCTCTTTAAGATGTTCAAAGGCCTTAGCTGCTTCAGGATTCCATTGAAATGCATCTTTCTTCAATAATGTTGTTAGAGGTGCTGTTATTTGTTGGAAATACCGAGACGGGAGGTGAATCAGTATTTCTTTCAATTAGAGAATTAGTTAATCTTCAATTATTAATAGTGTTTGTACAATGATAGCAGCAAACAAGAGGAACACAAATGCACACAGTTTTTAAGGTGGAAACCCACTCCGGGAAAAAAACCACCTAATGTTTTTCTAATAATTTTTTTCAATTCCAATTGAAAATAAAGCTCCAACTTCCTAGAATCTAGAAAAGCATTCTTCTCCAGCTCCCATTGGATGGATGCTCGAACGCCCGAGATTCTTTGGTAGTCAATTGAATGGATGCCCCAACACCCAATGAGCTACAGCTCACCCTAGCACCACTCTACCACCCTATAGAAGAATAAAAAATGAATGGACTCTCGTACCAGGGAAAATGGTCCACTTTACAATAATATAGAATGATGTAGAAAAAAAAGATATCCTAGACCATAACTTGAAATTTCACACAAACACCTAATGATGATCCTAGACCTCCTAGCACTGCCTCTTCAACCCTTGGCAGATAGATACTAGTACAATTTGTACAATAATGTATTTACAATGACTAGGTACAATGATTGTATGCAGTGTTGCCCACTTGAAAACTTCATATGATGAACTTCTTGCTGCTGTTATACACCTTGGATGTTGTTCTTGTCATGCTACCCTCTGCTGAACCTTGCTTTTCTTTTGTGCCATAGAAATTCTGGTCCTTTGCAACCTTTGACAACACATGATCTAGCTTTTTTTTTGGCCTTCTAGGAGCTCGATATTGAATCTAGTGTATCTATGCTATTTCAGATCTTCAATATCTAATTTTTGGTCCTATATTATTCCTATGAGTCATATTTCCAATGCCATAAGTCTGACCCAATTTGGATTCTTCAAGAGAGATTCATACCCAATTTCTCACACTTCCCTAATTATGGACTGCTTCAGTAGAGCACACTTGTACAACATGCCACGTGTCATTGTTTCCTCATTTTCCTCTGAAATTTATAGAGAGAAAAATTTATACTGTGCAATATCTTCCAAATTTTACGGAATTCCAATCTGATACTCAGAGAGACAGTTATGACGATTTTACCAAGGTCCCTTCTTTGAGATGAATTTCAGGAGCCTGCAAAAACCCTTACTTCCACAGATCATATCTCCAAAAATATTGCGCAACTTGATCTGAAATTTTAACTATAGCTTCCTCAGGAATTTGTCTTCGCCTCATAAAAATTTCAGCTTCTGAGCCTTCGTAGAAAACAAGTTAGAGTGAAAATTCCATGATGACATGTTTCAGATGGCCAAATCTCTTGCCTAAGGAGGAAATGCAGATCACAATATATATGAATGCTTAAGTTGAGAGGGGATTCAATAAGTGAAAGTGGAAGGGATTTTAGGAGCTTAAAAAAAATTAATTATGACTTTTCAATGACCCATGCCCCAACCCCATGGGGTTTTAGCCCACTAACTGGGGTACAAACTTCAAACATCAATATCTCTCAAACAATGAAGAATTACATGGCGTGCCATATATCAATGGAAACATCTCGACAAGTAGAAATCATCAAAGGAATTATTGACCTAAAATATATTAATTTGGTAGGTCAAAATTTCCATTCAATATTGGGTTAGCCCCTGGTGCTGCTTGGGTTGACATGAATGACAACTGCTGATCAACAATCTTCCCCTTTGGCATTGATGGCAACATAAGTACTCCCCCTGCAATCATGACACCTCTTCCTAAAACGTTCTCTCCCCCTTTGACATCAATGGAAAAAGGTAACTCCCCTTGAAACACAACCATCCTATAGACTTGTACACACTTCCACTCCACCTTTATATTCTAAAAAAGGAAAATATAATGAGAACTTGGGAGAATCCCAAGCTTCTAGTGAAGATATTCCAATGCTGGCGAATATTTAATATGTGATTCTTTTGGTGCTGCTTGGAATATTGCTACTTGTCCAACTTCTTGCATAACATCTGGTCGGGAGGCTATTACATATAGACGACTACTAATCATAGATCTGTACAACCTTTGATCCACATCCTTAGATGAGTCATCTATGCTCAATTTGCAACCAAGTAAAGACATCTCGAAATCACTTTGCACCTTTGTAGCAAAATTCTTACTTAGTCAATCATCATTGCTACCAATTATTGTATCATCCTCTTTAGCTATTAGACATGCTTTAGTTGCTTCATCCAGAACATATATGTCGTTTGGAGCTCGACTTGTTGTAGCCACAATTTCACCATACACACCTTTCCTGATTTCACATTTCGTGGAGTTGAATAGTATTGTGTGTCCTTGATCACACATTTGTCCAACACTGAGCAGATTGTGATTCATGTTTTCAACCAATAGAACATTATTGGCTAGAGAATCTTTGCTTCTGAGAGTGACAGTACCTGATCCTATAACATTTGAAGATCCATCATTTCCAAAGGACACGGTTCCATCGTTCTTCTCTTTCAGAGATACAAATTTATTTCTATCTCCAGTCATATGCGTTGAGCAACCGCTATCAACATACCACACATCTTTGTTCTTTTGAGCCTTGAGAGCGAGAGAACAATTATCATTCTTCTTCTTCTTCCATGTTCGTTCATTTTGTGGCTTTGAATATTCTTCTAGAGGATTTTCAAGTCTGCAGTCTTTGGCTATGTGTCCAAAGTTTCGACATTTTTAACATTCAATATTATTTCTTAAATGTTCAAATCTATTGATATTTCGCTGAGCCCTGGGAGGTTCATATTTGACAGATCTCCTGGAATTGTATTTTTTCCTAGGGTATGTGTGACATTCTACAGCTTTATGACCAAATTTTCCACATGAATAATAGTAGCCATAAAAAATATGTTGGTACCTAGATGGAAATTTTTGTCTAGGAATTGTCTTCCAACGTTGTTCTTGCGAATCTTGTCCAATGAAGTATACATGCATGTTAGATCTCGTAGGTTCATTGTATTTTGTTGTAGAAGGTCTTGCTTCTTCTTCTTTGTAACCGATGTCAGTTTTTTCATTGTAAGATCGTTGATTGTTGATGATTTCTTCCAATGCCCTTGAGCTGTTGACATAGTTTTGGATAGTTTTTCCTTTCTTCACTTCCTCACGCAGCAAGACTACTTCGGCTTCTAATTCTTCCCTTTCTTGGTTTCTTTCTTCCAACTTCTTTTGAAGTGACTCTTCAATGCATTTTTGTTCTTCAACTTCAATTTTGAGACCTTAAAATTGTTCTTCAAGAGTTTTGGAACGGATCTTCTCCGCCTTGAGATCTTTTATAATCTTGATTGCTTCCTCATAAAATTCGTCTATGGTCCATCCTTATTCTTCGTTATTCGATACTTCTTGCTTATTGTGCTTGGGTTTATTGTGCTTGGCCATAAACAATACTCTCTCATTGGCTTCTTCTTCACTATCATTGTCTTCATCGGATGATGAGATATCTTCTTTAGAGAGAAAGTTCCTTTTGGATCCTTGCTTGTTGAATTTCTTAAAGCCTTTCTTTCTTTTTGAGTTGCCATTAATTTTCTTTGGACATTTTGCTGCAAAATTCCCAACCTCATTATAGCTGAAACATATCAATGGAAGTTTACCGTTGAATTGTCCCTTGCCAATTTGTAGTTTTCTCGTGAAGTAATCATATTCTTCATCTAAAAGACTTTCTTCATCATCTCCCTTTTCTTCACACTTGCAGGTGCATGTCTTTTCAATTGAAGGTTGTTTATCCTTATTGGTTTTCTTGGATGCAATGAACGTAATTTCTAGATGCGAAGTACCCTCTTCTTCATCAAGTCTCATTTCATATGCTATGAGAACTCCATGTAATTCCTCTTTGCTGAGTTTGTCCAGATTTGCACTGTATTCTAAGACCGATACCTTTGGGTTGAATCTCCCTAGTAACATTCTAAGAATCTTCCATATAATAGTCTTCTCGTCAACTGGCTCTCCCAATCCTTCCAGAGTATTGGTTATTTCATCAACGTATTGGAAGTATGCAACAATGTTGCAATCTTCTTTCATTCTGAGTTGCTCAAATTTTTCTCTATAGATTTGAAGCTTTGCTTCTTTGACATTTGAGTCACCTGAATATATATTCTCAAGCTAGTACCATACATTTTTGGTAGTTTTACAACCCAACACCTTATGATAAGTAGATTCAATAAGTCCACTGATAATAATATTCTTTGCTTTTGCATAATTTACCAAATTCTTCTTACCTTGTTCATCCACGGTTGATGTAAATCCATTTTGAACAGTGTCCCATACTTCGTAACCTTGCGCCAAGAGATAGACCTCCATTCTTCCTTTCCAAAGTGCATAATTATTTTCATTGAATAGAGGTACACCATTCTTGGTATGATCCATGACCTCCTTCTAGCTGTTAAACTGCTATTGAAGGAACCAAGCTTTGATACCAATTATTGGAAATACTGAGAGGGGGGGTGAATCAGTATTCCTTTCAATTAGAGCATTAGTTAATCTTCAATTATTATCAGTGTTTGTACAATGATAGCAGCAAACAAGAGGAACACAAATGCACACAGTTTTAAGGTGGAAACCCACTCCGGGACAAAAACCACCTAATGCTTTTCTAATAATTCTTTTCAACTCCAATTGAAAATAAAGCTCCAACTTCCTAGAATCTAGAAAAGCATTCTTCTCCAACTCCCACTGGATGGACGCTCCAACGCCCGAGATTCTTTAGTAGTCAACTGAACGGATGCCCCAACACCTAATGAGCTACAACTCACCCTAGCACCACCCTACCACCCTATAGAAGAATAAAAAATGAATGGACTCCCGTACCAGGGAAAATGGTCCACTTTACAATGATATAGAATGATGTAGAAGAAGAGGATATACTAGGCCATAACCCCAAATTTGACACAAACACCTAATGATGATCCTAGACCTCCCAACGCTGCCTCTTCAACCCTTGGCAAATAGATACTAGTACAATTTGTACAATAATGTATTTACAATGACTAGGTACAATGATACCTTTACAATGATTGTATACAGTGTTTCCCACTTGAAGAATTCATATGATGAACTTCTTGCTGCTATTATGCACCTTGGATGCTACTCTTGTCATGATACCCTCTGCTGCACCTTGCTTTGCTTTTCTACCATAGAAATTCTGGTCCTTTGCAACCCTTGACAACACATGATCTAGCTTTTTTTTTCCTTCTAGGAGTTCAATATTGAATCTGGTGTATCTATGTTATTTTAGATCTTCAATATCTGATTCTCGGTCCTATAGTATTCCTCTGAGCATATTTCCAATGCCACAGGTCTGACCCAATTTGGATTCTTCAAGAGAGAGTTATACCCAATTTCTCAGACTTCCCTAATTATGGACTATTTTAGTAGAGCGCACTTGTATGGAATTGCACGTGTCACTGTTTCTTCATTTTCCTCTAAAATTGATAGAGATAAAACTAGAGACTGTGCAATATCTACCAGGTTTTACGTAATTCCAATCCCATACTCAGAGAGAGAGTTATGACAATTTTACCAAGGTCACCTCTTTGAAATGAATTTCAGGAGCTTGCAAAAACCCTTCCTTCCACAGATCATATCTCCAAAAATGTTGTGTAACTTGATCTTAAATTTTTACTGTAGCTTCCCCAAGATTTCAGCTTCGCCCCATAAAAATTTCAGCTTCTGAGCCTTCGTAGAAAATAATTTAGAGCGAAAATGCCACAATGACCTGTTTCATATGGCCGAATCCCTTTCCTAAGGAGGAAATGAAGATCACAATATATATGGATGCTTAGGTTGAGAGGGGCTTCAAAACGTGAATGTGGGAAGGATTTTAGGAGCTTAAAAAAAAATTAATTATGACTTTTCAATGACCCATGCCCCAACCCCATGGGGTTTTAGCCCACTAACTGGGGTACAAACTTTAAACATGAATTTCTCTCAAACCGTGAAGAATTACATAGCGTGTCATATGTCAATGGAAACATCTCGACAAGTAGAAACCATCAAAGCAATTATTGACCCAGAATATATTAATTTGGTGGGTCAAAATTCCCATTCAATATTGGGTTAGCCCCTGGTGCTGCTTGGGTTGACATCAATGACAATCACTGATCAACATTATTATCTCATAGTTCTTAGAAAACTTATGATAATATCCTATTAACCAGAGAAATCATCACAACTACTTTATGGTTGTGGGGACTTTCCATTCCTTAATGGCTTTAATTTTTTTAGGGTATACCTTAACACCCTCTTGATATACAATATGACCCAGATATTCCACCTCTTGTACTCCAAAGAGAAATTTATATTTTTTTTCATATAATTATTTCTCCTTCAATGGTTTAAGCACCTTTTCAACATGTTGAAAATGATCCTTCCAAGACTTGCTCTAGATTAGTATTTCATCAAAAAAAACTAGCACAAATTTTCTAAGAAAGGGTTTTAAAATGGAATTCATCAACCCTTCAAATGTATAAGGTGCATTGGTAAGGCCAAAAGGCATGACCAAAAATTCATAATGACCCTCATGAGTTCAAAATGTTTTTTTCAAAATATCTTTAGTCTTCGTTCTAATTTGATGATATCTTGAACAAAGATCCAGCTTGGTAAAATAAATTGTGCAATTCAATTCATCCAATAATTCATCCATCACAGGAACAGGAAATTTACCTTTAATAGTGAGCTTATTTAGCTCGCTATAATATGGACACATGTTCCATGATCAATCCTTCTTGTGAACCAATGCTACTGGAGCAGAGAAAGAACTTTGAATAGGTTTAATTATACCAACGTCTAAAATTTTTGCAATCATACGTTCAATTTCGCTCTTTTGGACATAAGGATATCTGTAAGGCCTGATGTTTGGAGGAACACTTCCTGGAATCAAATGAATAGCATGATCATGATCATGAATAGGTGGGAGTCCTTTGGGAGTCTTAGACACCTTGGAATGATTTTCCAAGACTTTTTGGATATATGGAGAGATAGATAATTTTGGTGTTGGAAGTTCTAATGAGCATAATTGTGCAACTACGCCTTCTTGTTATTTCTTTAGAATATTTTTCATGACATTAAAGATTATTATATTTCTTGGATTCCCTGTGATACCTCATAATTCGATTTCCTTTCAATCTAAAAAAAATTGAATACAATTTCTTGAAAAGTAAAAGCTACCATCCCCAAAGATTGTAACCATTATACTCCTAGTACAACATCAGCAACTCCCATTGGAAAGGAAAGCATTGGAATTTTCAATACTTACTCCCCCATGGTTAGCCTGATATTATGGCATTTTTCAGTGCAATTTATATTTCCTCCATTTGCAACCATCACTTGACATTCTGGTGCGGGGTATAGGAAACAATTCAGTTCCTTGGCTACCTTACAATGAATAAATTTATGGGTACTACCCGAATCAATCAACAGTATTAAATTTTTCTTCTTGATACGTCCTTCTATCTTGAGGGTTTGAGGAGTGGTAATTCCTGCCAATGCATTACACGATATGGTTGGAATCATTTCTTATTCTTTTAGGGTTGGTTCCTAGTGTATATCCTCTTCTTTTGAAGTTTCTTGTTCATTTTCTTCCTCCTCTTCACAATATTTATAAAATAATTTCTTTTCATCACACTTATGACCTTTAATGTATTTTCTATCATAACTATAGCAAAACCCTTTTTCTCTTTTTTCTTCCAATTGTTGTGGTGTCAACCTTGTAGGTTATGGAAGTCTAGGAGTAGCAACATTTCCATATTTATAGATGTAAGTGGTAGGCTTCCTTGTCGCCATAATCTTACATTCAATTTTTCTTTTCAACCTGAATGCCTTCTCCAATGAATTGCGTTCCAAAACATGAACTTCATGTTGGATGTTATCCTTTAAAGTCCCTACGAAGACATCAATCTTGTGTTCCTATAGAATATCAGTTACCCTTATATTCAATTTTTGGAAGTCCTCAAGGTGCTCCACTGCTGATACCTTTTGTTTGACATTTATCAATTGGTTAAAGAATATGTTTATCTTTTTATCCTCATAATTTGCTATCATTTCGTCCGTCAAAGTTGACCAAGTGACATTTTTTTTTTACAGGAGAAAAGAAATCAATACCATACAAATGTATTTGTTTTAAATGTAAGTTGCAAATGCATACCTTTTGTGTGTTTTGCACATTATTCACATCAAAATATTGCTCCATCTATAGTATCCATGTTACGGAATCCTTTCCATCAAAATTCCTCATATCCATCTTTGGAATATGGTGGTTCTTCCATCTAACACTAGAGTTTATTAAATCATGATTACCATTTATTTTTTCTCATCATGAGTTTCCTCTTCTATCTTTTCGCCATTAGGAAAAATTCCTTGTATCAACTTTGTCAAACCTTCCATGTATGCTTTTAGATCATTCTTCATGTTTTCCATGTTATATTTCATATCATCCATCTTAGCTTCAATGCCAGCTTCCATGCCATCCATGCCAACTTCCATGCCATCTATATTAGCTTGCATGCATTTCTTCAAACCATCCATCTTTGCTTCGATGCCTCTTTTCGAAACTTCCATTTCATTTTTTGCTGCTCTTTGCAAGAGAGAAATTTGGTGCACTTGCTCTTGTAATTTGATACATCATGTTGCAATTATTCATCTTCATGAGTCATAGTAGAGTATTCCGAGGGCTTAATGGGTGTTGAACTATTTTTAGGGTGGAATTTTAGGACCCAATACTGATATCTATGCTTAATAGGCCATTGAAATCACTTAAAACTGATTTTTCAAACGAGACATACTCAATTTCAAAAAAATACACACCTTTTTCTTGCTTTTGAGGAGCTAGATATTGAAACTGAATTATCTTTGTGATTTCGGATCTTTAATATCTGAAATTTGGCCTTGTAGTAGCCCTTTGAATCTTCTTTTCAATTCCACAGATTTGACCTGATTTGGATTCTTCAAGTCAAAGTTATGCCCAATCTCCCACAATAACCTAAGTTTTTTATTGGTTGAGTAGAGAAAATTTGTACGATGTGCCATGTGTCACTGTTTCCTCCTTAGGTTCTAAAATTAATAAACTAGAAACTAAATTCTGTGTACTTGCAGCATTTTTTTACAGAATTTTAATCGGATGCTTAAAGAGAGAGTTATGATGATTTTCCCAAGGTCACCTCATTGAGATGAAATTTTGGAGCCTAAATGAACCCTAACATCCACAAATCATATCTCTGAAAACATTGCGAACCAAGATCTGAAATTTTTGCAAGAAGTGATTCAGGATTTTGTCTTCGCTCTATAAAGCTTTCAGCATCTGTAACTTCGTAGAAAAAAAATTATAGCAAAATTTCCATGATGACATGTTTAGGTGAAATTTGAGAGCCTTAAAAGACCCTAACTTCCACAGATCATGTCTCCAAAAATGTTGCGAACCAAGATCTAAAATTTTTAGAAGACATTCCTTAGGATTTTGGCTTCACTTTGTAAACATTTTAGCTTCTGAACCTTCATAGAAAAAAATTTATAGCGAGAATGCCATGATGACCTATTTGGAGCAGCGAAACCTAGAATCCAAAGCTTCGAAACCAAATGTTATGAAAGTAGCTCCAAAAATAGAAGAAAAGAGAGATCACCGCCTGACAAATTAGACACGTCAAGGGGGAAACCTCCAATACATTACATAAATTAATAATTTTTGGATAAAAATTTACAAAACCTACTTATATATATAGGGGTCCATGGGGTCAGAATATAATCCTAGCCGACCTAACAATAATAATATAAGGGAACAATAATAACAATATGGGGGTTATAGGGGTACACCAATAACAATAAGGGGGCTACACTAATAACAATAAGAGACTACACTAGTAATATGGGGTCCTAATATAGAATGACATAGAATTTTTTTTAGAAAGGTTTGTTGATTTCACTAGAATGAAATTAGTAACAAACAAGTAGTAAATTAAATATGGTGAATACTGCATATTGTATGGTCATCAAATGCAAAATTAGATGTTCAACATCACGCACAATCAATATGTGAATCACACAACTATATATTAAAAAAATTATTAATCAAATTTATTAAGTTTTCTTATCGCTATATATAGAAGGTGAAATTTATGTTTTTAATAAAAGTCACAAGTTTATGTCTGTGCCAATGTTTTGGAGGTTTTCAGCCTGCATGTAAATTAGAGTTTTTGTTGTGTGAAACATTGGTTTTAGAGTGTGTAGAAAGCGATGTGGTTTCAATATATTCTTGTAAACTATATTGTCTATAATGAATATATATATATATATATGTGTATATATATATATGTGTGTATATATATATGTGTATATATATATATATATATATATATAAAAGAATCTATTTTATTGGGTTCGTGCATTACGCACTACTCTGTTCTTGGTCGATTTTTGTCCTACTCCTTTACTTTCAAATGAAATATGCTAATTATATCAAATGTAATTTTCTTTAATTTCTATATTTTTTCATCAAGTATACAATATTTTTGAAATATATGTATTCAATATAAACTAAAATATACTTCTCCTCTTCCTATGTGATGGAACTGTTATCAAGCTCACTCTATCAAACAAAATCAGCCAACCACATCCTTGAACTTTTTGAAAGAAATATCTTAATTATCAACTAACATATACCTTTATTCTTCATATGATATGGAAATTTTTGAAAGAAATTTCTTCAATATCATTGACATATACCTTTCTTCTTCATATGTGTCATATATGTCTCTTCTCCATATGTGATGGAATGGTTATCACGCTTTTTCAGAGAAAAAAAAGTTGTTTATTATATATAGTGAATAGAAAAGTACTTTCCAAAAAGAATTTGTGTAGCTATATGAACTGCATATAGCAAAATGTTATCAATATCACTCTCCATTAAAGAAAATCAGTCAACCAGATTCTTTCCAACATATTGTTCATCTACCAATTTGGCATTCTATGTTCACCTACAATTCTTTGTGTTCAAGGCTAACTAGTTTTCTTCGTCAATGGCATAAGTTATAGCCATGTTCCTTTTTATTAAAAATTTCCTCTTGCTCAACCATACTAGGTTCTATAAGAAGATCGAACTCATGTTCTCTTTTCTAAAGGTGATCATCAAAATGTACTCAGTATGTCCTCCCTTCACTTTTTTTAAAACACAATTTCAGGTCAAAATGCATCTTATGGCTGCTATCGCAACATACATATATGAGGGCCATAGGTAGAGTCAAATGAAGAAGACTGTAATAGTTAAAAGATTGTACATGTTTAGCATGAGAAAAAAAAATGATATATTTCATGTTTGGAATTTTGTAATTGAAGATTCAGTTAAACAAATGGAATTTTTTAATATTTAAAAGAATGCTTGGATTTAGCTTCAGCAAAAGAAATGGCATTTAGTAACAGTCAGAAAACTAGATCTTCCTAATTGTAGCTTCAACAAAACAAAATGGCATTTTGTAATAATGGGAATATTTTATCTTGTTATAGATATTATGTGAGAATATGTACAGATATGGGTCTCTCTGATTATGATTTTAAGGAAGAGTCACACAGATGCTAAGCTACAACCTGATAAATGTATTTTTTCTAGCTATCTTGTTGGTATATAATTGAAATCAGGGTCAAACACTTCTTATTTTATATCAAATTGTTTAATTTCCTTTAGGAGACTTTACTTCTATTTGTGGCCTCAACGGTGTCTTATTTTGGCATAAATATGCACTTGCAATATTACATTTATGTTCATTTCTTCGAGAAATAAATTTAAAAAATATGCAAACATGTCTCTTTCAATAGCCACTAAATATTTTCATGACTGTATTTATATATTAAAAATTTCTATGAATGTATTTATATATTTCAATTACAAGCATCATGGTTTATTATGTTTCAATCATGAGCTTCAAGGTTACTTTCCCAAAATGTTTCTTAACCAATAATTCCTAAGAATATATTTTATATAATTGTATAGATACTTGAATGTATGATTATTGCTTCTCAGGTGACTAATACCCTTATTGTTAGTATTTTATTTATATATTGAAATTTTGGCAGTCCTATGTATCATATTTCCAGTTAGAATTTACGGTTTGGTACAAATTTGAGGATTCAACACCGAATAACATTTTGTAGTAGTAAGAAGACTAGATTTTTGTAATTATAGTTTCAGTAAAATTAAATGACATTTTGTAATAATCACAAGACTGTTTGGAATTTTGTAATTGTATATTTAGAAAAACAATATGAGTCAATGGAAAATTAACTAAAATCAGTTGGCTCATATCCATATCTATTAGGCCTTTTTAGTTCATAAAGTCTCATTTTCAAATTTTGTCCTTGATCAAGTTGTTCCAAATTTTGACCATATTTTAGAACATAATTTGTTGAAGATGTAAAATAAATGGTTTACTTGAACTACTCAGCAAAGTGGAGAGCCATTTTGAACAAGGATTTGTATAAATGTCATCAAATTACCAATATACCTTCACATTTTCATAGTTAGCAACAAAAATACACAATTGGATCATCTAAAAATATTTGCAGTTGTCAGCTAGACTTATGGTGCATGATCGATTTCCAAATACTCTGAAAGAAGAAACATTGGGCTTAAATTTTGAATGCAATCTACACAATTCATTATTTTAGCTTCGAAACAAGGGGTTGTGTTCTTGTAGTTGGCCACTCTTTCAGTGATTTTTTTTTTTTGCAATGTCATTATGCTGAAGGGTGTACACATTGATGTTGAGTACCATATTTTCTACAAAATATTTTAATTCATGACTTTCATGCTCCCCCCATTTGGAAATTTTCTTCATAGTAAGGGATAATTGATGCTTAGTAAAATCCTTAAAGGTATTAAAAGTAACAAATACCTCTCTCTTGTACTTAAGAAACTACAACCAAGAGAGACATAAGTCATCACTAAAGGTGAGTGAATAATTAGCCCTTGAAAATGAATGAGTCAGAAATGGGATGAGATCACTATTTACCATCTTACAACATTTGATAACACAAATAGCCTTAAATTTTGGAAAAGGATATTCATCTAAGAAACTATAGGAAGACCAACACCAAATTGGTGGTCTCAACTATTTTAGATACCTATAATTCATGTCTAAATATTTTGTGCAAAAATATACTCAAGAAATCTACATGTGCAATAAATTAGGAACCTAGAGAATTCTCAAAACTAATGAATGTGTATAACCAAGAAATATGATCAACTCTTCCAAAAAACAACAATTTTTGAATTTGTATTTCTTTAATGACCACATCATGAAGAGAAAAGTTAAAACTCTATTGTCTTCCCATCCCAAAGTGACAAATATAATAAATAGAGACAATATTTGTATAAATTTTAAGAGTAATGTAATATCCCAAAGGTTATAAATTTCTATATATCTAGTGCACTATAGTGTTGTAATTGATATAAGCCTTCAACAAAAAGTAGAATACATAAGGAGTTTGGAACATAAGACACTTTATTTAATTAGTTAATTCAAATATTACATGCCACAATAATTAATACAAGAAACCCTTGCCAATGACATGCAAGGTTATTAATAAAATGAGAAATAACAACATTGAAACACAATCATAGACCCTAGATGGATCCACCAGAAAAATTACTCCCCCGAGGTTTTCGTCCCTGGGATCAAACTAGAATTGACATTGCCAATTTATCAACAAAGGAAAAATAGATAAATAACTCAGGATGATCTCGATGCCTAGATTCTATCCCATTTTATAGGCTTGATAGACTCTCTAGAAACCTTATTTTATTATTTTCCCCCAAAAAATGAAGGAGAATACCATGGGTGAATACCATAGTAATTATGATGGGTATATTCTGTCCATTTTGACCATGTCTAGAAAAAAAAATATTGCAAATCCTCCCACCCAAATATTTCTTACCCTCAACGAATAAATTGTTATCCACAACATAGGAATATATGCATTGATACCATTATCCCATACAAACCAGTGTGTTATTCCATGCCTCCATGCTAAATGAACTTGAATGGACCCTTCGATACTTGGATCCCAAACAATCCACCAATCAATCCTTCCCTAGATAAATTTACCTAGATTGCAAACAATCCTTTGTTCAATCC